>OX578149.1:28766066-29366066 GCA_951213105.1 Amaurobius ferox
AACTCAAAAGATTTAAACGAGGAAAGGGACATTCCAATCTTAATGATCATAAATCTGAGATTATAACTCTACATAATCAATTTAATAGAACTTTTCAATGGAAATTCATTAGATCCTGGGTTTTTGCAGTAAAGAAAAAACATTTAAATAAGGTTTATGCCATTTTTTTAAAATTAAATCTTGCTAATGAACATTTTAATCATATTTTCTTTGATTTGCTTATTACAAGATCACAGTTTTTAAATTTAAAACTAAATCAGTTTCATTATAATAATACAACTACTAATTCTTATTGTGTTATCTCTTTCAAACATCCTATATATAATTCTATAAATTTTGGACATCTGTTTAACAAGTTTAAACATTTATTGCCTATTGGTGATTTATTTGTTTCAAAGACATTCAAATACAATAAGCCTATTGGTAGGTCTATATTTAATTATAATGAAGTTTCACAATCGCTCTCTATTGATCATTCTTCTCAGTCTATTGTAGATAGTGAATGTATTTGTAAATTAAATAAATTTGCTAAATTTCTAAATCCTGACTTGGGGCACATAGTTACAGGAGATTTAGACCTTGTTAGTGACAATGTGTTAAGAACCATTATGTCATTTGGCACTAAATTTAGGATACCTTCTTGTAATAATTCTTTTAAAGTCTTAAAATCAATTAATCTTGATCTTGATAAATATATATATAAATTAGCTTGTAAATACGCTCTGCCATTAGAGGCATTTAATATGTGGAAATTTACTATATTAGAATCAATTAAAAATGCTATTAGAGATATTAAATTGTCTAGATCTTTATATAATATTGATAATATTAAACATTCCATTAATGATTTACAAAGATCCTTTGTTATCACCTATGTTGATAAAGCCTCTAATAATTATGCTATTATCTGTAAAAAATTTTATATTCAATTTCTGTTAGATTATTTAAAAAATAATAGTCTTTTTAAACCTGATTTACATTCCATCAATAGTATTAAATTGAAAATTATCAATATGTATAATGATTTAAATATTAAATATAAATATCTTAAATTTCCTTATATAGTGCTTATTCCAAAATTTCATAAAAATCCTATTAAATTTAGAACAGTTACTAGTGGCCATAATACTTACTCTACTACTGCGAGTAAATTATTACTAAATTCTTTAAATCTAATAAATAATAGTTTAAGCCAGACTAGCAATAACTACCATATTCTAAATAATAGTAAAGAATTAAAGAATAAATTAACATCTCTTAGAAAAATAATAGGATTTCAAACTTTTGATTTTAAAGATCTTTTTAATAATATTAAGATATCTGATCTATATGATGTAATTTTAGCTCTATATAATGCTTATATTACACCTCTTTCAAATCAAATTAAATTTAAAAATTTTCCTAAACTTCTTCACTTTGTTATTTTCAATAATTATATTTTTCAAGGAAATAAATTATACTTACAAGTCTCAGGAGTTCCACAGGGTGGCTGTAGTAGCAGTATGCTAGCTAATTTATACCTTTATCATTATGAAATGTCATTTACTTCAATAGATTATACTTTTTACAGATATGTTGATGATCTGATTTGCTTAGTACATATACAAAATTATCTCATAGATATAGATTACTATCCAGACAATTTGGAATTAATACCTAATGAAGCTACTATTAATAAAAATGTTAATTTTTTGGATTTAAATCTTTTTATTGATCCTTCTAATAGAATTGTTACAAATTTATATGATAAAAAAGACTTTTATAATTTTAATATTAATAAAATATTACCTTTTAATTCCTGTAACTCGATTCAATTGTTTAGAAATATTATACTCAATCAGCTTTTTAGAATTTATAGATTATCTGATAAAAAATTTCATGCTATGCATATCAATAATCTCAAAATTACTAGTAATTTATATAAATATCCCACTTATTTAGTAAATAGTATTGTTAAAAAATTTAAAATAGCTGGATTTTTATAATTCTTTCCATAGTATCATATAATTCTATTCATAGTATCTTATATTAGCCAGTCATCTCCATTTTTTTTTTTTTTTTTTTTTTTCCACTTCCCACTTCAGCATTACCTTTATTTGCCCCTCTTTTTAGTAGCTCTTTTTGTATATTAATACTTTTTCTTTACATTTAGCTTCACAGTTTTTCAATTCTTATGAATGGCAACAGTAAATGGTTTTTTATTTTTTCTTTACGAATGGCAACACTGGTCTCTTCTATCAGTGTTCCCTCGATCCCTGTAATGAATCGTCTGTACACACGCTGTGCTTTTTCCAGGTATTCATTTTTTCTTTTTTATTCCATCTTTATGTATGTCGTCCAAGTAGAAATAGTTCATAGATTTAATCTATCTATTTCTTCAGAAACATACATTTTTGTGTTTGCTTCTACAAAAAACTTGGACATGATTAGATTTTTGTAGAGGTTAACAATTCATGATTTAGGCTTAGAGCCTTGTCCACGTGTAAGGCGTTTGAGCTTGATTTCGTTTGTTATACTTATTTCGATTCCTTACCTTTGTATTATATTTTTCATTGACTTGTTGATTCGATATTAATTTTTTTATTTTTTCCATATGCTTGAGGATTAATTGATTTTTACATTTGTTTTGTACGCCAGTTAGATAGTTGAATTTAGTTTAAGTTTTTCTTTTTTTGTTTCCATACCTTTTAATTTGGTTGATTTTCTGTAACTTGATAGCTAGTGTTTTGTATTTTTAATCCATTTGATTGATGATTTGCTGTATTATATTTTATTCTGTGGGTGTTTTTAAAAAGTTAGGTTTATCGTGTTACATCTTCTTACTTTTCGTTCATTGGATTTTCAAACTTCTATTATTATTATATATATATATATATATATATATATATATATATATATATATATATATATATATATATACATATATATATATATATATATATATATATATGAAATTATTATTTCCATACCATTGAAATTTGTTGATTTTTTTTAACTATATGGCTCGAAATTTGTATTTTCTTCCCATTTGATTGAAGATTTGCTGTTTTATACTTTTATTTTGTAGGTTTGTTAGAAAGTTAGGTTTTTCGAGTTGCAGCTTCTCACTTTTCTATGATTGGACTTTCAAACTATTATTATTATATATATATATATATATATATATATATATATATATATATATATATATATATATATATATATATATATATATATATATGCATATATATATATGTATATAATAATAGTTTGAAAGTTCAATGATAGAAAAGTAAATAATCCAATTTAAAAATCCAATGAAAGAATAGGGAGAAGTTTCAACTAAATAAAACCCAACATTACAAAATGCCTTACAAATAAAAGTATCAAACAGAGAATTATCAGTCAAGTGGAAAATAAAAATGCAAACCTCTAGTCATCAAGCTGAAGACAAATGGAAAGGAATCTATAAAATAATATCAAATAAAATCCAAGCATGAAAGCGTTACACGTGAACAAGCCATAGGACTAATAATAAATTGTTCATTTCGATAAAACTCTTTATCAAGTCTAAGTATTTCATGAAAATGAACACAAAATGCTTGTTTCTGATATCAGTGATATATTATATCTATAAACACTGATAACTTGGACTACATGCATAAAGATTGAAAAATAATAGGAAACAAGTATACCTGAAAAAACACTGCATACGTCTGATCCATTGGAGCCTTGAATAAAGAGACCAATGTTGCCAATCTTAAAAAATAAAAAGTTGAGAACTGCTGTTGCCAATCGTGAGAAAGAAATAACAGTAATGCGAAAAGACAATAAAAGGTGATTTTCAACACTAAGAACATGTAAATACATGGTAATACTTATTCAAGAGAAAGTGGATGTCAGGCTAAAATAAGTTACTAAGGAGAGAATTTAAGTATAATCTACCATTCCAAATTTTTTAATACTATGTACAAAATAAGCTGGATATTTATATAATTTGATAGTAATTTTAAGTTTATTAATATGCATAGCATGAAATTTTTTATCAGATAATCTATAAATTCTAAAAAGCTGATTAAGTATAATATTTCTAAACAATTGAATCGAGTTACAGGAATTAAAAGGTAATATTTTATTAATGTTTAAATTAAAATAGTATTTTTTATCATATAAATTAGTAACTATCCTATTAGTAAATTCAATAATAAGATTTAAGTCCAAAAAATTAATGTTATTATACATTAGTGGCTTCATTAGGAATTAGTTCCAAATTATACGGATAAAAGTCTATATCTATGACACAGTTGTCTGTAAAGACCAAACAAATCAGATCATCAACATATCTGTAAATTTTATAAACTGTTGAATTAAAAGATTTTTCATAATGATAAGGGTATAAATTAGCTAATATACTGCTACTACAGCCACCTTGTGGTATATATATATATATATATATATCAATTAGAAAGAAGTAATAACAAAAATAATTAATTCAAGTAATCGTGAAATATTAACATCACCATAGAAGCAAAACCACTGCCATAATGCCGATAAGAGAAAAGATCAGCACCGGCCTAAATTCGAAGACTAAGATGAAATAATTAAGATAAGAAACATTAGGAAAATTTGTGTTACCTTGTGACAGGAATCCTTCTTCTTTCACTACGTGTATATGTGACCAACCTCAACAGTATAATAAATATCTAGAAGCACCGGAGTGAACATGGCGAAATAAACCTAGGAGGCAGTACGAACGTTCACAGCGAGACTCCCAGATCCGTCCAGTGAGTCAGAGCAGGAGACAGGACAATTAACCGTATAAGCAAAATAGAATATGAACATGAAGCAAAGATGAAAATTCTTACTAAACAAGAGATTCATAGAAGAAATGGATAAACGAGAATGCTGCTGTACACCATTATAAGAGCGCTTAAATCGTAGTTTCAAACTGGCTAAATTTACAATTTTTTTAGCGAAAATAAAATTGAAAACAATAATATTAATGTATCTTATTTTCAGATGCTTTTGATTTTTCTAATTTTTTTAGCTTATTTTATTATTTTTAATTTTTATTTATTTATTAGTTTTTTATTGAACCCGGGTTGAAAAAATGAAATACATTGAACCCTATGGGACCTAATTTTTCAAACATTTTTTAAGCACATTTAAAATTCACAAATTCTTTCGAAATTTATAGAAAATATTCACATTATGTCATAAAATATATAAAAAAATTTTCAGTAAAATATGTTAGGTAGTTTTTTAATTAAAAATTATTTAATATAGGGAAAAAAAAAACGAATTCAATTAAATTCTGACTTTTGCGATATCCTCCAGAAAGAAAAAATAGATATATTATATAATAAATATCTTTCCAAGCGTTTAATTATTTTGTATTAGATAGAGACTTCACATTTTACAATAAATTTGGTAGATAACAATTTTTCAAATTTTTTTTTTAATTTTATATAACTTTTCATGATATACTTATTTGATGGCGTTTTTAATGCACTTTCCTACGTTCTAGAGAATTAAAATTTGGTACACAGCTTAAATTTGCAGAACATTTTATTCTACAACAATTTGGTGGATCTTTAAATATAGATCCTACATTTTTTTTCGAAATGGGCAGCAAATAATCCCTTTTCGCTTCTATAAATCATTGTTGTAATATTGTTAAAAATTCTGATGTGGACAGCATATGTCTTTCTGTGCAGACTCATATTCACGTTCTCTTTATTTCTTCAATAATAATTTGAGTTTATCTGCAAAAAATAACATCCATAAGTATTTTAAATGACATTGAATTTGCACGTTAAACTTAAATTTGGTTCTCATTTGATAGATGGACTTAATGTTAAAAGTGGCGTAGCGAAAACGCTAAAAAAACTAAAATATCTCAAGAACGGCTGATCCTAGAGTAATAGGGTTAGTCTTATTCTTTTTGTTGTCAACAATCACGTATAAAATAGGAATTTAATTGATATAATTGAGCACACATAGTCTTTTATTTTTATATTTAACGATTTTTGCGGGCCATTTCGCAAAAACAGCCCGTTCCTTTTTTCCGAATCGTACTAGAATAACCTACAAGTGATTTATATAACAAATTTTGTTAAATTTTGTATATAAATCACTTGTAGGTTATTGAAATATTATACACCAAATTGTGGTAAATTTGGTCCATTAGTTTTTAACTAGAGTGGATAAAGGCAATTTCTGCCGGCCATTTCGCAAAGAAGGCAGATTCTTTTATTACGAATCGTACTATAATCAAATGAACATCAGGGTTTCCCTCAAAAAACTTACCTACCAAATTTTATTAACTTCGGTCCATTAGTTTTTCAGTTAGAGTGGATGCAATATTCTCACAGATACACAGAAACACACTCAGATACACCCTTACACACACAGACGCCTTCCTAAAAATAGTTTTTCGTTTTCTGGAAGTCCCAAAACGCGTAGATTCTTCGAAAATTCGAGTTCCGATCTTCGGCACGATTTCAATGCTTTGAATACATACATACGCACACACATATATTATCTGTGTATCTGTATTTTCTATGTATCTGTATTTTCTGTGTATCTAAATTCTGTGCCTACGCAATTACAATAGTTGTGATTTTAAATGATCCCTAAACTTTTATTATTTCTTCAACGAAGCCTAATTTTTACTTATGCAGAATGCAAATATCTCAAGTGATTGTAAGGTGAGTTACATAAGAATTGCTGAATTTTTTTCACACAAAATTATTTAACTCTGTAGTCTGGAATGCAAGTTATATGAATGAAATATTCATTGATTTTGCATAGAGAATCAGATGATTTATATTTCGATACAGTTTTAAATATTTAAGAATAATAAATTACTGTAGTACTATGATAATGTAAAAGATATCACCACTGAATGCATCACATTTTAGAGATTTTTAAATGAAATTGCATTTCAGTTGGAAAGTGTTTCATAATCAATGCTTATGCATGATTGATCTTTCTTGTTTAATTCTAAATTTAAATCTAAAATGTATGCAACATTAGAGTCATTATTACTTGCATTTAATTGTAAATTATTAGGATAAAATTTAAACACTATAGGGATATTATTAAGAGATGCACATAATATATATATATATATATATATATATAATATATATATATATATATATATATATATATATATATATATATATATGCCATCTAGATATCTAAACATGTGCATATTATGCAAGGTTGGATTAATGTTCTTTTCATAGAAGAATAAATACAGATTAGCTAACAATGATGAGGCACACACCCCTTGTGGGATACCAAACTGTTGCTTAAAAAAATTACCACCATGTTGAATATAATTCTCGTAAAGGGTGAAATTAAGGAATTTTAAAAAAGAAAATTTAAATATTTTAGGTTGATATATTTTTCAAAAATTCCTAAAATAGTTCTATATAGATCTATATCAATATTATTAAACAAATCTTTGAAATCAAAAGTATAAATACTATGAATATTAGTAAGAGTTTTTAATTTTTTAACTAATTCAAAACACTTTTTCACAATATGATAATTATTTAAAATCTCATCTGACAAGGATGCTGCATTTAATATTTTTAATAATAATTTACCAGCATAAGTAATGTAAGAATCATGCCCACTAGTAATAGTTCGAAAAGCAACAAGGGATTTATGAAACTTGGGTACTAAAACTAGATAAGGAATGTTTTTACAACTATTTTTTAGATGGATTTGCTTATATTTGGCTGAAATTCTATTAGATAGAATTTTAAAGTTAGTATTATGTAAATTATAGATTTGATTATTAAGCAAGAGTGACTGGAGGGTACTTATATAGTAATATTTACAAATGATTGGGATGTTACTACTAGCCTTATCGACATAAGTAGTCACAAAATCATTTTGAATTTCTTTAATATCCTTTTTAATTGAATTAAGTTTATATGATTTATTAATTTTCTGATTATATATATTGTGATTTAAGGATTGCTTTATTAAGACGCTTAAGGGTTTGAGGCTTCTACAGGGATTTGACATTTATAGATGATTTTATAGATAAATTTATTTAAGTCAAGAATTAAATCTTTACAAATTAATTTATTTTAAAATTTAGTAGGTATATGGTATTTGGTACCTAGTAACATCAGTGATCTTAGTGCATCATAATTAATAATATTTGGATTTCCCGTTATAACATCATCTGGTGTTTATCTACGTAGTCTTTGTATTTATCTAAATGACAGTGGTTGTATGACTCTTTATTCAATTCATAATTTTGATTAATATCTATTGATTTGGCTATATATATATATATATATATACATATACAGGGTGTCTCAAAAACATTGACCTCGGCTTTTATTCCTTAAATATTGATCTTAGACATATATAATAAATTACATAGTTGGTTAAAAAAAGGTACAGGGATTAAATTCGAAGAAATACAAAATTTAAATTTTTTTAAGGCCCTTGAAAAAAAAGCATTTCCAATAAGTAAAATATGCCCCATACATTAATAAGATGATGTACAAAATTTCAGCATATTATCATAAAAAGTCCCAGAGATATGTTTAAACAAAGTTGGTGAGGGCTTAATCACAAATTAAAATGTAAATGTTTACAGCAAGAGTGCAAAAGACGCAACGTAGAAATGGATCATAGCCAAATAATATCTGCTTCTTATCTTTAATGAATCTATGGCATGGATTGAAAACATTTTGAACAAGCTTTGTAATCTTTGTGTAAAGTTATTATTTCTACACAGTGTAGATACTTTTGTATCAATAAATAGCAAAATTATTATTCATTTATGTAATCATTGTTTTCTTTCGTAATTTGTGTATGATCCCTGAAACGCGATATACCGACAGGATTTTTCCCCTCTGAGAACCCATGTCGATGCATCAAAAAGTGGTCTAAGTCAGCATTTTTGTATTTTCATATCTCTGGGACTTTTTATGATAAAATGCTGAAACTTTGTACATCATCACCTTATTTGTGTATACATCACCTTATTTTTGTACCGGGGCCGTATAAAAATTTATATTTTGTATTTCTTAAAATTCAATTCCCTTGAAAATTTTAATCGATTTCATAAAATTCTGTACCTTTTTTAGGCAACTTTGTAATTTATTATATATACATAAGATAAATATTTAAGGAATAAAAGCGGAGATCAATGTTCTTGGGACACTCTGTATATATGTATATATATACTGCTAGGTGTTCACCTCACACTTTCACACCAGACAGAAAAATCTGATGTGGGCAGCACATGACTTTCCCTGCAGACGTGGATTCAGTCTTTCTATATTTCTTTAAGAACTCATTAAATTGAGTTTAATTGCACAAAATACCACAAAATTTTCATTTTTAATTCAATTTCCGCTTTTATTTGGTAATTTGACATTTTTCCAAAGGCGACATAACAAAAATGCCAAAAATCTCAAATATCTCGAGAACGGTTAGTTCTAGAGTAATAGAGTTGTTCTTATTCTTTTCCTCGTGAAAAATTACGTATAAAACAAGCATTTAATTGATACATTTGAACATACGTAGTATTTTTTTTATATTGGCGATTTTTGCGGGCCATTTCGTAAAAAAGGGCAGGTTGTTCTTTTCCGAATCGTACCTAAATCTAATCAGCACCAGAGTTTCTTACAAGTGATTTATTCACCAAATTTTGTGAAATTTAGTCAATTAGTATTTCAACTAGAGTGGATACATGAGATTTTTGCGGGCCATTTCGCAAAAAAAGGCGGGTTATTTTTTTCCGAATTGTAGCAATAACTAATCAGCACCAGGACCACGCCCAAGAGTCTTACCTACCAAATCTTATGAAATTCGGTTCATTAGTTTTTGAGTTAGAGTGGATACATACATTGCACAGACAGACACACAGACAGACAGGCAGACAGACACACACACAGACAGACAGGCAGACAGACACACACACAGACGTCACGCTAAAAATAGTTTTTTCGTATTCTAGAGGTCTCGAAACGTGTAGATCCGTCGAAAACTCGAGTTGCGATTTTCGACATGATTCCAATACTTTCCCTATACATTACCATGTATTGCAGGGAAAATAAAAAACCAACCATTCTTATTGTGTTATTAATTACACAAATCCTATATATAATTATAACAACTTTACACAGATTTTTGGAAAATTCCAATTATTTTTTCCAATTAAAAATGTTAATATAATAAAAGCATATAAATATCCAGCACCATTTGGACGTAAAATATACAACTACAATCTTTTATCAAAACAGTTGAACAATTCTGTATCTTGTTCATGTAATGAATCATGCTATCTACCCTTTATTGACCAACATCATGGACATATAATCACCGGGAATCTCAATTTAATTCATGAACCTAATCTCAAACAATTTCTCAGCTATGGCTCCAAATACAGACTACCACTACTATATAAAAAAGAGAAAATAATACAAGCTTCTGACATTGATCTAGATAAATATATATATATATATATATATATATATATATATATATATATATATAAAATATCAGGTAAATACCACTGCCCTTTTGAAACCTTTAATAGCTGGAAAGTACAAGCCACCTGGCATGTGAAACAATTGATTTAACATTTTCCTATACCAAAATATACACATAATTACCAAGACATATTTAAAGAGATCAAGTTACTACAAGACAAATTTGTAATCACTTATGTTGATAAGACATCAAGTAATTATGCGTTTATTTGCAAAATATTTTATTTGGACGAACTTAAACTGCAACTCCATACCTCAATTTCATTAACTCCTATAACCTCTAATATCACTATTATAAGTAAACAAATTATTGCTTACCACAAACTTTTTAAACAACAACACAATCTTAATTTTCCTTACCTGATACTCATACCTAAATTAAATAAATCACCAATTTCATTTAGAGCTGTTACTATAGGATTTAATCCATACACCAATGCTGCTGACGAGCAAATTCTAATTATACTAAATCGAATTTTGGATCATTTTACTACACAACAAACACATATAAACAAAAATAGTTTAGAACTGAATAATAACCTAAAACAACTATCTTACATACATGATATTAAAACTTTTGATTTCAAAGACCTCTTTAATAACATTGATATAAATGATTTATATAAAGTCATACTAAGTTTATATGAACAATTTACACAATTAAAAAACATCTTTCCAAAATTCAAAACATTATTAAAATTCATTCTGTTCAAACAGTATATATCTCAAGGAAATTGCATGTACAAATTAAATAAGGGAATACTACAGGGAGGAATCTCATCCACAATACTCTGACCAACCTTTTACGAAATTCAGTACTCTTTCAACAGTCATATCATGTGCAGATTTATTGATGATCTAATTATTATTAGAATTACTAATGAAGCACCTATATTAAACTTTAATTTTTATCCACCTAATCTATAACTAATTGAAAATGTATATACATAAAACTGGACCAGTTATCTATACGTTAGTTTAAAAATTCAAAATGCAGACACATTAAAATTTAAAATTTACGACAAAACAGAAACTTATAACTTCAAAGTAAGTAAACTTCAACGTTATTCATCCAATCTTTCAAAATCAGTATTTAAAAATATTATTAATAACCAGTTATTAAGAATAAAAATGCTAAGTACACCATGTTACTACAAAGAACATCTTTTTAAGTTAATAAACACCAATGTCCAAACTACCTACCCTCCAAATATTATTTTTATATTTATTAAAACACATTTTAATTTTAAATTCAACACCTTGCTACAATTACAGCAACATATTGACAGATCATTCTCAAACAATTTTAAATAATTTTTCATCTCCATGTTTCACTTCCAACAGTTGAAATCTTAATATATAGAATTAACTGTAACCTGTTTTGAGTTAAATTGTTTAGTCAGTATCACGTAATTTACACTGTTAAGCAGCACAAGGGTAAATACATTTATATTATTATATATTCTTATACCTTTTCATTACACTGTATTCTCCTATAAATACTTAGCCACACGCTGGTATATTTGATTATATTTGATTTTTATATTTGATTTCTTATATATCTGATCCAATTTATATTTTCTTCTACGTCGGGTCATGTGCATTATTTCCGTAATACAATTTACAGTAATGCACACAGAAACGTGGAATCCGCATTAACGAAACATGTATGGGCCTTGATAACGTACATGGTTACGGAAATGCTTTTCACTTTATTAAATTTATTAAATTTCAAAAAAAATTTTTTGGGAGCTAGAAAAGGCCTAGATCATCGTGTAAAACAATGTTTCTGTTTTGCAACTTTTCATCTTAAACACATTTCTTGCATTCACACCATGTATGTTTATGCAGGGAACAAGGGGATTAGTACCTTAAGTACCTGCATTACATATATGATTTATATAAAAATACTTTCATCTTAATACAAGAAATGATACAAAAAAATTTTTCACTCATCTTTACCACATGTTTTTCTTATTCCATTCCTTAACTTATATATGGAACAGGTAAAAAGGGTTATTTTATACCAATTTAGTACTTGTTTTATTTATAATGTTTACGTATCATGTTTTTTTAAAATATTCAACGGTTTGTCGTATAGTATTTTTGATGTCACATTTACATTTCAGTCCACCTTCCTTTCACTTTTGCTATACAGAACATTTCCTATTAATGATCAATTTTAGGTATATATAATACAAGTAAAATAAGAATTCATCAATTATACAATATATATACAATATACAATTATATATATATATATATATATATATATATATATATATATATATATATATATATATGTGTGTGTGTGTTTTGTAATATGTGTTTTGTGCATTCCGAATTGTAAGGTTGTCAGATAGACATTATACGTTCTACCTCTCGTTATTCCATTTCTGTCTCCGTTCTAGTGCCTTCGATTTGCACATATCGGGGACCTGTCATTATATTGCATTGGTTTCCGTGGGCGTTGTCTAGACATAAAAGCACTTTAAACGGGAATGAGAGGTCGCTATCCCTCTCAGCCATTTATATGCAATTTATCTGGCATCCCCCTTTACATATCTTTACATATTTTTACTTTTTCTTGGTTATTTCCTGCTTCGGATTATAGAGCTGCAATGCGCCTTATCCTGAGTGGTATCCTGGTATATTTTTGTATACGTAATTTTGTATACATGATTTGAGTTTTCGTTTTGAATATATATATATATATATATATATATATATATATATATATATATATATATATATATATATAACATATATATATATATATATATATATATATATATATATATATATATAAATAAAAATTGAAAGATTTTAATCGAAAATTGCGCATAAACTACTGTATGTACAAAACAACCCATCACTAGCATATCTGTTACAAATGAGTAACTATAGACCAAGACTAAGGATAAAGATAGAAGGTAACATATCACTACAATGGTAAAGGGGGATGAGAAGAATATTAGGATACAAAATTCACAAGTAAAAGTATATAAATATAAATATAAATATAAATAAAAATAAAGCACGGCAAAAATGAGAAAAGGCAATAATAATTAGCTCAAGATAAAAGATTAAGACATAGAGAACAATCAATTGAAACTACACAAAAATGGCGGTTAGTTCGAAATTGCATTCTCATCAGGACAGCCATACAATTCGAATTAAAACGATAGAATAGCCAGTTTCTGACAATGGCGATAGTATTTAACTATAGACACCATTGGAACTGTCTACTGGCTAGTGGAAGGAGAAAAATAAATCAATTGAATTACAAATAAAAAAATAATACTTCCTCGAACAGAAATATTAACTCACAAGCATTGCCACCGCGTGTAAGTTGAACAAGCGACTGAGCATTTCACCTCACTTCGTCAATGCGAGTGGGCACCGGAATGAATACATTTGAACAATACATAATATGTATGGAGACTTTCAAAAATAGTAATCAGTATAGGACTCAGGAAAAGTGGAAAACAGTCATCCGAAAATAGTAAACAGTATTAGACTCAGGCCAAGTAGTAAGTTAGGTGATAAGAATGGGTGAATTCTCAAAATTGAGTTATCCAATCAAAGATAAATAATGCATGTGTAAAATGATTGCGTGGTATATTTGAAATTATTAATAATATTATTTACAAATACTTCCTGATATTGGTAATTTTGACAAATGCGTTTAAGATTATTGATGTGGAGAAAGTGAAACCGAGGATCAGAAAGTCGATGTATTCGAACTAGCTGGTTTAAAATGATGTTTCTAAACAATTGAATAGAATTACAAGATTGATATGATAGCAGCTTTATGATAGTGAAGTTGTAAGAATCTTTTTTGTCATATAGATTGGTTATTACATGATTATTGAGGGTATCTAAATTTAGGTCTAAAAAATTTACAGTTTGACTAACGCTAGGCTCATTAGGAATTAATTCTAGGTTAGATGGGTAAAAATCAATATTAATTGGATAGGAATCATCAATGATAATACAAATTAAGTCGTCAACATATCTATATATAATATATGAATTAGAGTTAAAATGACATTCATAATAATAAAGATATAAGTTAGCGAGTATACTACTACTAAGCCACCTTGTGGTACACCAGATGTTTGTATGTAAATGTTATCACCTTGGATAATATAATAGTTGTATAACACAAAGTGTAAGAGCATAGGATATATATATATATATATATATATATATATATATATATATATATATATATATATATATATCTGTGTGTGTGTGTGTGTGTGGTGGGTTTCATATTAAGGTATTTTCTTTAATTTTTTTTCCCTTTTCTTAATGTCTTCAATCATAATAAGTACTACATTAAAGTTTTGAAAATATAGCAGCAAAATGAGTCTCCGTTGTAAAAATCATCTATTTCTTCATTCATTATAAAAGCATACAAATATTAGGGTTTTATTAATCATTTGCTTTTGTTTTTTTATATTTCATAATGTCTTCTACAATAATAAATACCATTTCTTAATCGTCGACAGTAAGATTAATTGCTGTTACAAAACTAACTTTTTTTCGTTTGTTATAAGGAAAAATATTACAAAAATTTTAAAATTGTTCTTTCCACAGTGTTTTACCACCCCTACAATGTTTAGTTCAGGACGGATGACCAGTGGTTGGACTTAGAATCTCGGGCTCTGACCGGGGTTTTATTTCTACTTACAATTTTTATATTTACATTATTTTTATATTTTTTACCAATAATCTAAATGGGGATGAGGAATGATAAGAATTTTTATTATATAAAGGAATAAATAGAGCACTTATCAGAGAACGAAAAGTACTGAGGAAATAATTTGGCCCAATTAACAGAAATGGATTATGGAGAGCAAGAAATAGTAAAGACATAATGAAAAAATTTAATAATGTTAATATTGTTACTTAAATAAAAATTTATAGACTAAAATAGCTGGAGATCATTCAGTGAATGAATGACAACAAAATTACTAAAAAGGTCTTAATTTCATGACCTGGTGGGTCTTAACCCCGTAGACGACCAAGAATAATATAGTTTGAAGATCTGGAGAATAATCTTGCGAAGGCTGTTTTGAGGTAAGATCTAAATTACCTGTGATGCTAAGGAGTAGAAGTATTATCTATAAAAGTTAATATTATTAATAAAATTAAATTATTATTTTTAAAATTATTTAAAAAATTATTATTATTTATAAAATTAATATTATTTATAAAATTGTTTTATAAAATTTATCTAACGATTCCATTATTAGAATTGTAATACATAAAGTAAAAATTGGCTGCTTTCTATCTGATTGCCTTACTTTAAGATTTTTCATAAATAAATATATCCTTTATATCGACACGGTTTTATTTTCTTCAAATAAAGTTTAAGCAAATATAAGTCATCGACCTGAAGTAAATGTAATGGAAAGGAACTGTTTTTAATAATATTTTGACCATTCTCTTGGCCTAGAAAATTGAAGCAGTCACTGTAATAAAAAAGGAAATATTCATACAAAATATATATAAAAAAACAACACTTCAAACTGTATAATTAATAAACTCTTTCAAGTTAAGTATTTTTCAATCAAAAGTTCTAAATTATTTAAATTCAAAGAGTTTTAAACATACTTAATTATTTAATATTTATAATACTACAATTGCTTTGTTGAAGCCTAAAACAACCCTGGACGCTGCTTTTCACTGAAAATTAGCAAGCCAAATAGTTTCCTGTAAAGCAAGCTTCTTGTAGAGATCTTGAAGATCACCTGCCTTTCTCCTCTTTCTCGTCATTCATTTGGAAGTAGGTTATTTATTAAATAGAATCTTTATATTTTCATCTTCTTATGTAGCATCGGTGGTTCAGTGGTAGAATGCTCGCCTGCCACGCGGGCGGCCCGGGTTCGATTCCCGGCCGATGCAGTTTTGCTGAAAAAGGGTAAATGTTTTTATTAATATGGGCATTAATTCTCCATATTTTTTCAGATAAAATAGACTTTAACAAAACCCGGAAAAAAAAATTTTCCATGTGGCAAACGAGTTCACATATTAAGTAACGTACTATATAAACTAGGCCATAACATTTTGATCTTCTAAAATAATTTGAAAACTGTCTTCGTGTTGCAGCTTACTACTTCATTATATACAGGGTGTCCCATAGAAAGTGAATAGTGGAAGATTTTTTTTTAACCGTTGGTTGTAGACCCATTCCATAGTTCCAATTGCAGAAATGTTTTTCATAATGTAGGAAGTTATGAAATAGTAATTTAAATGCTGTAACATATTTTTGTAGAAAATTAGCAAAATTGGCATTTTATACAGCCCCTCTATCGAAAAAAGTCAAATTACAAAAATTTTACCCATATCATATTTAGTTTAACTGAAAAAAAATTGCCTGCAATATGATCAAATTTGATACAGTTATCACTAATTAAAATTTTAATTGGGAAATAAGGGGGCGTCCACAAACCAACTTCGGTTGCAAATAGGTATTAAAACTTTTACCACTTGTTCAATTTTATTTTATGCAGATAAAGCTATTATGTCGTTATTATGTCGATTCATACTTTATGTTTAAGCATTTAAGTAACCCTGCTACCTAACTAGATTTAATTTTAACGCTTTTCAGTAATGCCGAACACAATGAGATGATTTTGATTTACTGCGAATGCAAACTATCACCTAGAGATACAGTGAGGGAATACTATCGTCGTTTCCGTAGAGTCTGCATCCTTCTAGAGTTTTTATTCTAAGGCTGGTATGTCGATTGTAATCAACAGGTTCGTTTCACCGTCGGTATGGCTCAGGAAGACAACGAGTACTAACGGAAAATGATGAAAAAGATATCCCATTTCTCGTCCTATCCATATGCGAGTGTCCGGGCCGTAAGTTATGGATGTGGAAAACATCTACTCGATGGTGTACCCGAACCTTCCATCAGTCTACTCGAACCGGCCATCTGCTGTACCGCATGCAGAAGTTATTTTCTCTATAAGGGTGGAAAAATTTCAGTGACAAATAATGTGTTAGAAATTTATTGAGTGTACTGAAAACAGTGATTTTAAATGATCCTAGCTGATTTCAAAACTCGAAAAGCATGCTTATTTTTCTATAGATTTTGTCAGTAAAATATCTGGCAGGCCGACAAGATCACAGTAATCTGTTTTATTTAGCTATTAAAATAACTAGCTATTAAGTATTAAAAGCTATAAGTATTAAAATTACATTTTAGCTATTAAGTATTAAAATAACTTTTAACCAGTACCGTATGCCTGTCTTTAATAGTTTAAAAAACAAACCATGTTCGACGGTTCAAAAAATCTTCCACTGTTCACTTTCTATGGAACACTCTGTATACAGGGGAGAGACAAAATGCAAGTTTTCTGGCAGGTATCTCATATCTGAATACCTATCACATCTATCTAGGGTCACGTACATATCCTTTTAAGAATCTTGGTATACCTTTTAATATAACTTTTAACCAGTATCGTCTGATTGTCTAGTTGTCTTTAATGGTTTAAAAAACAAACCATGAATAAAATTATTTAAGTTTTCACTAAAGGATTTATGTGCATCAATTCAATTTGTGAACGTCCCCAAGATTCATGAATTTTGATGATTAAAAGAATACCGAAAAATCATGAGAAAGTGGTGTAAGTCAGGAATTTCAACAATTTATTTCATCCTAAATGTGAACCTTTAAGTACCAAATTTTTCTTGTGTTTGACTCGATTGTGTTTGATTCGATCAAATTGTTTCGATGGCGTTTCATGCCGCACAATTTTATTTATTGTGAGTTCTAAAAATAAGTAAAGTTTTTTTTATTTTAGTGAATTGGCGTCATTTGCCTATATTACAATGTGTAAAGCGAAGTTATTTAAATTCTGCAGATTTGAAGCACTTTTTAAAAGTATTCAATTTATGCACTGTTCGAAATAAAACTTAATTAGATTAACATTCATAAAAAAATTAAGAAATATTTATTTTAAGAATATCAAGGTGTCTATGTTGTTGAGACCCAGACCGTTCGACCTACCAGAAAGGTGTAAGGTAACTGATTTGGATGGCCGGGAAAAGTCACCCAATTTAGACCGGAACCCAGTGGGGAGGAATCTACCGTACCCTCCTTCCCTACCACCAACCTCTCAGAAGGACTTACGGACCCACATGTTCAACGTGATCGTACTCCGCGTGAACACGGCTGCGGCTTTGGCAGCGGAGGGAATCGAACCCGGGCCTACCGAGGACAATTCCCGCGAACTAACCGCTGGGCTACCGCGCCCTTCAAGGTGTCTATGTGCAGCAGCTCATGTGATATTTTTATTTTCCCATGTGTGATGTAAAGGGAGACTATAAAAATCGATTCTTTGATTCTGATTTATTTGTATACATGAAATTATGGATATAATTTTGATATATTCGGGATTGCGATTTGGGGAGTTTTAATGTTAAGACAAGAAATTTATGACGAAGCCTTCTAGCAAGTGATGTATACACTTCATTTTTGACGGAACTGTTAAGCAATTTTATACTTTTTTGTTGCACACTCATTTCATACATTCATACGAATTGTCATAAAACTGGAAGCGGCATCTTCAGAACCGGAAGTAGAAATTTTAGTGAACCCGAACCCCTCAAAATTCGATGCTGAATCTATATGATTCATCACCTGAACTCCATCTTTTAGCCAATTCTGAGAAATATATTTTTGAAGTAAAAATTTTGAATCGAAAGTGAAAAAAATTGCAGGTGAAAATCCTTAGTGATCACTCTCTCCGTCTGGAATTTGTTACTAAATTCATACCAGTTCTTATATGAGCTCCATTTATAGTTGATCCTGAAATTTAGATGGTGCAATCAAAATTCAAATTTTTGGAATCGAAAGTTACATTTCTAGAACCTGAAGTGGAATTCTTACCTTCTTCGGAATTTGATACTGAATTCATGTGTCTTTATCTAAGCTCTATCTATTGCCAATCCTGATAAACAGGTGCTTCAAAGACAACTTTTGAACCTGGAGTTGAAAATGAACCAGTAAAGTGGGAATTTTTAGTGAACCACCCTACATACTTTAGAATTTGATGATGTATCCATATCAGACATCATCTCAGTTCTATCTATAGTCGGTGCTGCAAGGAAAATGTAAACCTTTGAACCGGAAATGGAAAAAAAAAGGAAGTGAATATACTTCGTAAACCCCCCCTTCCTCCTTTGAAAGTAATTGCTGAATCCATATCGGTCATAATCTAAGCTCTATCTATATCAGTTCCTGAGAAATAGATGCTTCAAATAAATCACAGTAAAAACATTGGAATGACAAAATGGCGACCATAATACATCAAAATTAGAGTTTTTCAAACTTTTTCGGTCGCGGAACCTTTTTAAAATTCAATTTGATGGCGGAACTCCATAATGTGAAAAGGTCTATTGTGGTCCAAATTATGTATTAAAATTATACACGGTGTTCTAATTTTTATGAAATTTACACGAAACTATAACCCCAGGATTCCACGGAACACATTTTGAAAAACAGTGATCTAAATTAAAAATCTCATATAATGGACCCAAGCAATCTCAAATATGAATGTCTGAGAAAATCGAATGGGGAGCTTCGTTAACTTTCGTAGAACACTTTTTTCGCCGAAATTCTGCTCAAAAAGTTGCGAAGTATTTTCCGAAAGATAAAATGCAATGCTTAGATTATATTAAAACTAAATTTAATACTCAATAAAATATAAAATATATTTCTTATTTTAATCCAAAATATTTTTGGTGCTGCCATCTGTTGTCGTAATTTAATACATACCGACTATTTTTATTTTTTAATGAATATTTTAAAATATCTATTCCTTCTAATATAGTATGAAATACAACAGATCAAATATAATAATGCCACAATCACGGAAATGTAATTTCTCATTCTATAAATTTGATAAGGGGATCTGAATGTACATGAATGACTGAGGGCTGTAGCTTTGTCTTCAAGTTACTTTGTCTTCAAGTCCAAGTTCAATTACCTTGCCGCGATTGTGGCATTATTATGTATGATCTGTTGCTATATTTAATAGCGTATTATAAGGAGTAGACATTTATTTTTTAATGTTCATTAAAAAATTAAAATAGTCGGTATGAATTAAATTACGACAACAGATGGCAGCACCAAAAATATGTTGCATTAAAATAAAAAATATATTCCGTATTTTGTTGAGTATTAAATTTAGTTTTAATATAATCTAAGCATTGCATTTTATCTTTCAGAATATATTTTGCAACTGTTTGAGCAGAATTTCGGCGAAAAACGTGGTCTGCGAAAGTTAACAAAACGCGGATAGGGCAGAAGATTTACTGACGCTCACCCTTAAAACATTTTCTGAATAAAACTAAAACTCTTAGATTTGCCAAAATTCTGAAGGTCAAATTTCAATGCGTGTTTAGAATTATTCATTTTGATGAACCTTGGCAACCGTGAACTGCAACTACAACTAGAAACAACTTTAGTGGCTTCGGGTGATTCGGGCTTCGTCAACAACAGTCAGTCTAAGCTCATGAGTACAGCGCTTAAATAGTTACAAGTTCTTTCACAGAACAGAGGTCAACTGACCTTTTGTTCAGGAAGTTGAAAACAAGAGCACGATCAACACACTTATGCGTACTACACGACACGTCCTGTTTTCAGATGTCAGACGTTAGCATATTCTCATCTTCCTTCGAGGCGAATTCGGAAGACATGGAAGGAAAAACTTGACGAGAGAGGTGAAAGGTGAAGCGAACATTCGAGGCGATCGACCTAGTTGCAGGTAAAAAATAGCAAAGCGTTTAAATGACCGCACTTCGTCATGACGTGCCATTGTTTACCTCTTAGGATGTTTAGGTTGGAGTGTGACCGATGATGTCCTACTTGATGTCTTCTTTCTGATGTGCTACTTGATTTCTTATAAGGAGCAAAAACTGCAGCGTGGTATCAAAGTCGCCAAACAGATTAGAATATTAATACTAATAATAATAATAATAATAAAAATCATGACTTTCTTATTCTAATTTCTGCTTTGACATTTATTGTGTGGTAAAATAATTGTTTTCTTGAAAATTTCCGAAATTTGAGACTCTGATGAAAAAGCACATTTAAAGATCTGAGCACATTCGAAAGGATGTTTCACATGAGTGTATTTACGTAGGTATTTGTGTATATCAGTGAAGTGTTCAAACATGGAACATAAATGATAACTAAAGTAGTAACTCAAGCATGAAAGCACGAATTTATTTCTTTTTATTTACTAGGGGATCCGCCCCCTGCTCGATACGCTTCGCTAACCGCGTAACTCGCTGGCTCTCTCAAAGCACGTTTCGAGAGCTATTTTAAGCTAAACTAAAGTTAAAAAAAAATTATTTTATCGTTATACTCTATTATTTCTCTATAAATGCACCAATTTTCATATTCTTATATTCTACAGTTTTTGCGGTACGAGACATAGAAACTCTGAAGACGCGCCGATACGGAAGAACATTTTTCACTTCAGAAGTATATAAAAGTGGAATAACTTATGAATTACATAGACATTTAAAAAAAAAAAAGGCTCTATCCTGCACAATTTCAACTACGTAGGTACGTGCTTGCAAAAATCCGTGGTCTTGCTATTGTTAGTCTGTCCACCAGAATGCGAACTCGCAGCTCAAATATTTTTTCTTTGACATTAAATATTTCTACTAATTCAATATTCATACTAAATATTCATTAAATCTTCAAACTAAATATTCATAAAATATTCACACTAATTACTCATTAGATATTTATATTAAAGTTTAAATCGACAAATGACTTATTTCAGCGTGTTCTCCAAATCTTTCCCATTTCTCTACAAATGTACCAAATTATATATTTTTTGTATGCTATAATTTTTACAGTACGAAGCAAAAAACTCAGAGAACGAAATATTTATCAAATAACGGTGGCTACGTTTGCTTTAATGTAGAGAGATTTATCATTATTTAATTGGACCATTGAAATTCGTTGGGGCCCAAGAAATCGAAAGAGCCCTATCGAGTCACAGGAACTCTGGGTAATGTAAAACATCAACAGGCAAGAGTAAAATACTTATATAAAATAGGGACTAACAATGAATAAAAAATTTGATATGGACAGCACATGACTTTCCTTATGATTCCTTCCTTTGCAATGAATTTACTACTTTTGCAGTAAAAAGAAAAATAGATTATTCTTATAGTAGATACTTATATTCTTTCCAACATATTGAATTTTCGTCAATTAGTCATCATTTTCATTGATTTAGCGTTATTTTTATCCATTTGGCGAGATTTTCGTTAATTTGGCAACATTTAAAAAAGTCACCGAGTTGGTGACAGTCTGTCAAATTCGTCGCCAAAATCTCGCCAAGCGTTATGGACAGCGAAATAAGTTATTCTTATAGCAGATAAATGACTATTGGCGTTCAAATACAAAGGCGCTACTCAAAGTATATTTTTTCATGAATGGAACGAGCTAGATCCACGAGAATGATGTCACCCAATTTATCTCATGATATTGCATATGAAAAGTGAACATGTTTCTTAACAGTTAATATTTTTTTTAATTTATGGGATTTTTTGATATATTTATTTGAAAAATGTGCAATATCTCGAGAACGGTTCACGCTATCGTTCTAAAATTCCTCATGCTATCGTTCTAAAATGAGAAGCTAAGGAATTTTTTGGTTTCGGAAACAACAAAAGAGGGGAAACATCTGGAGGACTTTTTCTGCATAGACATTTGTCTGCGTTGATAAATTTTTAAAACAAATATCTGTAGGTATTTGCCAGACTTTTTTCTGCTTTATCTGGAGTGATTTATATTTCTTATTCATTCTAACAGCTCCGTGAAGTTGCCTCCACCTCCCCCCTGCCCCCATGAAAAGCACAAATAGCAAAAGCTAGTGTAATCGTTTGTACTTCGTTTGTGCTGCAAAAATTTTCGTTTGTGCTTCTTTCGTGTTCGATTTATGGACATTTCTTTTCTTACGGGGCTAACTTCACTCCCAGGCATTGTTTACATAAGAGAAAAACTACACCAATTTCCAATAGAAGTTTATGCCATTCGTTTGTACTTCGTTTGTGTTGGTTTGTATCTCAAACATTTTTTTTCGTACCCTTTCCATATTCGAACTATAAAATTTTCATTTATCGGGGGGGGGGGGGGGGTATACGGGCTTTGTTTACATAAAATGGATTTAACGAATTTCGAAAAAACGTTTATGCCATTTGTTTGTGCTAATTTGGGCCGCACAAATTTTTGTTTGTGCTTTTTTCGTTTTCGATTTATAGAATCGAAAAAACATTTATGACATTCGTTTGTGTTGGTTTGTGCCAGAAGATTTTTTGCGGTACAAACTAGCACAAACGAAGTACAAACAAATGGCATGAACATTTTTTGGGGAATTTATGTAATTTACGATTGCACTATTTGTTGTCGTTTATGCTTTTCATGGGGGGGGGGGGGGGTCCAACATCACGGAAGTAAATAAAAGAAAATTATATAAATCGAATACGAAAATTTTTGCGGCACAAACCAGCATAAGTGAAGTATAAACGAATGGCATAGAAACGGTTATAAATCGAAAACGAAAGAAACACAAACGAAATTTTTTGCGGCACAAACCAGCACAAACGATTACACTAGTTTTTGTCGTTTGTACTTTCCAGGCGGGGGGGGGGGGCAACTTCACAGAGCTCATTCGGCTATTTGTATGTTCTGCTTCCGAAACCAGTTGATGCCTTATTTGATTTGTGAGATTTTAAAAGTACACTCGGACAGTTTGTAAAATATTTTGTATATTATGGCATTCACGGCAAAATAGAAATGATCTAAAATCAGAAATTTACTATGCATATTTTGACCACTCTGTTTCCT
Organism: Amaurobius ferox; assembly: GCA_951213105.1. NCBI lineage: Eukaryota > Metazoa > Arthropoda > Arachnida > Araneae > Amaurobiidae > Amaurobius > Amaurobius ferox. The sequence continues at coordinate 28,790,475 of OX578149.1, forward strand.
TGAAACTTATTCGAGAATTTCCTTCGTTGTCGAATGCAAAGGGATAATGCGTGCTCCATGGAGGCCAATCGGTTCTAATTCGTTTAAAATGGATAGACGAATGCATAGATATACGGATTGAATTAGTTCCGCGAATCTGACAGTATCGATTGCTCTATGCCCTCATTAGAAATTGAACTGAAATGCTGAAGATTTTCTCCACGGTGGAAAAGATATATATATCGAGTATACACGCTGTGTTAATACTCTAGATACTGATTTTCATGATCACAGATAAATGGGTGAATATGTGATACACTATATTGAGAAAAAATTATGCAGATTTTTGCGGAATGGAACAAACACGATACCAACAACCCAGCATCAAAAGCGACTTTTAAATGTAAAGACATTTTGTGGTTATTGATTGTTCCGACAGTTAAGATGTAAAAAACGTTAGAGACGGGATTTGGTGATATATCTCCTCCATGTTTGTAAAAATCACAATTGTTATTGCCATAAACAATAACTTGATTTATTTTTCTCATATTTCGATTACTTAGAAGCGTTTCGCAACTATGCCAGCAATGAACAATTACGATTAAAATGCACTTATTAATACAGCTAACAAGTGTTTGTTTCATTGTTATTTTCTATAAAATTTAGTTGATAAATATCTAATTTGTTTACATTTGAAATGGTGTGTGTTGTTAAATCAGTCAAGTCTCGAATCATATTTACCTGGTTATTAATAGAGCTAATCTTCGGTTCCTTATGTTATTACTAGAAAATATACCCGCTGTTTCCCGGGATTTAAAGTAGGGTTTGATTCATTCTTTCAATTTTTCAAAATACGTAGTCGTTCGATGGACGAGAACACGTGCAACTACACCAAAGAAGACTGCACCCCGTCCGAAAAGTAGCCTTAATACGCACTAAATAAACGCCATAACAGGTTTCAGCCCGTTACGTGGTCACGTAATACGCTTTTTGCTCAGCGCAGGTCACATTGACCTCTACGCCCTAATACGATTGCGTTGTTGTTGTTGAGACCCAGACCGTCCGACCTACCAGAAAGGTGTAAGGTAACTGTATGGACGGCCGGGAAGTGCCACCCAATTTAGACCGGAACCCAGTGGGGGAGGCATCCACAGGGACCGTACCCTCCTTCCCCTACCACCAACCTCTCGGAAGGACTTACGGACCCACATGTTTAACGTGATCGTACTCCGCATGAACACGGCGGCATTTGTGGCAGCGTGCAAATCTAGCGCGCAAACCACGGGGATACCGCACCCGAGATGGCCAACAGCACGCGGCGTTCCGAGGTGGTCACCCACCAAGTACTAACCGCGCCCGATGCTGCTTCACTTCGGTGATCTAACGAGAACCGGTGTTTTCAGCACGGTACGGCCGTTGGCCCTCTAATACGATTGCGTATTATACCTCAAATATATATTTAGCCCTCTTCACGAGCGTACATTTAATACTATCTAAATAAGCTCCTACGCCTAAATAATCTTTTTTGATATGCTTTGCATAATCTTCTTTGATACGCCTTAAATATGCTTTTGATATCTGTGTGAGTGGAATACGAAATAAATACGCTTTCCGATACGCCTTTAATAAGCTTTTCCGATACTCCCTAAATAAACTCCTGTAATACAACCTAAATACGACTTTTGACCTTTGCGTGAATGTAACATGCCCATAAATTAGTTCGTTTCATCTGTTCTAAATAATCTCTTTTCATACACCTTAAATAAGCTCTTTTGATAACTCTAAATAAGCTTACGGAGCGCATTCAAATAGATGGTTACTAATCTTTCTTAAAATTAATAGTACGTCATTTAAATTTAAAAAATTGCAATAAAAATAATCCTGAGAATCCCCAACAGCCGTGTGATGCCACCTACCGAACACCTGTTGTTGTCAACTGACATTTCTTACCGAATTAGAGCTACTTAGAGTTAGAGTTCCTATAATATGTTCCTATAATATATTATTTTCAATTTTACACAATTTTGCAAACCATTAGTCCAAGAAATGTAAACGTACAACGGCATCAAATTTTATACAAATTGAGCTGTCTTCCATTTTTTACAAATTGGAAGTATGTATATATGTGATCAACCGCTGACTTCGCTTAAAATAAATCTTGGTTAGAATATTTATTTCAATAAGTCTCGGATAGATATATGTATTACAATAAACCTTGAATAGAATATTTATAATAATAAACCTCGGAAAGCATATTTCATAAGTAAAATAAATCTCGAACTGAATATTTTTACAATATATCTCCAGTAGAATATTTATCAATATGTTTTAATATTTATTAATATTATTTATAGGCATAATAAACTTTGGATAGGTTATTTATAAGTACAATAACACTCTGATAGAATATTTATATCTAAAATAAACCTCGGGAAAAATGTTTATTACTCTAGACCTCGGATTGATTATTCATATACAAAAACCTCGGATAGAATATTTATAAAACACTCTGTATGTATGTATTCTAGGAAAAGTATAAATTAACAAAAGAGAGAAATTTTCACTGCATTCCTTGATACTTGAAGCATTTCTTCAAAATATCTTCGAGAATTTCCTTCTGTTACCGAATGCAAATGGTTAATGTTTGCTCCAAGGAGAGGCAACCCGCTTCTAATCTGTTTAAAATGAATGACGGAATGGATAGGCATACGGATTGAATTAGTTCCATAAATCTACGAGTATCGATTGAACTTTGCGGCACTTGGAAATTTGAATTGAAATCTTGAAGATTTTCTGCGCAGTAGGAGAAATCCCATGCATTTTTTACTTTTGCTAAATGTATAATAGAGAAGAGAACATGCATGGAACATCCATCATTTATAGAAAATAACCTGCGTTGACCGAGATATGCCGATATAACATTAACGTCGTACAATCTGAAATATTTTAGCCTTACATGTGCTCTTATTAAGTTTAATAAAAAGGTCAAAAAAGTATTTCAATAAGATGAATCATTTTCGAAATATAGACTGCCATTGACAACCGATAAGACATTCAATTAAATTCCTGTTGTTCTACGGGGCGACGTAGGAAGATAAAACCTAATTTGAAATATTCTGCCTCAATACACACACACACACCTATACATATATATATATATATATATATATATATATATATATATATATATATATATATATATATATATATATATATATATATATACATATATATATATATACATATACACTTAGTATTTTTTAGAAAATTTTGGAATTGTGAATTATGAGTTACTACTTACATTCTAACATTGGATTTACTAATTTATATTTATTTATATATATATATATGTGTGTGTAGTCCAAGTTATCAGTGTTTATAGATTTAATCTATCATTGATAACAGAAACATACATTTTGTGTTCATTTTGATAAAATACTTGGACATGAAGAAGAGTTTTATCGAAATGATTTATTTAGGGTTACTGCTTATCCACATGTATAGCTTTAATGCTTGGATTTTATTTGGTTTTATATTATCGATTCCATTCCATTGATATTTGTTGATTATTTTCAGCATGATAACTAGAAATTTGCATTTTATGTTCCACTTGATTGATAATTCTCTGTTTAATACTTCTTTTCATTAGTTAGACATTTGTTTTTAATGTTAGGGTTTTTTGAATTATAATTTCTGTCTATTCTTTCATTGGATTTTCAAACTATTATTATTATTATATATATATATATATATATATATATATATATATGCATATATAATAAAAGTTTGAAAGTGAAATGAAAGGAAAGTGGGAAGCTGTAACTCGAAAAACCTAACTTTCTAATAGCTTACAAAATAAAAGTATAAATCTGCAAATCTTCAAACAAATGGGAAAAAATACAAATTTCGAATCATGAAGTTAAAGAAAATTATCAAAAATGGTGTCTAAGAAGGCTGAATCTTTGCACATTTATAGTAATGACCATCAAATTTTTAACGCCTCTCCTGGAGAGGGAGATTATATTTTTTAATGTCTTTAAAGACCCTCCAGCTGCCCTCCAGTGGATTAAAAGTCTGAATCCTTGTGTATATGTTATGTGCAAATGACATGTCTTTTCATACCAATAGAGAACATTATACAACTTCGTAACAGAAAATTTCCACTCATCTTGCTTCGTTTTCGAGATAACATTTCTAGCTTCTTTATAATTCGTTGTTAGCAGCGCTGCAAACTTTCTACATCGATATTGCGTATAACCACTATCTTATTAGTAGATAGGTATTTCAGTCGGAAGTTAAAGGGATATATAAGTACTCACAACTCTGTATGCTCGTGGGTCACACTGTATACATCTCAATCGATTAATCCAATCGAGCGAAATTCGATACGATTGTCGGAATCTAAAAATTCTGGAACCCTCTTGATTTCAATATATATGGCATATTAGGAAGACCCTAAATTTTGGTAATATTTTGAAAAACAATATCAAGACAGTCAAATATAAAAGAACGAGCAATACTTTTATATACAACTGTAAGTTTGAAAACAAATAGCACTAATTATAAACAGCTGACATGTGCTGTTCTCGAGATCTTCTTCAACCTAGACAGTCCGACCTACCCGGAGGAGCAAGGTATCTGTTTGGGTGGCCGGGAAATTTCGCCTAATTTAGACCGAAACCCAGTGGGGCAGTATCCACAGGGATAATACCTTCCTTCTCCTATCACCAATCTCTCGGAAGGACTTACGGACCCACATATTTAACGTGCGTCCGTACTCCGCGTGAACACGGAGAAAATTAAGGTAGAGACGGGAATCGAACTCTGGTCATCCAAGTGCATTCCGGACGCACTAACCACAGAACTGTCCCACTGCCTCTCGAGATCTTGCACGTTTCTCGAATCGATTTCTCCAAAAAGGAAAAATATATAAATAATGAAATGGAATAATAATGAAATGGGAAATAAATGAAATGGAAATTATATTAGATCTGGCTAATTGGGTGGCATCAACAAATTTACTTTCATGTGGCAAATTTATTAATATCATTATTGAACAAGCAGTTGGAAATTTTCATTTCACGCAATACACGTTTTGTAATACTTTTGTGTTTTGACGCCAACAAACTCGATATATATAAATGACCATCGGCGATTTGTTAGGCGGCGGAATAAAAAACTATTACTCGAAATATCTCCTCTCCTGAAGAGAATGATTTAGATCCACGAGAACGGTCTTAACAAATTAATCGCATAATATTACATATGAAAGTAAACATATTTATTTCGCAATAGTTAATATTTTTTTTTAGAAATGTATTTCAAAAATGTGCAATACATCTCGAGAACAATTGTTTCTAGTGTTCTAAAGTTTGTGTCCATGGTTTTTTAATAAGAAATTACATGAGAAATGATTGAGTAACATCATTAAAAACTCTGATTTTTCATGATTTTTTCAAAATTTCAATTAAAAATTTGGGAATCACGCGAACATTCGATTTAACTCAAAAGTTTTCCAGTATTTACTGACTGTAATTTTTGTATCAATTTTTGTTTGAAATGCTCTGTTTGTGAGATATCGCTCACACACACTACAGAAAATCGTTAGATTCGAGTTCAGGGATGTTTGAAACGTATTCTTCCGTCTGAAACTCGAATTCGAATTTTCAACCCCGTCACAATACTTTTCGTATACTTTATACTATGTATATAGGGAAAACAAAAACGAAAGCCGCCTTCCAAGACTGTTATAAAATCTCAAAATAGTTTGCGTAAGTTTCCATAGAAACGGAACTGTAATTTCAGGACATAGAAACGGGACTGTACTTTCAGGACATAGAAACGGGTCTGTACTTTCAGGGTATAGAAACGGAACTGTACTTTCAGGACATAAAATCGGGACTGTATTTTTAGGACATAGAAATGGGACTAGGGTACTCTGCTAAAGGACCCTAACCATTCTTCAAAGAAATCACACGTAGCTCATTTTAGTCTGCAGTCAATTGTAAAAAATATTGACTATAACTGTAAAGCGCTACGTGTGGTTACGTGGAGGGTTAGGATCCTTCAGAGGATTAGGATCCTTCGGCATGGCATCCAGGAATTGAAAATACAGCTCCGGTTCTGAGGAAATTTGGAGCAAACTATTTTGAAATTTCGTAACAATTTTGGAAGGTTTATGCTTTTGTACTTGGCGGGGAGTTTTTTACCATAAAGTGGTGCTTATGCGGTATTTAATACTTTCTGTTGAAATATTTATTTATCAACATAAATTACGCAATTATACAGCAGGCACTGCAAATTTTATTTAACCGCCATTTATTCATGATTTTCTTTCAATTCTTTGAAATTCTAATTAAAACGTATCTTCAAGTTCTTTTGGGGAAAAAATAATATACTTCCTTCCTACTAAAACGCACAAAATCCATCATTGAATTAAATAGGTTCAGTAGTGTAAGCTATATGTAGGTCCATCAACACTAAAGAGAATGGTCGAAATGTCATGGTTCTTTATTTCAATTTTTGAAATCCTAGTTAGAAGTGTTATCCTGTAACCCGCTCTATATGATATGAAAAGAGATGCGATTACCATTTGGGAATGATAACTGCATCAAGTAGAGGTTTATGCTTTTGTACTTGGCGGGGAGTTTTTTTACCATGAAGTGGTGCTTATGCGATATTTAATTATTTCTGTTGAGATATTTATTTATCAAAATAAATTACGCAATTATATAGCAGGCACTGCAAATTTCACTTAACCGCCAAGTACTAAAATTTTACTTAAACGCCATTTATTCATGCATTTTTAACACTTTACAACAAAGTTGAAAAGTGTTTATGACTTTGTTCATTCTGTCTGTCTGTCTGTCTGTCCGTTAGCACGACAACTGCCGTAAAAATGACTTAATCAAAATGAAATTTTAGTATGTTGTTCAGACGGTCTGTAGGACCTATGGGAATATAAGTGAATAATATCGCCCAATTAGTTTTGGATTGAACCCGGGTTGAAAAAATGAAATACATTGAGCCCTATGGGACCTAATTTTTCAAAAATTTTTTAAGCGAATTTAAAATTCACAAATTGCTTCGAAAATTTTAGGTAATAGTCAAATTGTTCCATAAAATATATAAAGAAAAATTCAGCGAAATATATTCAGTAGTTTTTTAAATAAAAATTAAAATAATAATTACACATCTTATATGAAACGATCATGTGACAATGATATGAAACGATCACATGACCCACTTCAAAATGATATATGGCATCCATCTTGTTTCAAAATCGTGATTTTTTAAAGTTCTTTTTAATTCATATTGAGTGTTGTATCCGTCCTAAAACTACTTTATTTTTGCTTAAATTATATGCATCTACATACTAAAACAACACAATGACAATATATTTGAGTTTAAATTCTCATTCAAATTTGATTATTTCTACAACTAAGCCTATTTTTCACCTATGTAAAATGTAAACAGCAAAATATGTAGAATGAGTTGTATTAGAATTACTGTATTTCTTTAACACAAAATAATTCAGTCCATGGAGTCTGCATGGCTGATATGAATGAAATATTAATTGATTTTATAAACAGAAGGACGATTTTTTTCGATGAAGTTTTAAGCATAAAGTTTATGAATTGTAGCTCCATGGTCTTAATCTTTAAATAAAATAAATTATTATAGTATTGTGATGAATGAAATGGAGAAAGTTATGAATGAAATCTTGCTTTTATAGAGAGATCCAGGCGTGTTATTTTTTCTATGACGTCATTTGAATTTATTTCAGTTGGTTTCGATGAAGTTTTCAAATATAATAAATTATCGTAGTATTTTGATAGTTTTAAAAATATTACCGTGGAATGTATTGCATTTTAGAGATATTTAAACCTGGCAATTTATATTTCAATGCCGTCATTTGAATGAAGTTCATTTTTTTTAATGAAGGTTTAAGTTTTCAAATATAATAAATCAATGTAGTATTGTGATAAGTTTTAAAATATTACCGAGGAATGTATTGCATTTTCGACTTTTTTAAATAAAATTGCATTGAAGTTGGAAAGTGTTTCATAATCAATGCTTTAAGCATGATCGATCTTTCTTGTTTTCAGTTCTTTGAAATTCTAAGTAAAATTATCTTCAAGTTTTTTAGGGGAAAAATATATATATATTTCCCTCCTACTAAAATGCACAAAATAAATCATCATTGAATTAAATAGGTTCAGTAGTGTAAACTGTGTAGGTCGTCAACACTAAAGAGAATGGTCGAAATGTCATGGATCTTTATTTCAATTTTGAAATTCTAATTAGAAGTGTTATCCTGTAACCCGCTCTATATGGTATGAAAAGAGATGCGATTACCATTTGGGAATGATAACTGCATCAACTAGATATTTTACTCTTATCCCTCATGGGCCATAGTTATCCGCTGAAAAGAGGGATGGTATAACTTAGCGAGGTATATAGTGGGAATAGTCAGGGAAGGAAACTACCCCTTTATAGAGATGAATTAATAAACATTTAAAATATAGGATATAAGACTTTAGGTGTAAGAACCAAAATATAAGGGACTTAATAATTGTATCTAGCAATTGCTTATCTCGGACATTTCTTATGTAATTTTCCCTTAGAAAACTGTTGACATGAACTTTAGAACGCTAGCATGAACCGTTCTCGAGATATTGTCCATTTTTCAAATAATTTTATAAAAAAATCCTATAAATTAAAAAAATATATTAACTGCTAAAAAACATGTTTACTTTTCATATGTAATATCATGCCATAAATTTGGTGACATCATTACCATAGATCTAACTCGTTCCATTCATGAGAAAATATACTTTGAGTTGCTTTTGAACGCCAATAGTCATTTATCTGCTATAAGAATATCTTATTTCTCCGCTCATACCGCTTGGCGAGATTTTGACGATGACTTTGGCGGAATGTTGCCAACTTCGCGACTTTTTTAAATGTTGCCAAATTCACACATATATCGCCAAATGGATAAAAATGACGCTAAATCAATGAAAATGACTACTAATTGATGAAAATTCAATATCTTGGAAGGAATATAAGTGTCTACTATAAGAATATCCTATTTTTTTTTTACTGTAAAAGTAGTAAGTTCATAGCATTATATAAGGAAAGTCATGTGCTGCTCACATCAGATTTTTTTTATCTGTGTGGAGATGGAACATTAATACATTAATCTGCCTCTTTCTCTCGCTCTCTCTCTATATATATATATGTGCGTGTCTGTTTGTAAATGTATGTTATACTCAATTCTCTTATCTTTTTCTTCATCTTGAGATTTAAAAAATGAGTGGCAAAAGTTTTCCTAAAACTTAAAAGCATCGACCGGGAATCGAACCCGGGCCGCTCGCGTGGCAGGCCAGCATTCTACCACTGAACCACCGATGCCACATGAAAGAAAGAAACTTTATAGCTTTATTGAATAAATAACCTACATTTTCTCTGAAGTCAATAAGGAAGGAATGTTTTCTAAGACGCGGAGACCTTTCATCCAACAGCTCTATGGGAAGCACACTTTACAGGCCTTTTGTGATTTTTCCTTCAAATTTAAATAAATAAAATGAACAAAAAACCTATTTTGAAAAATTCCATTGTGCAAGAACATCTGGTACGAAATTGGAGTGCGCGTGTAGGGATGGGGTGGGGGTGTAGTTAAGCAGTTTTATTTACTGGAATGTGCATAGTACGCTTTGTGGGTATGAATTGATGATTCATCTCCAGATCCAGAAAGAAAGGAAAAAAAAAGCTGCAACATAACATATATATGTAACTTTCTTCTTATTTTTAGCACTTTGCAACAAAGTTGAAAAGTGTTTATGACTTTGTTCATTCTGTCTGTCTGTCCGTTAGCACGATAACTGCCGTAAAAATGACTTAATCAAAATGAAATTTTAGTGTGTTGTTCAGACGGTCTGTGGAATCTATGGGAATATAAACGAATAATATCACCCAATTAGTTTTGGATAGAACCCGGGTTGAAGAAATGAAATACATTGAGCCCTATGGGACCTAATTTTTCAAGCATTTTTTAAGCGGATTTGAAATTTCCGAATTGTTTCGAAATATTTTGGCAATATTCAAATTATCCCATAAAATATATAAAAAAAATTTCAGCAAAATATATTCGGTAGTTTTTTAAATAAAAATTAAAAATTAAAATAATAATTACACCTCTTATATGAAGCGATCACATGACCAATATATGAAGACATCACATGACCCACTTCAAAATGAAATATGGTATCCATCTTCCAAGTTCTTTTTAGTTCATATTGAGTGTTGTATCTGTCTTAAAACCGCTTTATTTTTGCTAAAATTCTGTACATATACATACTGAAACAACGCAATTACAATATATTTGAGTTAAATGATCATCCAAATTTGATATTTTCTACAACGAAGCCTATTTTGAAGCACTTATGTAAAATGTAAACAGCAAAATATGTAGAATGAGTTCTATTAGAATTGCTGTACTTCTTTAACGCAAAATTATTTAGCTCATGTTGTCTGCATAGTTGATATGAATGAAATATTCATTGATTTTACAGAGAGAAGGATGATTTTTTTCGATGAAATTTTAAGCATAGAGTTCAATTACTTGTTCCTCCATGGTCTTAAGTTTTTAAATAAAATAAATTACTATAATATTGTGATTAATGAAATGAATGGGAAAATGTTATGAATGAAATGCTGCTTTTATAGAGAGAGCCAGCCGTGTTATATTTCGATGGCATCATTTGAATGAATTTTAGGTATTTTTGATGAAGTTTTCAAATATAATAAATTATTGTAGTATTATGATAATGTTAAAAACATTACCGAGGAGCCAGGTGATTCATATTTAATTGACGTCATTTGAATGAAGTTCATTTTTCTCTATGAACTTTTAAGTTTTCAAATATAATAAATTTATGTAGTATTGTGATAATTTTTTAAATATTACCGAGGAATGTATCGCATTTTAGAGATGTTTAAATGAAATTGCATTGAAGTTGGAAAGTGTTTCATAATCAATGCTTTATGCATGATTGATCTTTCTTGTTAATTTTTACGCTTTATATAACGCCTACCAATTTCCATAATACGGAGTAAAATTTTCGATCAAAATATTTTCACTGAGGCTGAAAACATTCCTGTAATAACTTTGCATCACATTTTATTAGTTATGTGTTTCATTACGTATTGTGTTCATTTTCGAAATAAATTTTAGTGATTTAATAAATTTAAAATGTGCTATTTAAGCATCACCCTTATTCAAGAACCTGCCAGTTGTATATTTTTGAATTAGAGCTGAGATTTCTCTAATAAAAATAAGGGGAGAGGGGAAGTAACCCCTTCTAGATGCAAGATTTAAGATGCTTTATGAGGAGTAGGACAGCCCAGTGGTTAGCGCTCGGAGATGGTACTCTGATGACCCGACTTCGAATCTCCACCTTAGAGGAGAGATACGAAGTAGAGTTACTATAACCCTTTATTTGGTGTTCCATCGTTAAACCACGTGACTACCGGTAGGAACACCTTTCTCCTCCCGTCATTTCAGTGTTATTTCAATGGATGCTTGTCAAATTAACTATTTAAAAAAGGTTAAAATGGTTTCGTCATGCTGCTGTTACAACTGTACGGAAATACAAGTAAAAGGAGGAACCATAACGTTTCGTTGTTATGTATAACTATTCATTCATTTTTTGTTATTGTGTAGTTCTTTGGTATTAAATTCACTATTGAACAGCCTGGATGATCCAAATTTGTGATTTGCCTTGTAGCAAGCGATATAATATTGCTATTTTTTGATAAATTCTTTTATTTTTATGTACTACTTGCACTTTTTTGCTATTTATTAGAAAATAAACTGGATTTTAGTCAAATTCGTTTAAAAGATTTGCACACATGCAAGATTATTCAAACGGTTCGTTTTGGCGACCGAATTATTCGCCAAATGGCTCTGTAAAAATAAAAGCTAAACATATTTCTGCTATGTTTACTTGCAAAGTGCTAAATAAGTTCCATGTTGTTTGTGTTTAAGTATATTATATATATTTTTTAATATTGATAATACGGTAGTTGCTAGTTTAAATCAATTGTTTAACAGGTTTTAATAATTTATTTGACTATAATATATCAAAATTTGGTTTAAATGCCTGTTGAAAAATATCTGATGCCTTTTTAAATGCTTGATATGTATAATATTTATAGAAGGGAACTGTATTTCTTGCTTCATGGTAAGTTCCTTTTGTATAACTTGGTCGGATGCTTGTCAGTGTGAGTTATATTATTAATGCTATAACTAATCAGGTTCCATTAACCACAGGAACATAAAAATCGTTGCCTTTTATACAGCATTTTAATTCTTTGGATTTTGAACCTCATCGGGCTAACCTGACAACCGACATGGGCCCGTAATAGGAATGTACTACTTTTTGGGAATAATTTGAAAACCGAAACAGTTCGAAATTCCAAATTTAGAATAGATCGACCTTTTGTTGTATATTTTAATTTTTTAGATTTTAAACCGTTTAAGAATTGTCTGTCTTGAGCCCGTAAAGAGGGGTTCATTTCTGAGGAATAATTCAAGAAAATCTGAATCTGGAATGTCGTTTTCTTCTGCGATATTTATCGAGTCTTTAGTCTATGATTTTCTAGTAGCTCTTGCTCTAATATTTTGTTTTTCGGTACATTAAAATCGTTTAAATTTGAAATTGCTTTGTTAGAAGTTTTTTCATTATATTTTTCTTTTTCAAATATTGCTCAAACCGAAAAGATTTTTCGTCTTTTTCCCACATATGAACAGTGTCAGAATAGGCAATTCTTAGTGATCCCAACTTTTTTATGTTTAAAAACAATACATTTGTCATCTCACTTTTTAAAACGCTTAGTCATTCTTCACAGTATATCTTTTCATTTTCTATAAAAATTTAAAGTACATTTTCTTTTACATGATCAAGTTTATAATTACATTCTGCTAAAAAGCGCAATTATGTTATTTTAGCTTCAGTTCCCAAAAATATTTTTGTATTAAATATTAGTTCACATATCTATAAATTCACTACATTAAAGACTTTTTTAAAAATCAGAAAATTTTGATTTATTTTTATCTTTACGCTCCATGTATGTTCACAAATGCCCCTCCAATGGGGCACTTGTGCACAATTGAAGCTATTTTTTAAATCGATCATAAAGTAAAGAAATCTTTAATTAAAAAATCTGATAGAAATTCCTCTAAATAAGAAAAATGTTTAATTTGCGGACATTTTTGGTAGAAATAGCGACTACACTTTTGGGAAAAATGAAGAAAGAAAAGAAGAGAATCAGATGTGCCACCTCTGCCATAGGTAATCCAGATTAAAGCAAATGTTATTTAAAACATTTCTACCTTTTAAATAAAAAGTTTATTAGAAGGCTAATTTTCTATTCCAAGCAAACCAAAAATTAAACGAGGTAGTACAAAATTCTTTCCTATTCTAATATCATCAAGCATTACATGTTTTGTTTTCGCGGGATTCTTAAAATACGCAACGAAAAGTTATTTTCTTAAGCACTAAGCAAGCATTTCTTGTTATTTTAGAGATACCAACGCACCGAGTAATAGATAGAGCCGCCAAATGTGGCAGCTCTTCTGCCGGTAGTCACGTGATTAACTGCAGAACACGTTCTTGAAGAAAATACAATGGGCTAAAAAATCACTCTACTTCTTATTCTTGCTCTAAGATCTCCACTCTACCCAAACTGCCGCCCCCCCTCCCGTGTTCACGCGGAATACGTGCATGTAAAATATGTGCGTCCGCAAGTCCTACCGAGAGGTTGGAGGTAGGGGAATGGTATGGTCCCTGTGGATACCGCCCCTACTGGGATTTTGTCTAAAATGGGCGGCACTTTCCGGTCGCCCAAACAAATACTTTATACCTTCAGGTAGGTCGGACTGACTGTGTCGAAAAAGATAGCTTATACAATTATTAAATCAGTCATATTTTAAACTTTTAGAATTTTCTGAAAACTACCCCCCCCCCATACACACACACTTCTCCTCCTCTTTCATTTATATGTTGCTAATATAGTGTCCGTATGTATAATAAGAAATCAATTTTCTTAGAAGAAAACCTACTTATGCAGGTTCTGGTACTTATGCTGGCCTAAATCAGTTTATACCGTTAGTAATGTTTTATATGCTTTATTTTTAACAACGTTGCCCCTTTAGTTATAGTGACTACTTCTCCGAACAGTAATTGGAACTTTATCCGCAGTATCTTTTAATGTATTCGGGAATTCCCTTCGTTTCCGAATACAAATAGATAATGTAGAGAATCAGCTCGCTTCTAATTTGTTTAAAATAGATTGAATGAACGAACTGATATACAGATTGAATTAGTTCCGTGAATCTCGAAATATTGATTGATCCGTACATTGCATTTGGAAATGAAGAATGAAAAGCAGTATTTCTACCCTTCATGCATTTGGATTATCAAAATAAAATAGTGATTTTTTCCTCTATGTGTAAAATATATTTTGCACATATATTTTTACTTTCCCAACGAAGTTTAAATATGTAGAAAAAGTATTGTAACGAAATCGAAAATTCGAGTTCTTGACGGAAGAGCACGTTTCAAGTATGTCTGAGCTCTAATAGAACGTTTTTTGTAGGCATGTCTGTGTGTACATGTAATAGTAATGTATGTGAGTGTGTGTGTCCCTAAGTCTATGAATGCTATATCTCACGAACGAATAGTGTTTCGAACGACATTTATTAAAACTATTACAATCGATGAATACGGGAAACCTATTGATTTTGAGCGCAATCAAATGTTTAAAATACCCCCCCCCCCCGACACACACACACACCAATTTTCGAATGAAATTAAAAAAAAATTCTTGAAATGTCAGAGCTTTCAATATTACTGCGTAATAATTTCTTATGTAATTTTTCATTAGAAAATGAAAGACAAACTTTTGAACGCTAGAATTAACCGTTTTCGAGATATTGAATCATAAATATCCTCTATAAGGCTGAAAATAATTCCAGTAATAATTTTGCATCATATTTTATAAGTTTTGCATTTAATAAAGTATTGTGTTAATTTCTAAAATCAATTTTAGCAAATTAAAAAATGTTTAATATGCTATCTATAAGCATTACCCTTATTCATGGACTTGCCAGTTAGACATTTTTGTATTAAAGCTCAAATTTCTCTAAAAAAAAAAGGGGGGGAGGGGGCAGTAAATCTTCCGGGGATGCAAGATAAAGGTAGTTTATAAAATTAGTCATATTTTGAATGTGAAAACACCTGAACCTCCTCCCACCCCTCCTTCTGCAATATTTATGTTACTAATAATAGGGCTTGTTTATACATTACGAAATTACTTTTCTTAGGAAAAACCCTCCTGTCATCTTGCTTTTGCTGCTGTGCCTGTTCTGGCTTCTTATACCGAAAACAGAAACTATTTTTTGCGTTCGTGTGTGATGTATGTTAGTGTGTGTCCATGAGTCTGTAAATGTGATATATCACGAACGAACGAAGCGTTTCGTACGGAATTTAGTTTAAATACTACAATCGGTGAATACCCGGCCACTCAATTGCTGCTCAAAGCTTCGGGTGAGTCGAGCGACCTGGATTTGCTACAATCGGTGAATACGGGAATCCTACTGATTTTGAACGCAATCGAATGTTCAAATGACTCCCCCCCCCCCCTTCCAGTATTCGATTGAAACTTAAAAATAATCAGAGCCTTCAATACTACTACTTAATCAATTTTTATGTAATTTTTACTTTCCTTATAAATCATAAGGTATAAGGACAGTATTGTGACGGGGTTGAAAATTCGATTTCGAGTTCTCCACGAGAGAGCACGTTGCAAGCATCCCTGATCACCAATGAAACATTTTTGAGGTGATATCTGTGTGTGTGTGACAGAGACCCTGTGGAGAGGATAACTGACGAACAAATGAGCCGATTCGAACGAAATTTGGTACAGAAATCACAATCTGTGAATACTGGAAGCCTATTGTGTTTAAACGTAATCGAATCTTCAGAATCCCCCAAAATTGTGGAGTGAAATATTGAAAAAATCATCAAAAAATCAAAACCTTTAATAAAGTTACGCAAATAGACATTTCTAATGTAATTTTTCCTTAGAAAATGATTGACATAAACTTTAGAACGCTAGCATGAACCGTTCTCGAGATATTGCACATTTTTAAAATAAATATATCAAAAAATCCCTTAAATTAAAAAAAATATATTAACTGTTGAGAAACATGTTCACTTTTCATACGTAATATCATGCGATAAATTGGATTCTCGTGAATCTAGCTCGTTCCACTCATGAGAAAATATACCTTGAATAATACTTTTGTATTTGAACGCCAGTAGTTATTTATCTGCTATAAGAATAACTTATTTCTCCGTCCATAAGGCTTGGCGAGATTTGGCGCCGAATTTGGTGGAGTATCGCCAATTCGGCGACTTTTTTAAATGTTGCAAAATTAACGGAAATCTCGCAAAATGGATAAAAATGACACTAAAGCAGTGAAAATGACGACTAATGGACGAAAATTCAATTTCTTGGAAAGAATATAAATAGCTACTATGAGAAAAACCTATTTTTAACACTTTACAACAAAGTTGAAAAGTGTTTATGACTTTGTTAATTCTTGTCTAATCTTTTGTCTGTCTGTCCGTTAGCACGATAACTGCTGTAAAAATGACTTTAATCAAAATGAAATTTTAGTATGTTGTTCAGATGGTCTGTAGGACCTATGGGAATATAAATGAATAATATAATCCAATTAGATTTGGATTGAACCCGGATTGAAAAAATGAAATACATTGAGCCCTATGGGACCTAATTTTTAAACATTTTTTAAGCGTATTTAAAATTCACAAATTGCTTCGAAAATTTTAGGTAATATTCAAATTGTTCCATAAAATATATAAAAAATATTCAGCGAAATATATTCAGTAGTTTTTAAATAAAAATTAAAATAATAATTACACCTCTTATATGAAGCGATCATATGACCATGACATGAAAAGATCACGTGATCCACTTCAAAATGCTTTATGGCATCCATCTTGTCTCAAAATCGTGATTTTAAAGTTCTTTTTAATTCATATTGAGTGTTGTATCCGTCCTAAAACCACTTTATTTTTTCTTAAATTCTGTGCATCTACATACTGAAATAACGCAATTACAATATATTTGAGTTTAAATGCTCATCCAAATTTGATTATTTCTACAACGAAGCCTATATTTCACTTATGCAAAATGTAAACTGCAAAATATGTTGAATGAGTTCTATTAAAATTGCTGTATTTCTTTAACACAAAATTATTTAGCTCATGGAGTGTGCATAGCTGATATGAATGAAATATTCATTGATTTTACAAAGAGAAGGACGATTTTTTTCGATGAAGTTTTAAGCATAGAATGTAATTACTTGTAGCTGCATGGTCTTAATTTTCAAATAAAATAAATTATTATAGTATTGTGATGAATGAAATGAATGAGAAATTGTTTATGACGTCATTTGAATGAATTTCAGTTGTTTTCGATGAAGGTTTGAAATATAATAAATTATGGTAGTATTACGATAATTCTAAAATTATTTCCGAGGAATGTATCGCATTTTAGAGATGTTTAAAACAGGAAATTTATATTTCAATGCCGTCATTTGAATGAAGTTCATATTTTCGATGAAGGTTTAAGTTTTCAAATATAATAAATTAATGTAGTATTGTGATAAGTTTTAAAAATAATACCGAGGAATCTATTGCTTTTTAGACATGTTTAAATAAAATTGCATTGATGTTGTAAAGTGTGTCATAATCAATGCTTTAAGCATGATTGATCTTTCTTGTTTTAATTGTAAAAATCGTAAATTCACTGCATTATATAAGGAAAGTTATGTGTTACCCACATCAGATTTTTTATTAAAACAGGAATGGCTAACTTTTGAACGAGATATTACCCGTTTTCAAATAAATTCAAAAATATTACATAAAATTAAAACATTATTAATAATAGTAAAGCCTTGCATCAGTTACTTCAATTAATTTTAAATAACGTTCAATTAAACTACTTTAATGATACCAATGCATAAAAGATTGCGGGGGAAAAAAAACTAATATCAGCAAAATTCAAATAACATTCAATCAAACAACCTTAAAATTACCAGTGAGACTGCTGAAGTAAGAATATCAAGAATGGAAGGAAACAACTAACTGGGAGAATTTCTACTTCATTAACCAATTTCAAAAACATTTGTACAATAAATACAACTAACTAAGACTACGAATGTGTACAGTGTAATAAGTGACAAAAATGAAGGAAAGTAACGGTTTCGAAATCCGAATGAGCTACCTTCATCAAAATAAATAGATACATGAAACGTAGCAACCAGTAAACAATTAAAAATTTTTAGTGTTAAATTTTTATTATTTTTTCCGTATGTATTATGTTTTGTGCAATTACCTCACTATTTTTCGTACCCTTAAAAGTAACTCGTTTCTTGTTTTTCTACCCGAAATCATTTGATGCTTTGGTGATTTTTATAGCTATATAGAAAATAGTCAAATCAGTATTTTATATATTAAATAATTTGTGTTTTAATTATACAAGTTAAACATATCTACCTTTTGCACGTGTACTGTACACATAATATGTCATGGCGACACGAACATTAGCTAATCAGCTACGTCTTGATTACACTGGTTTTTACCCGTATCCAGGTATAATGGCTAGCCACTAATGTCAGGTATTGATGTGGATCCATTTTATTTGGTAGACAATCATACACCACAGTCAAACGGTGACATGCTTCTAAACGCATTCAAAACATGCTTTGGTCTTAAAATGTGTTTTTCTCCCTCTCAAATATCTCAAATGAACAACTATTTTGAATCGATTTATTTACAAATACTTTACAGAAAATCAAAAATTCTTCCGAATGACATGATTCTGGGGTCAAAACATGAAAGTAGAGGGAAAGGGATGGGGGGGGGGATTATATTTAATATAGTTACATCATTACTAAAAATTTGATTAGAAAAATGTAGAGGTTTAATGTTGCTATTTGGGTGAAGTTCACCAGGTGATGAAGAAGACTTTGAGTCATACAAGTCTTTACCGGCGTTGGATTGGATACAATATTCATGATAACCTGTACTGGTTAGAAATGCACTTCCTATGTAAATACATGATATTTTATTGCAAGGCAAGACGCTCCAAACAGCCACTTATGTTCTCGTCAAGCTTTGTCCGTTTCTTCAATTTACAAGATCTATCTTCCAGTTCAGATTTTCTTTTACGACAAAGTCTTACTTTAATCTCTTTGTCAATATAACGTAAACTGCGTTCAAGTTGATGGTCTCTGGAAGAAGGCCCAGCAGAAAATTCTGTTAGCTCGTCAGCCGCCTGAAAATGAGAGAGTTATAAAGTAAATCGCTCAACTTATTGCAAAAATAGATAGAAAATGAAATATTTGTTAAAAACATACCATAAAAAAATCTGATGTGGGCAGTACATGACTTTCCTTATATACTGTAATGAATTTACTACTTTTACGGTAAAAAAAAAATCTGATGTGGGCAGCACATTATTTTCCTTATATAATGAAATGGATTTTCTAGTTTTACAATTAAAAAAAATCTGATGTGGGCAGCACATGGCTTTCCTTATATAATGCAATGAATTTACTACTCTTACAGTTAAAAAAAATCTGATGTGGGCGACACATGACTTTCCTTATATAATGTAATGAATTTACTACTTTTACAGTAAAAAATAGGTTTTTCTTATAGTAGATACTAATATTCTTTCCAAGATATTGAATTTTCGACAATTAGTCGTCATTTTCATTGATTCAGAGTCATTTTTTTCCATTTGGCGAGATTTTCGTTAATTTGGCAACATTTCAAAAAATCGCCAAGTTGGCGACATTCTGCCAAATTCGTCGCCAAAATCTCGCCAAGCGTTATGGACGAAGAAATAAGTTATTCTTACAGCAGATATACGACTATTGGCTTTCAAATACAAAAGTATTACTGAAAATATCTTTTTTCATGAATGGAACGAGCTAGATCCACGAGAATGATATCACCCAATTTATCGCATGGTATTATATATGAAAAGTGAATATGTTTCTCAATAGGAAATATTTTTATTTTATGACTTTTTGATAATTTTTTGAAAAATTGTACAATATCTCGAGAACTGTTTATGTTAGTGTTCTAAAATTTATGTCAATCGTTTTCTAATGAAAAATTACATAGGAAATGTCTATTTGCGTAACTTTATTAGTGGTTTTGATTTTTTGACGATTTTTTCAATATTTCATTCGAAAATTTAAGAGGGTTCTGAACATTCGATTGCGTATAAAAACAATAGGTTTCCAGTGTTTATGGATTGTGATTTTTGTTCCAAAATTTGTTCGAATCGGTCCATTCGTTCGTCAGTTATCGTCTCCAAAGACTCACTGACACACACACACACACACACATACTTTCACACACACACACAGACATCACTCCAAAAATGTTTGATTCGTGATCAGCGATGCTTGAAACGTGCTCTCCCGTCGAAAACTCGAATTCGAATTTTCGACCCCGTCACAATACTTTCCTTATACATTATGTATATAAGGAAAGTAAAAATGTTATTCTTATAGTAGATACTTATATTCTTTCCAAGATATTGAATTTTCTTCAATTAGTCGTCATTTTCATTGATTTAGCGTCATTTTTATCCATTTGGCGAGATTTTTGTTAATTTGGCAACAATAAAAAATGTCGCCAAGTTTGTGATATTCCGCACAATTCGTCGCTAAAATCTCGCCAAGCGTTATGGACGGAGAAATAAGTTATTCTTACAGCAGATAAATGACTATTGGCGTTCAAGTACAAATGTATTACTCAAAGTATCTTTTTTCATGAATGGAACGAGCTAGATCCACGAGAATGATGTCACCCAATTTATAGCATAGTATTACATATGAAACGTGGACATGTTTCTCAATAAGAAATATCTTTTTTTATTTTATATAACTTTTTGATAATTTTTTTTAGAAATGTCCAATTTCTCGAGAATGGTTCATGTTAGCGTTCTAAAATTTATGTCAATCGTTTTCTATTGAAAAATTACATAAGAAATGTCTATTTGCATAACCTTATTAGCGGTTTTGATTTTTTGACGATTTTTTCAAAATTTCACTCGAACATTTAGGGGGGTTCTGAACATTCGATTGCGTATAAAAACAATAGGCTTCCAGTGTTTACGGATTGTAATTTTTGTACCAAATTTCTTTCGAATCGGTCCATTCGTTCGTCAGTTATCGTTTCCAAAGTCTCACTGACGCACACACACACACACACATACTTTCACACACACACACATTTTCACACACACACATACTTTCACACACACACATACTTTCGCGCACACACACACACACACAGACATCATTTCAAAAATGTTTAATTCGTGATCACGATCGGGGATGCTTGAAACGTTCTCTCCCGTCGAAAACTCGAATTCGAATTTTCGACCCCGTCACAATACTTTCCTTATACAATATGTATATAAGTTAAGTAAAAATAATATATAAGATCCACGGCCAAGTATATTTTTTCATGAATGGAACTAGCTAGATCCACGAGAATGATGTCACCCAATTTATTGCATGATATTACTTATGAAAAGTGTTAACTATAGGTAATATATTTTTTTAATTCTATATGATTTTCTGATAATTTTTTTGAAAAATGTAAAATATCTCGCAAAGGACTCATGCTAATTAGATTAATTCTAAAATTTGTTTTAATAGTTTTTTAATGATAAATTACAGAAGAAATGACTATTTTAGTAACTTTATTAAAGCTTTTGATTTTTTGATAATTTTTTCAAAATTTCACTCAAAAATTTAGGGGGTTCTGAACATTCAATTGCATATAAAAACAATAGGCTTCCAGCATTCACGGATTGTAATTTTTGTACCAAATTTCATTCGTGTCGCTCCATTCGTTCGAGAGATATCGTCTCCACAGACTCACTGACACACACACACACACATACTTTCACACACACACACAGACATCATCTCAAAAACGTCTGATTCGTGTTCAGGGATGCCTGAAACGTGCTCTCCCGTTGAAAATTCGAATTTTCGCAAAATTTTAGTCAAATATTAGCACAATGCAAGTAAAATACAATAAAAAATACATCAATAAAAAAATAATAATATGACATATTTTGAACTCAAAAATTTAGAAAACCCCAAAATATAAACGCATTTGTTGTTATTTTTACCTCCAGGCTAAATATCTACCAAACTGCCCGATCGTCTGCGAATCTGTGAAAGCAAACGGTTTAATTTGACAAAATGACAAAAATTCGTGAGTTTAGTTTTACAAATTCATAATGAAATTAAAAAAAAAAAAAAACACCGAGATGCACATTACCAGGTCCTTAACAACCTTTATACCAAATGCCAAATAGCAGTGAAAATTGCATGTCATCTACGCAAACTGGCGCAACGGAAATGATTACCCCCCCCCCTCCCCCCTAAAAAAATAAATCAAAAAACAAGGACCCGTCACATGCGGAGACACAGCGATTTAGGTTAATATCTATCGGAGGACACAATTTAATCTTTCTTTCAACACTCTCAACACAGTTAGACCAATTTATATATTTGCCATATCTTCTGCAAACAAGATAATTTATAAAAAATAACTCCTGCTACTAACAGCACCCAATTTCCAAATCGTCTGTTTTAGACTGAAATCATTCTCTCGACACTACTGTATGGAAATACTTGAAATCGCAAGTTCCTTTAAACCCGAAAATTATTGCTATCTCAGCGACTCTCAATAATAACATAACACCAATTTAGAAAACCCAAGTATATAAATGCTGTTGATGCTGTTTTTACCTCCAGATTATATGTATATCAAACTACACAATCGTTTCAGAATCTGCGGCAGCCAAGTTTATTTAATATGACAAAATGGCGGAATATCGTGATAATAATCCTTAACTAAAATAACTAATTCGAAATTAAAAAAAAAAATGTTTACGGATCCTGAGGTACTTGTCTACCAAATTTCATGGCACTTATAGGGCCTTATTAACAACGCACAGGCATCCAGGGGCGTAGTCCCCAAATTTTAGGAGCTCCTAAATTTTGTATGTGTTAAATCATTTTAATCAGAAATAATTATTTATTTAATATTTTAACTAGTTATATGTTAATAGTTTTAAATAGTTATCTGTTAATAGATAATAGATTTAAATAGTTATATGTTAATAATTTAGTTATGCATTTTTTAAAGTTTTACTTTTGAATAAAAGTTTTACATGTACAAAATAGTACAAAATGACAGTGGTCTTAAATTTGCTTAGTGATGTTTTTGGCATGTACTTGAGGACCCCCAATTAACACCAGGCCTTGAGCCTCGCATTACTTTAATCAACCCCTCTGCGCTTAGATTTCTCGTTAGAGACTGCACTGTATACACATGTTCCTTTAATATGTAAGGGGGAGCTAAAAAGTGCATTGAAAATTAAGTTAAAAAAATATAAATCTAAAAAAAATAAGCTGTCAAGTATCTGCCTGATTATGCGATTACAATTCGTTATTAAATTCTGTGAAGCTGAACGCGACTTTCTTATGCTAGAATCCATTTTTAAATAGCTTCTTAAATTTCATTTTTTACAAATTTTGTAAACAAAATTTTTTTTTTTTTAAATCTATATTGTTGGTTCAAAGGATCACTGTTACAGCATGTTACCTTTGATTTTAAATGCAAAAAAAAAAAATATTGATACAAAGTTTAATAATGTATCATCTTTGGGGAAATTAACTTGCCCCGCCTCGATTAGGGATAATGACGTGACGAATGATGTCACGTAAAGTTCCTTTACCGCAAGAGAAGAGAAAATAAAATATTTTATAATAATTTCAAAACTTTATGTCCCTTTCAAGTGAAATTTTTACAAAATATGTTGTTACATGACTTATATATGTTATATTTCTGTATGACATACGATTGATTCTTAAATACTGTCTACATAAATATAATTTTTAGCAGAATTTTAAATTAGAAATTTCACAACACATTATATGTGAAGTGCGTTTGATTCTAAAATACTCTATGTAAATACAATATGCAACAGAAGATTAAATTAAAAATAATTAAACATACCATAGACATTATTGTTCTTGATAAGTGTTGTCTACATTCGAGGAGGAACTTCAAATTTCGGTAATATAACCAGGAGGTTATAGCGGAGGAGCGGTTACACTCAGGAGCGTCATCAATTCCTGTAAAACAATCGGGTTATCAGTAATAATATTCAATTTTCCATCGAGGTGAAATATAGGAATATCTCTGGTCGAAGCAATTTTCTGAAGCAATAACAATATTTAATTCTAATTTTAATATTTAGGATGTTGTAGGTTAAGTATATAATTACGGTTAGAAAAGTTTCGGAAATTTTATATTGTGTACAAATTCAAGTATTCATACGAACAAGCATAGACCTTTCAGGGAATTTTCTACTCATAGAGTTAACTAAAACCAAAATAATGAAATTTTGGTGAAGGTTTTAAAACGTATCATTTTAATCCATTGTTCCTCGTTCCCTCTTCTTTTTCAATATCTCACTACATTTCAAAAATATTTCTTTTCATTTTGTACATTATTATATAACAATTTTGTAAGGCATTTTCATACAGCTTAAGCACAAGAAAATCTATGCAGTCGCTTTTGTTAATCTAAATAAATTGAAATTTCTCAGAAAATTAGTTAACATTGTATTTGGAGAATAATTATAAGGCTCAAAAGTTTGCTTAGTAACCAGAAGCAAAAATTAACTGAGGTGTGGCGTAACTCGATTTTATAGTACCAGGATCCATATTTTTACTTTCGTTATATGCATAATGTATAAGGAAAGTCTTGTGACGGGGTCGAAAATTTGAATTTGAGTTTTCGACGGGAGAGCACGTTTCAAGCATCCCTGATCACGAATCAACCATTTTTGAGGTGATGTCTGTATGTGTGTGAAAGTACGTGTGTGTGTATCAGTGAGCCTGTGGAGATGGCAACTGAGGATGACAACTGTGTGTGTCAGTGAGACTGTGGAGACGATATCTCACGAAGGAATGGAGCGATTCGAATAAAATTTGGTACAAAAATCGCAATCCATGAATACTGGAAGTCTCTTGTTTTTAAACGCAATCGAATGTTCAGAACCTTCCTAAATTTTCGAGTGAAATTTTGAAAAAATCATCAAAAAATCAAAACCTTTAATAAAGTTACACAAGTAGACATTTCTTATGTAATTTTTTTTTAGAAAACGATTGACATAAATTTTAGAACGATAGCATGAATCGTTCTCGAGATATTGCACATTTTTCAAATAAATATATCAAAAAATCCTATATATTAAAAAAATATTAACTGTTGAGAAACATGTTCACTTTTCATATAAAATATCATGCGATAAATTTGGTGACATCATTCTCGTGGATCTAGTTCGTTCCATTCATGAGAAAAGATACTTTGAGTAATACTTTTGTATTTGAACGCCGATAGTCATTTATCTGCTATAAGAATAACTTATTTCTCCGTCCATAAAGCTTGGCGAGATTTTGGCGATGAATTTGGCAGAATGTCGCCAACTTGGCGACTTTTTGAAATGTTGCCAAATTAACGAAAATCTCGCCAAATGGATAACAATGACGCTAAATCATTGAAAATGACTACTAATTGTCGAAAATTCAATATCTTGAAAAGAATATAAGTATCTACTATAAGAAAAATCTTTTTTTACTGTAAAAGTAGTAAATTCATTGCGTTATATAAGGAAAGTCATGTGTTGCCCACATCAGATTTTTTTCAAATTTTACAAGAAAATATGGGAAAAATCGGTATCGTGGGTCCAAATGAGTATAACTATATTGCAACTTGGGGGGCAAATACCTCCCTCTCTGGGGGTAACGTGCCCTTCAAAGTAGGCTAATGACGTCATGAACAGAAAAAATTGTATTGCAGCTATTTTTCACAAGAATAATTGAAACTATCATTGTTGTCTGGTTATCATTGAAGCTGTCTCGTTATCATTAAGTCTTAACTAAACCCTTTTATACATGATTATGTCAAATTTTGTCCCATGCTACCATGTTTAAAAAAATACAAAAAATTTAGAATAAAATTCAAAGTTTCGCTGGAATTTAAAAAAAAAAATCTATCTAGTTGTAGATATATTAACGACAAAGCCGGATATAAAGTTTCGTAAAAATCCAATAATATTTGTGGCTGCTATTGTGTACACAAGAGATCGATCACAGACAGACGACAAATCGACGGACATCACTCCAAAAATAGTCAAAACGTGTTCAGAAGGTCTTAGAATATAGTATATTGGCATTAAAACCTCGAAATCGAACATTTTAGGGAAAACAATACATTCTCCATACTACGTATGAGAAAGTAAAATCCTGGTTATATGAAATTCTTTAAAAATTGCAGGACGAATATTGAACAGATACATACCAGCAGCGGACTTGTAACTACCTTTCCTTTTTTCTGTTTCCATCCAAAAGTCTTTTTGTAGAGATGCCAGTTTTTGTATACACTCTTCCTTAGTGATGCTCATTTTAAAGGCTATTTCATTGAAAGCTTCATTTCTTAATTCTTGATTGAAATGATGTGGGTGCCTTTTATCCCATAAAAAATCCTGTTCTCTGTAGAGATGAATAAGGTGATTAATCAAAGTCGTATTCCACTCCATGATAAGATATAGCTTTGGAAAGGACACTGATCTGAGTCTGAGCAAATAGTGATATTTTGCAGTTTTCTGGGCAGGCAACGTTCATTAAAAATGACCGTGTAGCAGATAGCACCAGCAACTAGTGCTTCGGTCGAAATCGAGAATATCGTAACACGTGAAGTTCCTAGTAGTAGTATGCTTTCACCTTCGGGCTGTGAGCGTTTGTTTGTTACTTGTTTCGTCCTGTTTTCTCCATGGATTCATGAAGGCCCGCCCCTTGATGGGCGGGATGTTGGCAGCCAATAGGAAATGTAGTTGGCGATAGTGGGATCATCTCAAGGACTCACAATTTGATTCGGAGCTTAGCCTTCGAACAATACGGACCTTTTCTTCGAGCTCCTGTTATCTATGTGACCATCGCCCGCGCCATTGTACCTGCCGGCTCTTCCTTTTGTTATCTCGCGACCTTTCTACTGTTCTCCCATGACCTTGAGCCACTTGCCTGCCCACAGCCGTGGGATGACAGAGTCAGCAGAATTCCCCCCCCCCCCCGTTGCCGCACCCTGCGGGACAAGTGACCACCCACGTGGGAGACCCTCCACATGGGAAAACGTCCCTGGAAATAACGCTATCTGATGCCAAGCTGGAAGCCAGCGATATGAGAGCCACAGACTACTATACAGACCTGTCACTCTCGATACTTTCGTTTTCGCGGCGGCCATTAGAGATAGACCAAACATTGGGTTGGCGCGCTCTTGGCGATGGTCTGGTTTGTTCCGAGCGCTTGGCGATAGTCTGGTTTGGCTCCACGACGATTTTCAATGTTATAACCCTATTTCGCTCGGCGAAAACTTAGAACAACAGACTAGCGTGGTTTGAGTAACGTGAAAAAGGATTATTTGTTAAGTGTTTAGATCATTTCATAGAAATGGATTGATAAAAGAAAACTGGTTGCGTTACAGGGTATGTAATTTATGTTTATTAAAATTGAAATAATTTTAGCTATCACCATCCTACATACGTGTTCATTATAAGTATACACGTGTTCATAAGTATACACGTGTTCATATAAGTATACACTTGTTCATATAAGTATATTAGTGCTGTGTTATTACTGCCGGATTAGACTAAATTTTAAGAGGTAGTGGTATAATTAGTTAAAAAATATTTTCCGTATTTTTATAAAATGTGAAATAATTGATATTTGGATAGCTTTTTCTTAGTTGAATGTGATATAGTATGTGTATATATTTATGTAAAATTTTTATTAAGTGCCTTATGGTGGAAAATTCCCCTCTCCCCCCTCGGGTAATTAATGATTGAGTTCCACAACTTCGATAGTGCATTTATGTAAATTTGATATTTACTATATGAATATTTTTATATTTAAAAAAAAAAGTCTATTATCAGTATCCCAGAATAAATTAAGGATCAAGTAATTAACGATCAACACGCTAGTATACTTTTTAGACTGAAAATATTATATAATATTTCAGTCTTTTGAGTATGTTAGCTTGTAATTTTTTGTGCATTATGTTTTATAGTGAGACAATGCATAGTTCAGTTGGTCCAACTCACGAGCTCTAGTGTCTATGCGACATCCCATGTTAAAAATGTTGCCATAGGGTCCTATGGGAGTGAACCTTCTGAATATAGTATTCTGTGATGAGAGCCATCTACAATGGTTTGGACATGGAAATCAGACGATGCAAAGATCCGGATGAGACGCTGCAACTAAAGGCCAGACTTCAAAAGCATAAAATGAAGATGGACCGCTTCTTCGCGAACTAGGAGCTAGGACAAATAATAAAAAGTAGTAAATAAAAACATCGAACCTCCAATTAGGATCACTGAATTAATGTCACAGTTTGACGATAAGAACCACGTATTGAAACTGGAGATTAAAGGCGCTTCGCGCCTGGTGCTCTGTCTTGTACGACACTACGACATTCTTCGCGAAGTACAAGTTGCCACAGTGTGGTGAGACCTGTCGGAGACCGTCTCCGGCAGTTATTCCTTCTCCTCTTATTTCTGTTAGTCAGCCTCTAATTTCTGTAGCCTTGCCACTTAACCCTCAGGATATTGATAGAGACCCTGGCAGAATGCCAAATCTTAGTACTAACCCCACCGCTAACGGTGGAAATTCTAGGCCTAAAAAGCACAGAGTTAGAGATGGGATACTTCATACACTTCATAGGATTCGAGCTGCCGCCAAAAACGCACACAGCTAGCTTAGTAAGCAACCCCCCCTCATCCCTAACTTAAATGTGAGTAACGGTGATAATACAGATCGACCTGCGCCTGACGCAGAAATTTCCGAGGACATGATAGTCGACGCTCTAGTTAAGGAACGCCGCCCCCTCCCTTCTTCATAGTGGTTACGATGCGCTATCATCATCTGCTGCAGGACATAAAGGAATTAGCTCCTCAAATGTCTGCAAAAATGACTAACACTGGAGACTTTATTAAAGTTAACGTAAAGTCACGTGAAGAATATATCAAAGTGCAAAGATTTTTGATAGATAATAGTGTTCAATTCAAATCGTACCTCCTGGACGATTTCCAAAACATTTACTTCTACTTTCACTTTGCACTACAACCCCCCGAAAACACGTGGTATTCAATTTAATATCCCCCCCCCTTACTACTCAACACAACACAGAAACAATCCTTAATTTATCTCTCCAGCAAGTATGCATAAGCTCAAACAGCCGTTGCCATTCTGCATCAACAAATTCCTTGCCAGCCAATAGAAATTCAAATAAAAATTAAAGCTAGCGAGGGAACTACTCAACACAGCGGAAATCAACAGCTATTAAAGGCTATTTCATTGAAAGCTTCATTTCTTAATTCTTGATTGCAATGATGTGGGTGCCTTTTATCCCATAAAAAATCCTGTTCTCTGTACAGATGAATAAGGTGATTAATCAAAGTCGTATTCCACTCTATGATAAGATATAGCTTTGGAAAGGACACTGATCTAAGTCTGAGCAAATAGTGATATTTTGCAGTTTTCTGGGCAGGCAACTTCCAGAAAAAAATGACCGTGCAGCAGATACAACCAGCAACTAGTTCTTCGGAATGGACTTTGTTCAATTTAGGCGAAGTGTTATACCCACTGGAAAAAGCGTTAGCCAATAAGCAAAGTTGCCAACATCAAGAATTTATCTTGAGCAGTCTATGACATCCCGGAGAAGAATAGAGGCACAATTAACAATGGATCATAGTTCTTTCACACATTTAGAAGGTCTGTGGGATGAACGCAGTGGGAGGTTCTTTCCTGGAAAATATTTAATCTCTAGCTTCTGATAACATTGAGATCTGAACATATGGACCCCAAGGACAGGTGTGTATTGTTCACTTTGAGGGATTACTTGTGGAAGTAAAAGACGTAAACAGTGCATACAGTGGCGTATCCTGATACTAAAAATTGGGGAGGGGGCCCAACTGGTTAGCATTTGCTTATGCCAAAGTGTTATTTTAAATGAAAAATACGTATAACATTCGAACATTTAATTTAGCATGAAACATTGTTATATTCAAACGAACACAGTTATTTTAAATTAGTTAACAAAGTTATTAGTATACAAAGTTATTTTAAATTAACTACATAAAACTAACATATGAAACAAAATAATTCTTAGACATAAGAATAGACTTCAATAAACCTGATGCTACTGCAGCAACTTTAGGGTTATTTGTATGTGGATCCTCATTTATGCTTGCAAAAGTTGAAACAAAACATTATACAAAAAGTTGACTTTATGTATAATGTTTTGAAAAAGAGAGTGTCTTTTTGCAGAGGCTTCAATTACATTATACAATTCGTTAATTACATACAACGCATTTCGAAGAGGTACAATATCTTCGCAAAATCGAGCAATCGCTAAATTTAATAAATGAGCGTGGCAATGGAAATATAATGCCCTTGGCTCATTTTTTCGAAATTTTGCTGCCAGACCATTAAATTGACCGCTCATATTATTTGCGCCATCATATCCTTGCCCTCTCTCTTTATTTAGCGGTATACCAATTTTATTTAAAAAGTTACTTAAGACTAGGTGTAACACTTCACCACTAGAATTTGGACAATCTAAAAATCTCAAAAATTGTTCTTTGATAATTAAATTTTCTCTGTTGGACCTGACATCTTATGCCCACTGCTACTTGTTCTTTGCTCGACACATCCGTACCGTTATTAATATTTCCGTTATATCCCCCGAATAGTACCGTTATTATTATTCCCGTTACTTATATAATACCCGTAAATTATAATGACAACAATGCATCATAAAAAAGAAAAAGACACTCAAATTTTGATAATCATAATGCAGTTGAATAAATAAACATTTTCAGCTTCGTTACTTGTCCATGCCAACAGAAAAGAGAAGTAATAAAAATATTAACCACGTGCAATAATGTTTAATATTACTGTTCAACATTAAAAATTACATTGTTTCAGAAAAATGTCTTTTTCAATAATGAGAAAAGGAAATTTTGATAATAAAAAATCCGTATTTAAATAAAGACGTATATTTTACGCGCAATAATTCATCGGGAGTTGTGACTTGAATAAGGGGGAGGAGGGATTAACGTTAACAACGTAATTCACGCTCCAAACACGAGCCGATCTAAGACCGTCCATCTAAACTTTTGTTTCATTTCCGGGTTCAGAAAGTCGTCCGGAAAATGCGGTATCTGTTTATAAAATATAAT
The DNA here is from genome assembly GCA_951213105.1 of Amaurobius ferox. NCBI lineage: Eukaryota > Metazoa > Arthropoda > Arachnida > Araneae > Amaurobiidae > Amaurobius > Amaurobius ferox. The sequence continues at coordinate 28,821,960 of OX578149.1, forward strand.
TCCATATAAATAATTTTACAATGTTGTTTTAAACCCCTGACTTCGTCAGTCCGGGGGAAAAAAAAATCCCGAAAATTTGGAAAACGTCCGAATGTGGGATGTACGGATTTTTGAGGTTGTACTGGATTAAAATTATGTTTCAAATTATTAATTTTATTTCAGTTTAAAAAAAGTTGAAAAATCAAAGTACTTTATACAATTATTAAAAAAAAAAGGCCTTGAAAAGTGGGGGGGGGGGCCTCCCCCTCCCAAGCATACGCTATTGGTAATTATTGACTGTTCCGACAATTAAGATGTTAGAAACGTTAGAGACGGGGGGTTGGTGATATATCTCCTCCTCCATGTTTGTAAAAATCATAATTGTTATTGCCATAAACAATTACTTTATTTATTTTTCTCAGATTTCGATTACTTAGAAGCGTTTCGCAACTATGACTGCAATGAACAATTACAATTAAAATGTAATTATTAATACAGTTAACAAGTGTTTGTGTTATTGTTATTTCCTATAAAATTTAGTTGATAACTATCTAATTTCTTTACATTTGAAGCAACGTGTGTTGTTTAAGCAGTCAAGTCAAGAATCATATTTACCTGGTTATTAATAGAGCTAATCTTCGGTTCCTTATGTTATTACTAGAAAATATACCATCTGTTTCCCGGGATTTAAAGTAGGGATTGATTCAATCTTTCAGTTTTTTTAAATACGTAGTCGTTCATTGGGTGAGAACACGTGCAACTGCACTCCTTCCGTAAAGTAGCCGTAATACGCACTAAATAAACGACATAACAGGTTGTAGCCCGTTACGTGGTCACGTAATACGCTTTTTGCTCGGCGCTGGTGACATTGACCTCTATGCCCTAATACTATTGCGTATTATGCCCTAAATACATATTTAGCCCTCTGCATGAGCGGACATTTAATATTCTCTAAATAAGCTGCTATGATACGCCTAAATAATTTCTTTTGATATGCTTTGCATAATCTTCCTTGATACGCCTTAAATATGCTTTCGATATCTGTGTGGGTGGAATACGAAATAAATACGCTTTCCGATACGCCTTAAATAATCTTTTCCGATACGCCCTAAATAAATTCCTGTAATACAACCTAAATACGACTTTTGAACTTTGCGTGCATGTAACATGGCCTAAATTAGCTCGTTTCATCTGTTCAAAATAATCTCTTTTCATACACCTTAAATAAGCTCTTTTGATAACTCTAAATAAGCTTACGGGGCGTATTCAAATGGTTGGTTGCTAATCTTTTTTAAAATTAATAGTACGTCATTTAAATTAAAATAATTGCAATAAAAAAAATCTGATGTGGGCAACACATGACTTTCCTTATATAATGTAATGAATTTACTACTTTTACAGGAAAAAAAATAGCTTACTGTAGTAGATACTTATATTAGTAGATACTGATATTCTTTGCAAGATATTGAATTTTCGACAATTAGTCGTCATTTTCATTGATTTAGCGTCATTTTTATCCATTTGGTGAGATTTTCGTTAATTTGACAGCATTTCAATTAAGTTCTCGCCAAGCGTTATGCACTAAGAAATAAGTTATTCTTACAGCAGATAAATGACTATTGGCGTTCAAATGCAAAAATATTACTCGAAGTATCTTTTTTCATGAATGGAACGAGCTAGATCCACGAGAATGATGTCATCCAATTTATCGCATGGTATTACATAAGAAAAGTGAACATGTTTCTCAATAGGAAATATTTTTTTTAATTTTATATGAGTTTTTGATAATTTTTTTGAAAAATGTACAATATCTCAAGAACGGTTCATGTTAGCGTTCTAAAATTTATATCAATCGTTTTCTAATGAAAAATTACATAAGAAATGTCTATTTGCGTAACTTTATTAGCGGTTTTAATTTTTTGACGATGTTTTCAAAATTTCATTCGAAAATATAGGGGAGTTCTGAACATTGAATTGCGTATAAAAACAACAGGCTTCCAGTGTTTATGGATTGTGATTTTTGTACCAAATTTGGTTCGAACCGGTCTATTCGTTCGTCAGTTATCGTCTCCACAGACTCACTGACACTCACACACACACACACAGACATCACTTCAAAAATGTTTGATTCTTGATCAGGGGTGCTTGAAACGTGCTCTCCCGTCGAAAACTCGAATTCGTATTTTCGACTCCGTCACAATACTTTTTTTATACATTATGTATATAAGGAAAGTAATAATCCCGAGAATCCCCAACAGGCCCCGTGTGATGCCACCTGCTGAACACATTTTGCCGTCAAATGACATTTCTTTTTGAATTAGAGCTACTTACAGTGAGATTTCCTATAATATAAGAACCTTAGAGCTACTCTCAAGGAGTCATTATAGTAGTATTAGAGTAGCCATTGAGAAGGGATTAGACCCTTCTCAATGGCTACTATAATAAAGGCTGACAAATTGCCGTCATATTCTATCACGCAGAGAGTGCCTTGTTGATAAGGAGTGAGGGATAGATAATTTGGATGATCTCTTTGGAACGCATAGTGGCGCCATTATCGTTGATTGCGGTGAAAATCTATATTCTTGCATTTATCTTTTCAACAATGTATCCATCATCCTCTTTCTTGTTCATTCAGGAACCAAATTCGTATTCAGGAATCAAATTGGTATTCAGGAATCACCCGTATTCGCATCCCTTTTCGTTAATTATCAGAGCAATTCACGGCCGAACATCACCCCGTTTTATTACGAATTTGTACCAAAATGCTCGATATTGAATTACGTACCATAGAAGCTAATGTGCAAGTATGATATAAAATGTCGGATGATCTAGTTCTATATATAGAGCATGGGCACGAGCGTAAATAAACAGTCTGCTCAGCAGAAACGCAAGGACAAAAGGGCATTCGTTTTAACCCGATTGTGGTAAACTGACGATGATGGCAAAGAAAAATTGAAACAAAACCCGTTAAACATCGAAATTTACCTTTGTGCTGAAAATAAATTATTTAGTATACTTGAATAACAATATAAATTTAAAGATTTTATTTCCTAAAGGGCACTTTAAGTGAATGTACACAATTACTAATTTTTACCGTATCCACTAGTTAGCGTCCTTAATATGTATACGTTGAGTAGCTTTTTCTGCAGTGAATATACGAGTGAGAAGAAAAAGGTTACGTAACGAATTTCCTTTAAAAGCATCTCGTATTATATTTTCTCTTTTATATATTTTATCGAAAGTGAATATTTTATTTTCCGGTTAATTAAAAATACTCATCAAAGAAGATAAATTTAGATATATCCTATTCAAATTAGTGGTTGAACGATTGTAAATTTGTATAGTAGCCGTTTTTATTGCAGAAATACTGAAAAATTCCATACTGTTAAGCATACAAGTACTTTGTTTTGGAAAAATAAGGTCAAAATTCTCCGTATGACGTCATGTTTATTCCGAATTCTAAGAAAGAGAGTCGTAAATTCGTACTCCTCGCCAATCGGTTTTTAATCCCGTAAGCGAAGGAACCTAATATTTCGAACTTATGCCTTGAGGAAGTCTAAAGTTTGTTTAAAATTAGCATCACATTTATACTTTATAAAAATTATAACTAATGAACGTATGGTTTCGTGAAAAAAAATTGCTTGTTTTGGAACAGCGTATAATATTTAAACGATCTGCTGTTAAGTTATGAACTCAAGGACAAGGGTTAGAGAAGTGCCCAAGAGAGGATAAAATCTCCCTTTGAACTTCGAAGAAATATGGATAATGGAAAAGGTAGTTTCATAAAAGGACATCGTTTACGTCTCGAATTGGTTAAATTATGAAGATCAGATTGTCAGTCAATTCTTTTATATCCCAATTTCAAAAATTGGTTCGATAAAATTGGGTCTTCGAAACACAAAAGTGTATTTCATTTTAATTCACGAAAATTCGACTATTGATAGTGCGAATTCCGTTAAAACTGCGTTTATATTTTTGATCGAAAAACCCAAAACGATAAAGGATCTACAACGATAAAGATCCCATAACGATAAAGAACCTACAACGATAAAGAACCTATTTTTGCAAAGTAATAACTAAAATAAATTAATAACTGAAAAATTAATTCGAATTTAGGGTGGGGGGAATGTCCCCATGTTTCTTTCGGCCTGAACTGAGGTATTACAGTGTGCCAAATTTTATAGCTGTGGGTATCTTAGATTATCCGCTGCGCAACCAGCAAACAGGAAGATAAACTAGCAGCTTTCGTTTTTTTTTATTATAGATAAAATGCCGCCAAAGCGAATGCAATCTTATCGCAGCGTTAACGGGTTGGTATGTGTAGCTCCCTAGTCTATTATAAACTTTAATGTTCAATTAGAAACATAACCTTTGTTTGAATTTCTAAATGATTCTTACATCTGCCTGAAACAATTAATTAAGCTGTCTGTTGGTCATCCAATCTATAGTTTAAGGTCGTATGAAAATTCCCAAAAATTTGAAAAATAAATTAAAACTTTGAACACCGGAAGTATCTATTACTTTAAAAACATATAAAAAACATTGATTTTTAATACACGCCTCGGAGCATATTACACATCTCGAAAAACAACATCGCAGCTCAAAAAATTAAATTTTTCAGAAAATGACGGAAACTGTTTTCCGAGGTGAATATATCTTTCAAATGACAAAATATTTTACTTTAATTAAAACAATAGAACATTAATTGACAGCAATGAGAAGGACAAAGCTCTAAGGTGGAGGCCAAAACTTAATAGTGCGTTCTTCAGCAGGGATTAGCTGGTACTTGCAATGGCCGCAAATATTTTTTTCTATTTTCCACAATTCTGTAAACCATTAGTCCAAAAAATGTAAAATGCACAACGGCATCAAATTTTATAGAAATTGAGCTGTCTTCCATTTTTTACAAATTGGAAGTATTTGTATATGTGATCAACCGCTGACTTCGCTTAGAATAAATCCCGGTTAGAATATTTGTTACAATGAACCTCGGATAGATATATGTATTACAATTAACCTTGAATAAAATATTTATAAGCATAATAATAAACCATATAAAGCATAATAATAAAATAAATCTCGAGTTGAATATTTTTACACTATATATCTCCAGTAGAATATTTATTACTATTTTTTAATATTTATTATTATTTATAAGTACAATAAACCTCGAATAGAATATTAATATCTAAAATAAACCTCGGGTAAAATGTTTATTACTCTAGACCTCGGATTGATTATTCATATACAAAAACCTCGGATAGAATATTTATAAAACACTGTATGTATGTATTCTAGGAGAAGTATAAATTAACAAAAGAGAGAAAATTTCACTGCATTCCTTGATACTTCAAACATTTCTTCAAAATATCTTCGAGAATTTCCTTCAGTTACCGAATGCAAATGGTTAATGTTTGCTCCAAGGAAAGACAACTCGCTTCTAATCTGTTTAAAATGGATGACGGAATGGATAGGTATACGGATTGAATTAGTTCCATAAATCTACGAGAATCGATTGAACTTCGCCGCACTTGGAAATTTGAATTGAAATATTGAAGATTTTCCGCGCAATATGAGAAATCGCATGCATACTTTACTTTTGCTAAATATATAATAGAGAAGAGAACATCCATCATTTATAGAAAATAACCTGTGTTGACCGAGATATGCCCATATGACATTAACTTCGTAAAATCTAAAATATTTTAGCCTCATGTGTTCTTATTAAGCTTAAAAAGTCAGAAAAGTATATAAATCGGATGAATCATTTTCGAAATATAGAGTGCCATTTGACGACCGATAAGACATGCATTTAAATTCCTGTTGTTCTACGGGGAGACGTAGGAAGATAAAGTCTATTTTGAAACATTCAGCCTCATTACACACACACACACACACACACATATATATATATATTTAAATATATCATTCATGGCTCTAATGGATCAGATATATGCAGTGTTTATTCAAGTATTCTTGTTTCCTAGAACTTGTCAATCTTTATGCATGTAGTCCAAGTTATCAGTGTTTATAGATATAATCTATGATATAAGAAACATGCATTTTATATTCATTTTGATAAAATACTTGGACTTGAAGAAGAGTTTTATCGAAATGATTTATTTAAGCTTACTGCTTATCCACGTGTAGTGCTTGGTTTTTATTTGATTTTCTGTTATCGATTCCATTCCATTGATATTTGTTGATTATCTTCAGATTGATAACTAGAAATTTTTATTTTATTTTCCACTTGATTGGTGATTCTCTGTTTAATACCTCTTTTTATTAATTAGGCATTTGTTTTCAATGTTGGGTATTTTGAGTTACAATTTTTCTCTATGATTTCATTGGATTTTCAAACTATTATTATTATTATTATATATATATATACATATATAATTAAAGTTTAAAAGTCCAATGAAAGAAAAGTGAGAAGCTGTAACTCGAAAAACCTAATTTTCTAACAGCTTACAAGATAAAAGTATAAATCAGCAAATCTTCAAGCAAATGGAAAAAAAATAAAATTTTGAATCATTAAGTTAATGAAAATTATCAAAAATGGCGTCTAAGAAGGCTGAATCTTTGCACATTTATAGTATTGACTATCACATTTTTAACGCCCTTCCTGGGGCGGGGAGATTATAGTTTTTAATGACTTTAAAGACCCTCCAGCTGCCCTCCAGTGGCTTAAAAGTCTGAATCCTTGTGTATATATTATGTACAAATCCGATGTCGTTTCATACCAATAGAGAACATTCCACAACTTCGTAACTGAAAATTTTCACTCATCTTGCTTCGTTTCCGAGATAATATTTCTAGCTTCTTTATAATTCGTTGTTAGCAGCGCTGCAAACTTTCTCCATCGATATTGTGTATAATCACTATCTTATTAGTAGACAGGTATTTCAGTCGGAAGTTAAAGGGATATATAAGTACTCACAACTCTGTATGCTCGTGGGTCAGACTGTATACATCTCAATCGATGAATCCAATCGAGCGAAATTCGATACGATTGTCAGAATCTAAAAATTCTGGAACCCTCCTGATTTCGATAGGGATGGCACATTAGGAAGACCCTAAATTTTGGTAATATTTTGAAAAACAATATCAAGACAGTCAAATATAAAAGAACGAGCAATACTTTTATATACAACTGGAAGTTTGAAAACGAATAGCACTAATTTTAAGCAGCTGACATGTGCTGTTCTCGAGATCTTCTTCAACCCAGACTGTCCGACCTACCCGAAGGTGCAAGGTATCTGCTTGGATGGCCGGGCAATGTAACCCAATTTAGACCGGAACCCAGTGGGGCAGTATCCACAGGGACAATACCTTTCTTCTCCTATCACCAATCTCTCGGAAGGACTTACGGACCCACATATTTAACGTATGTCCGTACTCCGCGTGAACACGGAGAAAAGTTAGGTGGAGCCGGGAATCGAACTCTGGTCATCCGAGTGCAATCCAGACGCACTAACCACAGAACTGTCGCACTGCCTCTCGAGATCTTGCACGTTTCTCGAATCGATTTCTCAAAAAAGGAAAAAAATATATATAATGAAATGGCATAATAATGAAATGGGAAATAAATGAAATGAAAATTATATCAGATCTGACTAATTGGGTGGCATTAATAAATTTACTTTTATGTGGCAAATTTATTTGTATCATTGTTGAGCAAGCAGTAAGAAATTTTCATTTCACGTAATACACGTTTTGTAATAATTTTGTGTTTCGACGCCAACAAACTCGTTATATATAAATGACCATCGGCGATTTGTCAGGCGGCAGAGTAAAAAACTATTACTCGAAATATCTCCTCTCGTGAAAAAAATGATTTAAATCTACGAGAACGGTGTTAACAAATAAATCGCATAATATTACATATGAAAGTAAACATATTTCACAATAGCTAATATTTTTTTTAGAAATGTATTTGAAAAATTTGCAGTATCTCGAGAACAAATCGTTCTAGCGTTCTAAAGTTTGTGTCCATGGTTTTTTAATAAGAAATTGCATGGGAAATGATTGAGTAACATTATTAAAAGCTCTGATTTTTCATGATTTTTTCAAAATTTCAAATAAAAATTTGGGAATCATCCGAACATTCGATTTCACTCAAAAGGTTTCCATTATTCACTGATTGTAATTTTTGTATCAATATTTGTTTGAAACGCTCTATTTGTTTGTGAGATACCGCTCTCACACATTACCCAAAATCGTTAGATTGGAGTTCAGGGATGCTTGCAACGTACTCTTCCGTCTGACACTCGAATTCGAATTTTCATCCCCCGTCACAATACTTTTCGTATACTTTATACTATGTATATAGGGAAAACAAAAGCGAAAATCGCCTTCCAAGAATGTTATAAAATCTCTAAATAGTTTGCGTAAATTTCCATAGAAACGGAACTGTACTTTCAGGACATAGAAATGGGACTGTACTTTCAGGACATAGAAACGGGACTGTACTTTCAGGACATAGAAACTGGACTCTGTCTCGGGTATTCTGCTGAAGGCTGACGGACCCTATACATTCGTCAAAAAAATCACATGTAGCTCATTTTAGTCCCCAGTCAATTGTAAAAATTATGATTGTAAGGCGCTGCGTGTGATTACGTGGAGGGTTAGGATCCTTCAGAAGGGAACTCCTAAAAAAAAAACAAAAAAAAAAAACTAGGTTTCAATTAAAAAAATTGACTGAAACGGAAAGGTACGGGTGATTAAGGGGAGGATTAGGATCCTTCGGCATGGCATCCTGGAATTGAAAGTACAGCTCCGGTTCTGCGGAAATTTGGCTTAAACCATTTTGAAATTTCATAACATTTTTGGAAGGTTTATGCTTTTGTACTTGGTGGGGAAAATTTTTACCATGAAGTGGTGCTTATGCGAAATTTAATACTTTCTGTTGAGATATTTATTTATCAACATAAATTACGCAATTAAAGAGCAGGCACTGCAAATTTTATTTAACTGCCATTTATTCATACTTTTCTTTCAATTCTTTGAAATTCTAAGTAAAATGTATCTTCAAGTTCTTTTGGGGAAAAAAATAATATACTTCCTTCCTACTAAAACGCACAAAAACCATCATTGAATTAAATAGGTTCAGTAGTGTAAGTTATGTAGGTCCATCAACTTTAAAGAGAATGGTCGATATGTCATGGTTCTTTATTTCAATTTTTGAAATCCTAATTAGAAGTGTTATTTCTGTAACTCGCTCTATATGATATGAAAAGAGATGCGATTACCATTTGGACATGATAACTGCATCAACTAGATATTGTACTCTTATCCCTCATGGGTCATATCGCTGAAAAGAGGGATGGTATAACATAGCGAGGTATATAGTGGGAATAGCTAGGAAAGGAAACGACCCCTTTATAGAGATGAATTAATAAACATTTAAAATATAAAAGACTTTAGGAGTAAGAATGAAAATATAAGGGATATAATAATTTTATATAGCAATTGCTAATCTCGTTAAGTACGTTATTTTATTACTTTGGATTATTAATAACTCATTTCAAAATGGGATAATTCTTGTGTTTATACAATGCCAGCTGTCCATTGTAATAGATAATCAACCTGTGATCGATTTCTTTTAATCTGCGATGGTTTATTAATTTTCTTATATACTATAATGTAAAAGGAAAGTATTGTGACGGGGTCGAAAATTTGAATTCGAGTTTTCGACGGGAGAGCACGTTTCAGGCATCCCTGATCTCTGGTCGAACATTTTTGAGGTGATGTGTGGGCGTGAAAGTGTGTGTTTGTGTGTGCGTGTGTCAGTGGATTTTTGGAGACAATATCTCACGAACAAATGGGGAAATTCGAATGAAATTTGGTAAAAAATTTACAATCCACGAATACTGAAAGCTTATTGTATTTAAACATAACCGAATGTTCAGAACCCCCCAAAATTTTCGAGTGAAATTTTGAAAAAATCATCTAAAAATCAAAACCCTTAATAAAGCTACGTAAATAGACATTTCTTATGTAATTTTCCGGCAGAAAACGATTGACATAAACTTTAGAACGCTATCATGAACCGTTCTCGAGATATTGCGCATTTTTTAAATAATTTTATAAAAAAATCCCATAAATAAAAAAAAATATTAACTGTTAAAAAATATGTTTACTTTTCATATGTAATATCATGCCATAAATTTGGTGGCGTCATTATCATATATCTAACTCGTTCCATTCATGAGAAAAGATACTTAGAGTAGTACTTTTGCATTTGAACGCCAGTAGTCATTTATCTGCTATAAGAATATCTTATGTATCCGCTCATAACGTTTGGCGAATGAATTTGGCGGAATGTCGCCAACTTGGTGACTTTTTCAAATATTGCCAAATTCACGAAGGTATCGTCAAATGGATAAAAATGACGCTATATCAATGAAAATAATGACTAATTGATGAAAATTCAATATCTTGGAAAGAATATAAGTATCTAAGAATAACGTATTTTTTTACTGTAAAAGTAGTAGAAGGAAAGCATAGCTTTATATAAGGAAAGTCATGTGCTGCCCAAATAATTTTTTGTTATCTGTGTGGAGATGGAAAATTAATCTCTTTCTCTCTCTCTCTCTATATATATATATATATATATATGTGAGTGTGTGATTGTAAATGTATGTTACACTCATTTCTCTTATATTTTTCTCTCTCATTTTCACATATTTTTTCTCTCATTTCTCTTATTTTGAGTTTTTAAAAATGAGTGGCAAAAGTTTACCTAAAACTTAAAAATAAATGCTTCGGCCGGGAATTGAACCCGGGCCGCCCGCGTGGCAGGCAAGCATTCTACCACTGAAAAAGGTCCCAAAAGGTCGAATCTACACAGCTTTAGTTGAGAAATAACCTACATTTCACTGCAATCAACAGGGGAGGTATGTCTATCTCCGCGTCTGCGGATACATTTTTACCAACAGCTCTATGGAAAGCACACTTTACAGACCTTTTGTGATTTTTCCTTGAAATTTAAATAAATAAAATGAACAAACAACCTATTTTGAAAAATTCCATTGTGAAAGAACGTCTGGTACGAAATTCGAGTGCGTCTGTAGGGGGTGAGGAGGGGCTGTAGTTAAGCATTTTTATTTACTGGAAAGTGCCTAGTGCGCTTTGTGGGTTTGAATTCATGACTCATCTCCAGATCCAGAAAGAGAGATAAAATAACTGCAACATAACATATATATATGTAACATTCTTCACATTTATAATTTTTACGCTTTTTATAACGTCATCCAATTTCCATAATACGGAGTAAAATTTTCGATCAAAATATTTTCGCTGAGGCTGAAAATAATTCCAGTACTAAATTTACATCACATTTTATTAGTTATGTGTTTCATTAAGTATTGTGTTCACTTTCGAAATAAATTTTAGTAATTTAATAAATTTAAAATGTGTTATCTAAGCATCACCCTTATTCAAGAAAATGCTAGTTGTATATTTTTGAATTCGAGCTGAGATTTCTCTAATAAAAACAAGGGGAGAGGGGAAGTAACCCCTTCTAGATGCAAGATTTAAGATAATTTATGAGGAGTGGGACAGCCCAGTGGTTAGCGCTCGGGGATGGTACTCTGATGACCCGACTTCGAATCTCACACTACCAAAACTGCCTCCCCACCCCCGTGTTCACGCGAGTACGTGCATGTTAAATATGTGGGTCCGCAAGTCCTACCGAAAGGTTGGTGGACGGGGAATGGTATGGTCCCTGTGGATGACGCCACTGGGATTTTGTCAAAAATGGGCGGCACTTCCCGGCGTCCCAAACAAATACCTTATACCTTCAGGTAGGTCGGACTGACTGGGTCGAAAAAGATAGCTTGCACAAATATTAAATTAGTCATATTTTGAACTTTTAGAATTTTCTGAAAAATACCCCCGCCCCCCCAAACACACTTTTCCTCCTCTTCCATTTATATGTTGCTAATAGTGTCCGTATGTATAATAAGAAATCATTTTCCTTACAAGAAAGCCTGCTTAAGCTGGCCTAAATCAGTTGAAACCGTTAGTAATGTTAGTGACTACTTTCTCCAAACAGTAATTGAAAATTTATCCGCAGTGTCTTTTATGTATTCGGGAATTCCCTTCGTTTCTGAATGCAAACAGATAATGCAGAGAATCAGCTCGCTTTTAATTTGTTTAAAATAGATTGAATGAACGAACTGATATACAGATTGGAGTAGTTCCATGAATCTCGAAATATCGATTGATTCGTACATGTGAAAAGTAGTATTTCTACCCTTCATGCATTTGGGTTATCAAAATAAATTAGTGAAGTTTTCCTCAATGTGTAAAATATATTTTGCACATATATTTTTACTTTCCCAACGAACTTTAAATATGTAGGAAAAGTATTGTAACGAAGTCAAAAATTCGAGTTTTTGATAGAAGAGCACGTTTCAAGGATATCTGAGTTCTAATAGAACGTTTTTTGTATGTATGTCTGTGTGTATATATGTAATCGTAATGTATGTTAGTATGTGTGTCCCTAAGTCTATGAATGCTACATTTCACGAACGAATAGAGTGTTTCGAACGACATTTACTGAAAATATTACAATCGATGAATACTGGAACCCTATTGATTTCGAACGCAATCAAATGTTCAAAATCCCCCCCCCTCCACACACACACACACCAATTTTCGAATGAAACTAAAAAAAATTCTTGAAATGTCAGAGCTTTTTATATTGCTACGTAATAATTTCTTACGTAATTTTACATTAGAAATTGAATGACAAACTTCTGAAAGCTAGAATTAACCGTTCTCGAGATATTGAATCATAAATACTTTCTCTAAGGCTGAAAATAATTTCAGTAATAATTTTGCATCATATTTTATAAGTTTTGCGTTTAATAAAGTATTGTGTGTGTGTGTGTTCATTTCTGAAATCAATTTTAGTAATTTAATAAATTTTTAATATGTTATCTATGAGCATCACCCTTATTCATAGGCTTGTCAATTGGACATTTTTGTATTAAATCCCAAATCTTTTTAAAAACGGAAGGGGGCAGTAAATCTTCCGGGGATGTAAGATATAGTTTATAAAATTAGTCATATTTTGAATGTGAAATACATGAACCCCCCTCCCCTCCTTCTACAATTTTTATGTTACTAATAAAGCTTGTTTATACATTACGAAATTACTTTTCTAAAAAAAAACCCCTCCTGTTTTCTTGCTTTTGTTGCTGTGCCTGTACTGGTTTCTTATGCCGAAAACAGAAACTATTTTTTGCTTTCGTGGGTGATGTATGTTAGTGTGTGCGTGTGTCCATGAGTCTGTGAATGTGATATCTCATGAACGAATGAAGCGTTTCGAAAGGAATATAGTATAAATACTACAATTGGTGAATACCCGGTCACTCAAATTACTGCTCACACCCTCGGGTGAGTCGAGCGGTCTGTGTTTTCTACTATCGGTGAATACGGGAAGCCTATTGATTTTGAAAGCAATCGAATGTTCAAATGACTCCCCCCCCCCCTCCCAGTATTCGAATGAAACTTAAAAATAATCAGAACCTTCAATATTGCTATGTAATCAATTTTTATGTAATTTTTCATTAAAACATGAAAGGCTAACTTTTGAACGCTATAGCATTAACAATTCTCGAGTTATGGCTCGTTTTGAAATAAATTAAAAAATATTACACAAAATTAAAACATTATTAATAATACTAAAGTCTTGCATCTGTTACTTCAATTAAATGTAAATAATTCAATTAAACTACTTTAAAGATACCAATGCATAAAAGATTGCGAGAATAAAAAGATTACAAAGAGGGGAAAAATATATTATCAGCTAAATGCAAATAACATTCAATCAAACAAGCTTAAAATTACCATTGAGACTGCTGAACTGCAGAATTAAGAATATCAAAAATTGAAGGAAACAGCAAACTGGGAGAAGTTCTACTCCATTAAACAACTTCAAAAACATTTGTACAATAAATACAACTAGCTCAGACTACGAATGTGTGCAGTGTAATAAGTGACAAAAATGAAGGATGGCATCGGTTTTGAAATCCGAATGAGCTACCTTCATCAAAATAAATAGGTACATGAAACATACCAACCGGTAAATAATTAAAAATTTTTAGTGTTAAATTTTACGATTTTTTCCCGATGTGTATGTTTTACGTTTTGCGCAATTACCTCACTAATTTTCGTACCCTGAAAAGTAACTCGTTTCTTGTTTTTCTCCCCGAAATCATTTAAATCTTTGGTTATTATGATAACTATACAGAAAAAGTTAAATCACTATTCTATATATTAAATAATTCGTGTTTTTATCATGCAAGTTAAACATGTCTACCTTTTGCATGCGTACTGTACACATAATTGTCATGGCGACACGAACATTCGCTATTAATCTACATCGTGATTACACTGGTCTTTACCAGTATTCAGGTACAATGGCTAGAGCCACTATTGTGAGGTATTGATGTGAATCCATTTTATTTGATGTAGACAATCATACAAACAGTGACATGCTTCTGAACACACTCAAAACATGCTTTGGTCTTGAAATGTGTTTATCTCCCTCTCAAAAATCTGAAAATGTACAACTATTTTGAATCGATTTATTTACAAATACTTTACAGAAAATCAAAAATTCTTCCAATTGATATGATTCTGGGGTCAAAACATGAAAGTAGAAAGAATGGGATGGGGGTGATTATATTTAATAGAGTAACATCTTCACTAAAAATCTGATTAGAAAAATGTAGAAGCTTAATGTTGCTATGTGGATGAAGTTCACCAGGAAATGAAGAATACTTGAGGTCATACAAGTCTTTACCGGCTTGGGATTGGATAAAAAATTCATGATAACCTATACTGGTCAACAATGAGCTTCCTATGTAAGTACATGTTCTTTTTGCTGCAACGAAAGACGCTCCAAACAGCCACTTATGTTATCGTCAAGCTTTGATATCCGTATCTTCAATTTACAAGATCTATCTTCCAGTTCAGATTTTCTTTTACGACAATGTCTTATTTTCATCTCGTCTATCTCCTTGTCCGTACAATCCAAAGAGCTTTCAGGTTGATGGTCTCTGGAAGATGCAACCGCAGAAAATTCTATTTGCTGGTCAGCCACCTGACAATAAGACAAGGGTATTAAAGTAAATCGCTTAACTTAATGCAAAAATAGCTAGAAAATGAAATATTTGTTAAAAACATACCATAAAAAATCTGATATAGGCAGCATATTACTTTCCTTATTAAAGGAGACAGCACATCACTTTCCTTAATTAATAAGCAGCACATCACTTTCTTTATTAACTTTATTAAAGGTTTTGATTTTTTGAGGATTTTTTTAAAATTTCACTCGAAAATTTAGGAAGGGCCTGAATATGTGATTACGTATGAAAACAATAGCCTTCCAGTATTCATGGATTGCAATTTTTGTTCCAAATTTTGTTCGAATCGGTCCATTCGTTCGTCAGTTATCAGCTCCACAAACTCAGTGACACGCACAAACATACTTTCACACACATACAGACATCATCTCAAAAACGTCTAATTCGTGTTCAGGGATGCTTGAAACGTGCTTTTCTGTCGAAAACAAGAATTCGAATTTTCGACCCCGCCACAATACTTTCCTTATATATTTTATATATATAAGGAAAGTAAAAATTGGTTATTCGTATAGTAGATGCTTATATTCTTTGCAAGATATTGGATTTTTTCTCATTTAGTCGCCATTTTCATTGATTTAGCGTCATTTTTATCCATTTGGTGAGATGTTTGTTAATTTGGCAACATTTAAAAATTCGCTAAGATGGCGAGATTCCGCCAAAATCTCGCCAAGCGTTAAGGACGGAGAAATAAGTTATTTTTATAGCAGATAAATGACTACTGGCACTCAAATACAAAAGTATTTCTCAAAGTATCTTTTCTCATGAATGGAACGAGTTATTTCCACGAGAATGGTGTCACCAAATTCATCGCATGATATTGCATATGAAAAGCGACCATGTTTCTTAACAGTTAATAAATTTTTTAAATTTATGGAATTTTTTGATAAATTTATTTGAAAAATGTGTAATATATCAAGATATCTATGTGTAATATCTCATGTTAATTTTCTAAAGTTTATGTCCATCGCTTTATAAGGAAAAATTACATAATAAATATCTATTTGCGTAACTTTATAAAAGGTTTTAATTTTTGGTTATTTTTTTTTCAAAATTTCATTCAATTCACTCGTATTCGTCAATTAGTCGTCATTTTTATTGATTTAGTGTCATTTTCATCCGTTTGGCGAGATTTTCGTTAATTTGGCAACATTTAAAAAATACACGAAGTTGGCGACATTCCGCCAAATTCGGCGCCAAAGTCTCCCCAAGCGTTATTTATGGTCGGAGAAATTAGTTATTCTTACAGCAGACAAATTATTGGCAAAAGTATTACTCAAACTATCTTTTCTCATGAATAGAACGAGCTAGATCCACGAGGATGATGTCGCCAAATTTATCGTATGGTATTACATATGAAAAGTGAACATGTTTCTCAACAGTTAATATGTTTTTTATAATTTATGTCTTGATAAATTTATTTAAAAAATGTGCAATATCTCGTGAACGATTCATGCTAGCGTTCTAAAGTTTATGTCAACCGTTTTCTAAGGAAAAATTCATTAAAGGTTTTGATTTTTTGATGATTTTTTCAATATTTCACTTGAAAATTTCGGGGAGTTCTGGACATTCAATTACATTGAAAAACAATAGGCTTCCAGTATTTACGGATTGTGATGTTTGTACCAAATGTCATTTGAATCGCTCCATTTGTTCGTGAGATAACGTTTCCACAAGCTCACTGATACACACACATACTTTCACACAAACATACACTTTCACACACACATACATAGCGGGGCGCGGTAGCCCATTGGTTAGCACGCTGGAGTTGCACTCGGTAGGCCCGGGTTCGATTCCAGCCACTGCCAAAACTGCCGCCGTGTTCAAGCGGAGTACGATCACGTTAAACATGTGGGTCCGAAAGTCCTTCCGAGAGGTTGGTGGTAGGGGAAGGAGGGTACGGTCTCTGTGGATGCCTCCCCCACTGGGTTCCGGTCTAAATTGGGTGGCACTTCCCGACCGTCCAAACAGTTACCTTACACCTTTCTGGTAGGTCGGACGGTCTGGGTTTCAACAACAACAACACACATACATAGACATCACTTCACAAATGTTTGATTCCAGATCAGGGATACTTGAAACGTGCTCTCCCGTCGAAAACTCGAATTCGAATTTTCGACCCCGTCACAATACTTTCCTTATATATTATATAAATAAGGAAAGTAATAATAACACCGAGATGCATGCATACCAGGTCCTTAACTACCTGTATACCAAATATCATATAGCAGTGAAAATTGCATATAATCTGCGCACACAGACGCAACTGCAGTAATACGACACCCCCCCCCCCCCCCCTAAAAGAAAAAAATCACAAAACAGGGACCCATAACATACGGTGACAAAACGATGTAGGTTAATATCTGTCGGAGGACACAATTTAAATCTTACTTTCATCAATCTCAACACAGTTAGATCAAATTATATCTTTGCCATGTCTTCCGCAAACAAGATAATTTCTAAAAAATAGCGGCTGCTACTAACAACACCCAATTTTCAAATCGTCTGTTTTAGACTAAAATCATTCTCTCGGCACAATTGAATGGAAATACTTGAAATCGCAAGTTCCTTTAAACCTGAAAATTATTGTCATCTCAGCGAATTTTCATCCAATTTCAGACAAATTTTAGCACAATACTCTTATTAATAATATAACATTAATTCAGAAAATCCAAGTATATAAATGCGCTTGTTGCTGTTCCCCCCCCCCCCCCCCCCCAGATTATATGCATATCAAACTACCCAATCGCTTCAGAATCTTTTACAGCCAAGTATATTTAATGTGAGAAAATGACGGAAAATCGGGATAAAAATCCGTAACTAAAATAACTATTTCGAAATTAAAATAAAAGTGTTTACGGATCCTGAGGTACTTCTCTACCAAATTTCATGACACTTACAAGGCCTTATTAACGCACAGGCCTCCAGCCGCACATTAAATCAGAAAATCCAAGTATATAAATGCGCTTGTTGCTGTTTTTCCCCCCAGATTATATGCATATCAAACTACCCAATCGTTTCAGAATCTTTTACAGCCAAGTATATTTAATGTGAGAAAATGACGGAAAATCGGGATAAAAATCTGTAACTAAAATAACTATTTCGAAATTAAAATAAAAGTGTTTACGGATCCTGAGGTACTTGTCTACCAAATTTCATGACACTTACAAGGCCTTATTAACGCACAGGCCTCCAGGGTCGTGGCCCCCAAATTTTAGGGGCCCCTAAATTTTGTATCAGTTAAAACATTTTAATCAGAAATAATTGATTATTACTTTCCTTATATATATATATATATATATATATAATGTATAAGGAAAGTATTGTGACGGGATCGAAAATTCGAATTCAAGTTTTCGACTGGAGAGCACGTTTAAAGCATCCCTGATCACGAATCGAACATTTTTGAGGTGACGTCTGTGTGTGTGTGTGCGTGTCAGTGTGCCTGTGGAGACGATATCTCACGAACAAACGGAACGATTCGAATGGAATTTGGTATAAAAATTACAATCTGTGGATACTGGAAGCCTATTGTTTTTAAACACAAACGAAGGTTCAGAACTCCCCTAAATTTTCGAGTGAAATTTCTAAAAATTCATCAAAATATCAAAACCTTTAATAAAGTTAAGCATATCGACATGTCTTATGTAATTTCTCCTTAAAAACGATTGACATAAACTTTAGAACACTAGCATGAACCGTTCTCGAGGTATTGCACTTTTTTCAAATACCTTTATCAAAAAATCCAATAAATTAAAACAAAATATTAACTGCCGAGAAGCATGCTCACTTTTCATATGTAATATCATATGATAAATTTGGTGACATCATTCTCGTGGACCTAGCTCGTTCCATTCACAAGAAAATATACTTTGAGTATTACTTTTGTACTTGAACGGCAATTTGCTATAAGAATAACTAATTGCTCCGTCCATAACGCTTGGCGAGATTTTGGCTACGAGTTCGGCGGAATGTCGCCAACTTCGCGACTTTTTTAAATGTTGCCAAATTAAAGGAAATCTCACCAAATGGATAAAAATGACGCTAAATCAATGAAAATGACGACTCATTGAAGGAATGGCAATATCTTGGAAAGAATAGAAATATCCACTATAAGATTAACCTATTTTCTTTTACAATAAAAGTAGTAAATTCATTGCATTATATATGGAAAGTCATGTGCCGCCCAGATCAGATTTTTCAATTTTTTGGAAAATATAAACTGATAATGTTAGTTTTTATTTTAAATTTTGAAAATGTGTTAATAGTTTTAACTAGTTATATGTTAACAGTGTTAAGTAGTTATATGTTAATATTTATATGTTATACATTTCTTAAAGTTTTTCTTTTAAATAAAAGTACAAAATAGCCTTCGGGACAGTGGTCTTAAACTTTCAAATTTGTTTACTGATGTTTTTTTGCATGTACTTGAGAACCCCCAATTAACGCCAGGTCCTGTGTGAGCCCCACAGTTGGCTTAATAAAACCCTGTGCGCTTAGATTTCTCGCTACAGTCTGCACTGCACAGACATATTTATTTAATATGTAAGGGGAAGTTAGCAAGTGCATTGAAAATTAAGTTAAGAAAATATAAATCAGAAAAAAATAAGCTGTCAAGTATCTGCCTGATTATGCGATTACAATTCGTTATTAAATTTTGTGAGGCTGAACGCGACTTTCTTCTGCTAGAATCCATTTCTAAATAGCTTCTTAAATTTCTTTTTTTACAAATTATGCAAACAATTTTTTTTTAAATCTGTATCGTTGGTTCAAAAGATCACAGTTATAGCATGTTACCTTTGATTTTAAATGCAAAAAAATTAAAAATCTTTTGATTGGTACGAAGTTTGACAATGTATCCCCTCTAAGAAAATTAACTTGCCCCCCCCCCCCCCCCCGCCCCGATTAAGGATAATGATGTGACGAATGATGTCACTTGAATTTCCTTTACCGCAAGAGAAGAGAAAATAAAATATTTTATAATAATTTTAAAACTTTATATCCCTTTCAAGTGAAATTTTCACAAAATATGTTGTTAATATGACTTCTATATGTTATATTTTTATATGACATACGTTTGATTCTAAAATACTGTCTACTTAAATGTAATCTTTAACAGAATTTTAAATTAGAAATTTCACAGCATATTATATATGACGTGCTTTTGATTCTAATATACTCTATGTAAATACAATATGTAACAGAAGATTAAATTAAAAAGAATTAAACATACCATAGATTCTACTAGTCTTTGTAAGCGTTTATCTTGGACGAGGAACTTCAAACTTCGGTGATAAAACCAGGGGATTATAGAGGAGGAGCGGTTACAAACATGAGTGTCATCAATTCCTGTAAAACAATCGAATTATCAGTAATAATATTCAATTTTCTGAAGCAAAAACAATATTTCCTTGTAATTTTAATATTTAGGATGTTGTAGGTTAAGTATATAATTACGGTAAAAAAAGTTTTGGAAATTTTATACTGTGTACAAATTTAAGTACTTATACGAACAAGCATCGACCTTTCAGGGAATTTTCCACTCATAGAGTTTTAAAACGTATCGTTTTAATGCATTATTTTTCCTCGTTCCCACTTCTTTTTGAATATCTCAATGCATTTCAAAACTACATTTTTTCATTTTGTACATTATTATATAATAATTTTTAAGTCATTTTCGTACAGCTTAAGCGTAAGAAAATCTATGCAGTCGTTTTTGTTAATTTAAAAAATTTGAAATTTCTCAGAAATGTAGTTAACATTGTGTTTGGAGAAGAATTATGAGACTCAAAAGTTTGCTCAGTAACTATTGATGCCGGACTAACCGCCAGAGAGGGATGCAGAAGAAAAAATTAATTGAGGTGTGGCTTAACTTGATTTTCTAATACCAGGATCCATTTTTTTCTCAAATTTACAGGAAAATGTGTGAAAAATAGGTATCGTGGGTAGCCACCTACTAGTTTTAGCACGAATTTAAAAAAATTCTAACTAGTTCTTGATATATTGACAACAAAGCTGTATATAAAGTTTCGTAAAATTCCTTTACTATTTGTGTGCACAAGAGATCGATCACAGACAGACAAATTGATGGGCATAACTTCAAAAATAGTCAAAACGTGTTCAGAAGGTCTTAGAACATAGTATATTGACATTAAAATCTCGAAATCGAACATTTTGGGAAAAACAATAATTTTACCATATTACGTATGAGAAAGTAAAAATCCTGGCTATATGAAATTCTTTAAAAATTGCAGGACGAATATTGAACAGATACATACCAGCAGCTAACTTGCAACTTCTTTTCATTTTTTCTGTTTCCATCCAAAAGTCTTTTTGTAGAGATGCCAGTTTTTGTACACACTCTTCCGTAGAAATGCTCAGTTTAAAGGCTATTTCATTGAAAGCTTCACTTCTTAATTCTCGATTTAAATAATGTGGGTGCCTTTTATCCCATAATAAATCTTGTTCTCTGTACAGATAAATAAGATAATTAAGCATTGTGTTATTCCACTCCATGATGAATTATAGCTTTGGAAAGGACACTAATCTAATTCTGAGCAAATAGTGATATTTCGCAGTTTTCTGGGCAGGTAACTTCCAGAAAAAATGATCGTGTGGCAGATAGCACCAGCGACTAGCTTTTCAGAATGCACTTTCTACAATTTAGGCGAAGTGTTATACCCACTGGAAATAGCGTCAGCCAATAAGCAAAGTTCCCAACATCTAGAATTTATTTTGAGCAGCCTATGACATTCCGGAGAAGAAAAGAGGCACAATTAACAATGGATCATAGTTCTTTCACACATTTAGAAGGTCTATGGGATGAATGCAGTGGGAGGTTCCTTCCTGGAAAAGGTCTGCGGAACTCTAGCTTGTGATAACGTTCAAGTCTGAACACATGAACTCCAAGGACAAGTTTGCATTGTTCACTTTGGGGGATTACTTGTGGAAGTAATAGGTGTAAACAGTGTATATCATGCAGGGAGGGTCAGAGATCAAAAGACTAGAATGCCGTGGTTGACAGTATTCTAGAAAGCGGACGTTATCGCCGTTCGTGACGTCACTGGTTTTGAAGGAGCAGTGCTAGTTTCTCCGAGTAGCATTCATTTCTATGGGAAAACATAGACTGTGTCAGTCGTAGTTTTAATATAATTTGTAATTCTATCGTAAAAGTGAAGTTTAAGTGTAAATTTGTGTATTATAGATGTATATATATTAGTATTTTCACGTATATAAATGTCCCGGTCGTCCATCTTGTTGCTCCAAGTCCTCTGGACGAGCCGGACGGCCTAGGGCTTTCACGTATATAAATGTCAAAAGTTACGTATGAATTACTATGTCAAAAATTACGTATAAAATAAGCATTTAATTTATACATTTAAACATACGTAGTTTTTTTATTTTAGATTTTGGCGGACCGTTTCGCAAAAAAGGGCAGGATCTTCTTTTCTGAATCGTACCAAAATTTAATCAGAAGCAGGGTATCCCAGGAGTGGATACAATCTTGGCAGGTTTTTTTTTATCCCGAATTATACCGAAATCTAATCAGAACAAGGATTACACATAAGTGACTTACGTATAAAATTTTATGAAATTTGGTCCATTAGCTTCTGAGTTAGAGTGAATAAATACATTGCACTGATACACACACACATATACGTCATTCTAAAAATAGATTTTCGTGTTCTAGAGGTTTGAAAACGTGTGGAAGAGTCGAAAACTCCACTTACGATTTACGACAAGATTTCAATACTTTTTCTATACATTACCATGTATTGCGGGGAAAGTAAAAATCTCATGTGGGCGGCATATGACTTTCAATGCAGATTAAATTTCATATTTTTATTTCATTATGCATTTAATCAATTTTTATTACAAAATACAATATGGACACTTGTCAGGTATTGTATCCAATTTATCTTTTTAATGCATCTTTGTTTCATTTGGCAACTAAATTCACTTTAAATCCTTCAGCTCCTCAAAATTAAAAAAAAAAAAATGTCTCGAGAACAGTTTATCCTGCAGTCATGAGGTTAGTCTTACTCGGTTTAATGTCAAAACTTACCTGAAAAACTAGTACTTAATTAATATATTTCAACAATTTCAGTCATTTATTTCAAATTTTCTTTATTGACTTATCTAGAATACTTTACCTTTGCGGGACATTTCTCAAAAAGATTCGATTAAATTTATCCGAATCGTATCAAAATCTATTCAGCATCATAATAACCGTCAACTAGCAAGTTTAAGAAATTCTGTTGAATAGCTTTTTAACTGCAGTGAAAAACGTCTTCAGTTCCTCAAAATTAAAAAAATTAATATCTCGAGAATGGTACTTCTCAGAGTAATGAGGTTGGTTTTATTCTTTCGTCGTCAAAAAGTACACATAAAATAAGCATTTAATTGATACATTTGGGCATACGTAGTCTTTTATTTTAGATCGGATGTTTTAGATTAGCTGGACATTTAGCAAAACAAAGGAAGATTCCTTTTTTCCGAATTTTATCAACATCTAACCAGCACCAGGGTGACCCATACGTGACTTATTTGCTAAATTTCATGAAATTTAATCTATTACTTTTTCAGCTAGAGTGGATACATAAAATTTTTGCTGGCCATTTCGTACAAAAAAGCAGGTTAATTTATCTCGAACCGTACCAAAATCTAATCAGCACCAGGGCCACCTTCAAGTAACTCATCTACTAAATTTTATGAAAGTTGGTCAATAAGTTTTTGAACTAGAGTAGATACATACATTGCACAGACAGACCCACACACAGAAGGCACGTTAAAAATAATGTTTTCTTGTTCTGGAGTCCTAAAACATGAAAATCTGATTTGGGCAGCACACATGTCTTTCCCTGTAAACTCATTTTAACTTTCTATTTATTTCTTGAATAATTCATTATATTGAATAACTACCATCATTATATCAAAATAACAGCCATCATTATTTTAAATGACACTGAACTGGCACTTTTAATTCAATGTTCGTTTTCATTGTGTAACTGGACTTACTTTCAAAGGTATCGGCGTAGCGAAAATGCGATTAAATTAAAATATCTCGAGAACGGCTAGTCCTAGTGTAATTGGATTGGTCCTATTCTTTTCATCGTTTAACATTACGCATGAAACAAGCATTTAATGGGTATATTTGAGCATACGTAGTTTTTATTTTAGATTTTGACGATTTTTGAGAGCCATTTTGCCAAAAAAAAGGCATGTTCCTTTTTTTCTGAATCGTACTAAAATCTTATAAGCACCAGGGTAACTTATAAGTGACTTATCTACCAAATTTTGTAAATTTGAATCATTTAGTTTTTCAGATAGAGGCAAGTTTTGCGGGCCATTTCGCAGAAAAGGCGGGTTCTGTTATCCCAAATCGTACCAAAAACTAATCAGTACAATTGTCCCACTCAAGTGACTTATCTGCCAACTGTTATGAAATTTGGTCCATTAGTTTCTAAATTAGTGAATACATACACATTGCACACACACACAGGCGTCACGCTAAAAATATTTTTTTCTTATTCTAGAGGTTCCAAAACGTGTAGAACCGTCGAAAACTCGACTTGCGATTTTCGACAAGATTTCAATACTTTCCCTATACATTACCATGTATTGCAGGGAAAGTAAGAAGCAAGTAAATTCAAGCTTATGTACATATATAAACTCGTTGGTTAATACCTGCTATTAATGAATTTTAATGATATGTACTCCAAGTACTTACAAGAATATCAGAATTACACTGAATATTGATACTGTCTTGGAAGTCCCCAGGTGTCCAGGAGAATGATTGCACCCTAAAAACAAGCACCAGCTGTTATCCTGCTATGTAATGCATAAAGGGTTTGGAATGTCTTCAGTACAGTAGTACAAGATAAGAATATCTAAATTTTAATTCTATTGTTTACTATCCTGGCCACGCTCGTCACCTTTCACCCTTCAAAAGGGGACAATGGGATTTCATCTTCCCCCCCCCCCAACTGGTTGGTACTAAACAGTATGTTTTGAAAGGCTTTGCTAGCAGGTGTTTGCTAGAATGAGAACGTTGGGGGTATATAGCATCTGTGTTCACCTTTCAATCCTGGTTTTGAATGTTGAAACTTAAAAGTTTAATTCTTCTGATATTTAATTTTTTTTAATAAAAATATAGCAGAATATGACCTAAAACCAGAGCCATAATCAGAGATGAAATTAAAGGGGGCTCAACAATTTTTAAGGAGGGGGAGGGGGTCACCAATATACAATTTATCATTAGAATTTATAGACCGTAAGAGTTGCTTTTCTATATTTTAATCCATATAAATAATTAACAAATAATTGCATATTTATATTTGCAAGATAAGAGTTGATTGTTAATATGTATATAGCTATTATACATCAATATTTATGTATAATAATCTGATGTAGGCAGCACATGACTTTCCTTGTATAATGCAATGAATTTACTACTTTTATAGTAAAAAAAAAATAGATTATTCTTATAGTAGATACATATATACTTTCCTAGATGTTAAATTTTTTTCAATTAGTCGTAATTTTCATTGGTTTAGCGTCATTTTTATTCGTTTGGTGAGATTTTCATTAATTTGGCAACATTTAAAAAAGTCGCCAAGTTGGCAACATTCCACCAAATTCGTCACCAAAATCTCGCCAGGCGTTATGGACGGAGAAAAACGTTATTCTTATAGCAGATAAATGACTATTGGCTTTTAAATACAAAAGTATTACTGAATGTGTCTTTTCTCATGAATGGAACGAGTTAGATCTACGAGAATGTCACCAAATTTTTCGCATGATATTACATATGAAAAGTGAACATGTTTCTCAACAGTTAATATTTTTTTTTAATTCATGGGATTTTTTGATAAATTTATTTGAAAAATGTGCAATATCTCGAGAACGGTTCATGTCAGCGTTCTAAAGTTCATGTCAATCGTTTTCTAAGGTAAAATTACATAAGAAATGTCTATTTGCGTAACTTCATTAAAGGTTTTGATTTTTTGGTGATTTTTTCAAAATTTCACTTTAAAATTTAAGGGGTTCTGAATATTCGATTGTGTTAAAAACAATAGGATTTCAGTATTCATAGATTGTGATTTTTGTACCAATTGCATTCGAATCGCTCCATTCGTTTGTGAGATATCGTCTCCACAGACTCACACACACAGACACAAACAGAGACATCACGTCAAAATGTTCGATTCATGATCAGGGGTGCTTGAAACGTGCTGTCCGTCGAAAACTCGTATTCGAATTTTCGACCCCGTCACAATACTTTCCTTATACATTATACTATGTATATAAGGAAAGTAATAATTACAATTGATTTTAATATAATCATTAACTAGTTGTAAAACTGCTAATGAACAAAAGAAATTCTAAAAGTTAATGCAAGTTAATGCTTGATATTAACGCTTAACTACTTATCAGTTGTTTTTGACTCCATGATGTATAACAGTGAACTCCGCAATAACAGAAAAGTATCCTACATGCTATTGCCATAATTTTAAATTTTTTTAAAATATTTTTAAATTGAATATGTAAATAAATTGATCGTTAATATGACCACATATTCAGTTGAATTAAAAATATTTTAATTCAACTGAATCAGTGCCGCTGGTTATTCACCACTATCCCGTTGCTTTCTATTTATTACTATTATTGCGAATATTTATTGTATGACTACCGTTGCTTTTTTATACCGAATATAATATTTCATAAAGAGTGTCTGAAAAACATATAAAAAACAACAGTTGGGAGAATTATAATGAAATATGAAAAATAATCAGGAGTTTTAGAATTTAGCTATGATGGATATCAAATTCGCTAAAATAGCGACAATTGAAAACTCATTGACTTATTCATCTTTATCTGAACTCCAAATGTGAATATTTATCTTCCTCTGGCTGTAAAAGTGTGTGTGTGTGTGTGTGGAGGGAGGGAGGGGAGCTCTGTTTAAAACAAGAAGTTCGTTACCATTATATTTCAGACAACTTGTTTACTGTTTTCTCCTTGCAATTCAACGAAAAATACCTAGTAGCTATAATTGAAATATCTCAGCGAATATTTCATTCAAAAATTCTGAGTAAATGTCTTCAACTCTATTTAAGCGCGACGCAACTTTATTGACATTTTTTTAGGGATCATTTAAAAAATTAAATTTCGTATTTTTATGACATTATCAGTTCCTGGTAGTGCGTGTGGGGGGGGGGGGGGGGCGATCCTAGCTGAAGTCTCCTCTGTTCACTGATTATTTTTCATGTTTCACTTTACTTCTGCGACCGACAATTGAACTTTTATACCTTTCTGATTAGCGTAATGCGGGGCCCCCGCATCAGGTGGGCCCTAAATTAAATAATGCAACATCGAAAGATTGATGTCTATTTCCTAAGAAATGCATGCCCTCGAAACAGATTTGTTCAGCGTATAGATTCACTTAGGGGATATAAATGAAGTTTAATCGCAATAATAATCATGCTGGCATCTTAGCTATGATAAGAAAGTTGCTAATAATTTAAATTCCATTAATATATACAAGAACCACCTCTTGTATACCATGTTTTAGAATACAATTTTGTTTCTGAAAAATATTTTAGTTCATTTCATATATATCAAGAGGTGAAGGGGGCTCCTGAGGGGTGTCTATTTCAGGCCTCAGTTAGGCTGAGTCGGATCCTGCCTAACGGATACTGTTTGTAAAACACACGGTATACACAGGACTGTAGCCAGAGACGAAATTCAAAAGTAGCTGGAGGGAAATTCAAGGGGGGGGGGGGGGTATCAACGGTCTTAAAGGAGGGGGCTCACCAAAAACACAATTAATCATTATCATTCATAAACCATAATAGTTACTATTATATATTTCAATTTATATAAATTATTAACAAATAACTACATATTTATATTAATATAAATATGCAATTATTTGTTAATAATTTGCATAATAATTTGATCTTAGCTTGCATATTTGTAAGCTGAGACTGATTGTTAATATCCATTATATAGCTACTATACATCAATGTCGGTATATAATAATTACAATTCATTTTAATGTAAGTGTTAACTAGAAGTAAAGCTGTTAATAATTTGTAGAAAAATTCTGAAAGTTAATACAAGTTAATTCTTAATATTAACTCTTACGTACTTATCTGTTGATTTTGACTCTATAATGTATAACAGTGAACCGCACAATAATACAAAAGAGTCCTAAATACTATTGTCATAATTTTTAAATTAAATATGTAAATAAATTGATCATTAGTATAATTACAAATTCAGCTAAATTAAAAAAAAATTTAAAATGAAGCAATTCATAAAAATAATCTCAAAGAAATTTTTTATGCCAATTTTGAATGACATGTTATATGAAGTTTCATATCACTACTAAAAATTTAATATTTTTATCAGGGGGCTGAGTATACCTGTTGGAAGGTGCATTACTATATATATAGTAACATCAGTGAAATTATTCAGTGAAATAATATGTGACATTGGCTTTCATCATAACTACATATAAAAAATGGTAATTTGTTTGGTACAGAAATGGTTACAAGTATGCGAGGCACCCGAAAGGAATCGTCTTTTAGCGCAGGCACCCGAAAGGAATCGTCTTGGCCATCGAGGAGAGGAGCCTGTACCCAGTCAAAGGTTGTACCCAATTGCAAGTTTTATAAAATCTAGTAATCTCCTAAGTGTTTGAGCCTACGTACTTTCAAGCAGAATTATACATTGCTTCAAAAAAGATATAATTATGAGAGAAAAATGATTTTATCCTTTTAATGTTTTAATACTATCTAAAAAAAATTACTTTAATTAATTTATATTAAAATTTCATTTAATTTATGTTATAATTATAATTAATTTATATTAAAATGGCAAAAAAAGGATTCAATTTTTAAAAAAAAATTTAATACGACCACAAAAGTCATTCTTATTATTTAACTAGCAGCATACCCGTTCTTCGTACGGAGTATATAATATAAAGAAACTTGAAATTCATAATCATGCCCAAATTCTTATAGTATACTAAATGACATGTTTAATCAAAATATTCTGTTAAAATATTTAATATAATGCTCCTAAAAAGAAGTTTAAGAATCTCTGTTCTCGCTATATAAAATTATCTTCATGGACATATCTGAAGAATAAAACATCTTGGACCCCTTATGTAAGCAAATATAAAAAAAAATATGGAATTGAATCAATATATGCAAAATAAAAGCGTTAAAATTGTATGGGACCCGTACTAATTATATACGCGAATATTAGAAAATATAACCTGTATTAGTAGATTACATGTATAAATTGAAAATACCAATAAACCCGTAATCTTTAAATCTGAAGACAGTCATTTATTCCAATATATGTCAAAATTAAAGTGCTAAAATTATATGGGAAGATATACACGTACTACTTATAATGTCCGATTATTAGTAGAAGATTACCCGTTTTGCAATATGAGTCACAAATGTTTTTTGGTAAAATACAACAGACGACGTAATAAATTGAATATATAATTAATCCCCTTAATCTTCATACCAGAAGACTGTACTTGATTCCAATATATATGCCAATATATGTCAAAATATATGCCAATATACCTGTACTACTTATATTCTCGTAGGTTAGAAGATATACCCGTGCATTCCTAGAAGATTACTCGTACAACGTACAATATGCGTGTGTCAGCAATTTTTGCCGCAATAAAACAATGGCGTAATAACTTAAAAATATTAATAATCCCTGAATCAATAATTCCGGAAAATATCAATAATAATAATGTTTAAACCTGAAGAGTATAATTGATATTATCCAGTCCAAAATGAAATGGCAATGAAATTTATTTTATATACATATCTTCATTATTCAAATCGGAAAGGATTTAATAAAAATCGTCTGCCGCATAAACACATTGGATTTAAATCCGTTGCTAAGCGACATGATATCATTTGCTTCAAATAAATTGGTAGAAAAAATATCGTCTAAATAGTTATATTTCTATGGAACATTTGGCGACAGTTTCGTCAAATTAGCGACATTTTAAAAAATCGCCAAATTTATCGCCAAGTGGGACTGTAGAACTGACAGTTCCACTTTGAGACAAATTGACGAAATATCATCACAATACTATCCCCTAACAAAAAACAATTAATATCATTTATGTAGCGCAATTTTATCAATTTCAAGATATTTTTATAGATTTGAAAACATTTTTATCAATTTGGTGACATTTTAAAAATTCGCTAAATGTATTACTAAGTAGGATGGTTGGTCTGACAGATAAATGCTAACCAAACATCATTTCAGTACTCTCTTCTAACAAAAAAAAAAAAAATTTCATTGATATGTAGAAGACCCAAGCCACACGACCAACCCGAAGGTTTATGGCAGCTGTTTGTGTGTCGTTTATATCAATTTGGCGACATTTCCGTCAATTTGGCAAAGTTTAAGAAAAGTTGTCAAATTAGCGATATCCCTCCAAATTCGTAGCTTTGAATTTGCAGATCTGAATGAAACTTTCTTATCCCGTTTCAATATACTAAATGAAAACACTACAATTGTATTAGAAGATATACCCGCTCTATTCTTTTTTTGTTTCAACAATCGGCTATATGAATTTATTGGCTAAACACAATATATGAGTTTAGTAGCTAAATACGATATAAGCTTAAAAACTCTTTGCCAAAATAAATGAAATTGATGTACGCAGTCAGCAATTAATATAATTAAAAGAAAAATCAAACCGTCCATTCATAAGATATACTTTTATATCCATTTATCCATTTATTTATTATTTAAATCGAAAAAAAAATAATAAAAACATTAACAAATACATTTAATTTAATTGCGATGCCGAGCAACATGATATATCCTCCTAAAATGCTAAAATTTATTAACCACTAACAGCACACCCGTTATTCGTACGGAGTGTATAATTTAAAGAAACTTAAAGTTCGCAATCATGTGCAAATTCTGTTAAAATATTAAATTTATTGCTCCTAAAGAGAAGTTTAAGAATATATGTTCTCACTATGCAAAATTATCTTCACGATCAGACCTGAAGAATAAAACATCCTGCCCCCTTTTGTAAGCAAATTTACAGAAGAAAAAATAGGAATTGAATGAATATATGCAACCCCGTACTAATTATATTGTCGCAGATCAGAAAATATGCCAATGTGTTAGTAGAAGATTACCCGTATTACAATATGCGTCTCAAAAATATTTGCCAAAATAAAAGAGATGACGTAATAAATTGAAAACATCAATAATATCCGTACTCTTTATACCAGAAGGTCGTAATTGATTCCAATATATGCCAATATATATCAAAACATATGTCAATATACCTGTACTACTTATATTCTCGTAGATTAAAAGATATACACGTGTATTTGTAGAAGATTCGTACAACATACAATATATGAGTTTAAACAATTTTTGTCATAATAAAATAATTGCATAATAACTTGAAAATATCAATAATCCTTGAATCAATAATCCCCGAAAATATAAATAATAATAATTTTTAAACCTGAAGACCATAATTGATATTATCCAGTCAAAAATGCTATAAGAAAAATCAAATCGTTCTTTTCTAAAATATATTTTTATATCCATTTATTTATTATTCAAATCGAAAAAATAATTATTAAAATTAACAGACAGATTTAATTTAATTGCGTTTCTGAGTAACATGATATAAGATAGAATCTTATAACATGTTAAATATGTCATGTCTTATAACATAAACTGCGAAATTAAATAACGATTTTGATTTCTCTATACTTCTCATTGTTCCGTAAAAGCTTGTTTTAAATAAACCATGAACCATGGAGATAGATTTCCCCTTTAAATCATGTTTCAAACAATTCATGTTTTCAGAAAGTGACTAATTAACGCAAAAAATCTCCCATCAAACTCAGAGATTAAATTTTAATTCACTTTCAAACGATTTTCAAGCTTTTCGTTTGGATAAACCACGGAGTTAGGGAGTAGAACTCCTAGGAAAAAGTTCCGTTTTTCATTAATATCTCGACAACCCCAGGTCTTAGAAACTCGAAACTTGGACAAAAGTTATGGGGGGATATTTGAAGGCTATTCACCAAATTTCATTATATTCTGTTCAGCCGTTTTTCCGTGATGATGAGACAAACGAAAATTTCGTTTTTTACTAATATCTCGAGAACCACTGATCGTAGAAACTCAAAACACGGATATAATTTTAAGTGGGGCTATTTCTGGGCTACCCACAAAATTTCATCAAATTCGGTTCAGCCGTTCTCCCGTGATGGTGTGACAAACAGACAGACAGATTTTCATTTTTATTTATATAGATTTCACTTCCGAATGGTCGCCTAATTCGGCCGCCTTCGGCAAATGCCGAAATCGGGCCTGCATTTAATTATAATTTATTGAAATCATTTATATTATAGAGCAATTTCTTTTTAAAGACTAAAATGTAACATTTTAGGGCATTTCTCTTTGTCTCCACCCCCTCTAAAAAATGTTTGTATTGATCTTCTTAAAGGACTGTAAAACCCTCTTACATTTCCTTCTCTTTTTAAAAAATTTCTTACAATCTGCTCTTGGATTTCATTCCTTTCCTGTTTACGACCAGGTTATGATTATAAATTATAATCTTTCTCTGTTTAGTCCTGATCTTCGTAGTAATCTTTTGTTTCTATCATTTCATTTTTATTAAACAAGGGATTAAAGTCTGATACATTCCCAGATAAGGCACCCCTTTAAATCCCCATTTCTTGAGCCCCATACCTTAAGATGATTTTAAATCTTAAGTATTCATACAAAATCTTTACCGCACGCAGTTGACATAACAATATCTCCAACGGAGAATCACAGGAAAGTACCTGCCTTGATTTGACTGCCTAAAATACTGTGTGCTTATAAGTATGAATGAAGATGTAGGAGTACTTCACTGATATTCAAACGAAAGGAAAAGTTGCACAACTAAAAGCCTGTAAGACCTGCTTCCCGGCGCTACTCTTCAATCCACATCTTCGGAAGCATTGACGCGTCTCCGGAAAAATAGGTTATTTACTGAAATAAAATATGTTGTAAGTTCTATCAACACGTAGCATCGGTGGTTCAGTGGTAGAATGCTCGCCTGCCACGCGGGCGGCCCGGGTTCGATTCCCGGCCGATGCATTTTTCTAAAAATGTTTTAAAATTTTGAGCAAGCTGAGTCCTAGTTTTAATAGTTTTTATATAACTCGTGATGACCTATGGTTGTCTGTCTATCTCCTTATATCTCAAGTCGAAGGTCTGCATTACTATTTGCATAGTAATGCATCATAGTAATGCATCACTAAACATATAGTAATATCAGTGAAATTATTCAATTAAATATAAAATACGATAATTTTTTTGATATTATCAGTTTTATTCTGATTTTATCACTCACCTCCAAGGAGATTTAAATATATTTAAATATTTTGCGAATATTTATATGGGATCTAAATTTTCTTAAAAAATGTTCAGTTTGGTAAAAATTGTGCCGTACAGTAACTAGTCTTAAGAGAAACTAGAAAGATGAATCATGCATTAAGTATTGATTATGAAACACTTTCCAACTGAAATGCAATTTATTTAAATATCTCTCAAATTTCGATGTATTTAGAATTGATATTTTTTTAAACTATTACAGTTCTTTAGTAATTTATTACAGTACTTAAAAACTTCAACCTTCATTGAAAAAGACAATTCTAGTTAAACAAAATGAACTTTATTTAAATGATGTCATCGAAATATAAATCGTTTGCTTCGCAGTGCAATAAAATTTCATTCATATCATTTACTGGTACAGTATAACCATTCTTTGTAAGGAATATATAATATAAAGAAATTAAAACTTTAATTATGTGCAAATTCCCATAATATTTTAAATGACATTGCTATTCTAAACATTTTATTAAAATATTTGATTTAATTATCTTTAAAAGATGTATAGGAATGATGAAGGGAGAAAAGATGTTCTGTTCTCGATATACAAAATTATCTTCCCTTGCAGATCTGAAGGAAAAGAACATACTGGTCCCGTTTGCAAACAAATTTACAAAAATTATTATTTAATTCCCACAAAGCGACAGGGATTATCAAAGAAATTGAAGTTAATTTTGCAAAATATTGAATTTTCATCAATTAGGCGTCATTTTCATTTATTGAGTATCATTTTATCAGTTCTGCAGAATTTTCATTAATTTGATAGCTTTCCTACGGTGCGAGTGGTCCTGAGTTCGAATCCAGCTCACTCCAGAACCGATTCTTTCCTTTGTGCCATCACAGTTCTCCAACCTGTCAATAGAGGGCGCCACCAATATTTCCAAGATGTCCTCCAAGGTCTTCTTCAACCCTACTCTCTGTGTCAACACATGACGTAATCGGATAATCTTTTAAAGTGACGTCATCTGATAAGCTCATTTTATACATCCGGTAAGATAAACTTGTCGGGTGACGTCACCTGATAAGATCAGATAAGATATCGTGACGTCATCGCCCGATGACGTCATCACATTGGAATGTGCTTCTCCTGCTGCCCTTCAACTGTCATTTCTCTTCAACTAGTGTTTCGAACGACATTTACTAAAAATCTTACAATCGATGAGTACTGGAACTCCATTGTTTTTGAACGCAATCAAATGTTCAAAATACCCCCACACACACCAATTTTCAAATGAAACTAAAAAAAATTCTTGAAATGTCAGAACTTTTAATATTGCTACGTAATAATTTTTTACGTAATTTTTTATTAGAAAATGAATAACAAACTTCTGAATGCTAGAATTAACCGTTCTCGAGATATTGAATCATAAATATTATCTCTAAGGCTGAAAATAATTTCAGTAAGAATTTTGCATCATATTTTATAAGTTTTGCATTTAATAAAGTATTGTGTTCATTTCTGAAATCAATTTTAGTAATTTAATAAATTTTTAATATGTTATCTGTAAGCATCACCCTTATTCATAGACTTGTCAGTTTGGACATTTTTGTATTAAATCTCAAATTGTTTTAAAATCGGAAGGGGGCAGTAAATCTTCCGAGGATGTAAGATATAGTTTATAAAATTAGTCATATTTTGAATGTGAAACACATGAACCTCCCCCCCTCTCCTTCTACAATTTTTATGTTACTAATAAAGCTTGTTTATACATTACGAAATTACTTTTCTTAGAAAAAAAAACCCTGTGCCTGATCTGGTTTCTTATACCAAAAACAGAAACTATTTTTTGCGTTCGTGTGTGATGTATGGTAGTGTGTGTGTGTGTCCATGAGTCTGTGAATGTGACATCTCACGAACGAATTAAGCGTTTCGATAGGAATTTAGTATAAATACTACAAGTGGTGAATACCCGGTCACTCAAATTACTGCTCAAACCTTCGGGTTAGTCGAGCAGTCTGGGAATTCTACAATCGGTGAATGCGGGAAACCTATTGATTTTGAACGCAATCGAATGTTCAAATGACCCCTTTCCACTATTCGAATGAAACTTGAAAATAATCAGAATCTTCAATATTGCTACGTAATCAATTTTTATGTAATTTTTCATTAAAACACTGGATAATTTTTGAACGCTATAGCATTAACAATTCTCTAGATATTGCACGTTTTCAAATAAATTCAAAAATATTACACAAAATTAAAACATTATTAATAATAGGAAGGCCTTGCATCAGTTACTTCAATTAATTTTAAATAACGTTCAATTAAACTACTTTAAAGATACCAATGCGTAAAAGATTGCGAGAATAAGAAGATTACAAAGTGGGGAAAAACTATTATCAGCTAAACTGAAATAACATTCAATCAAATAACCTTAAAATTACCAGTGAGAGAGTGCTGAAGTAAGAATATCAAAAATTGGAAACAACTAACTGGGAGAAGTTCTACTTCATTAACCAACTTCAAAAACATTTGTACAATAAATACAACTAACTAAGACTACGAATGTGTGCAGTGTAATAAGTGACAAAAATGAAGGAAAGCAACCGTTTCGAAATCCGAATGAGCTAATTTCATCAAAATAAGTAGGTACATTAAACATACCAACCAGTAAACAATTAAAAGTTTTAGTATTAAATTTTACGATTTTTTCCGGATGAGTAGGTATTACGTTTTGTGCAAATACCTCACTATTTTTCCTACCCTGAAAAGTAACTCGTTTGTTGTTTATCTCCCCGAAATCATTTAATGCTTTGGGGATTTTTATAACGATACAGAAAAAGTTCAATCAATATTTTATATCTTCTATATAATAAAAGGCAATGTCTGTGTGTGTGTCTGTGTGTCTGTCTTATACACTATACGTTTCGCGACCGCGCGTCGGAGAGCTACGAAATTTGGCAATCGGAGACCCGGGGGGGAGGGAAGGGGACACGTGAAAACCGATTTTTAAAATTTTAATTATTTTTTTATTTATTTAATGTTTTATGCGATTTCGACCGTTTTTTGCCCTTTTTTCTCCACGATCCAGACATCGTAGAAAAAAACAAATTACACCATCGGAAAGAGCAGAGAATTTTGAGTAAAAATATATCAATTTCAAATCTGAATTTCGATTTCTATTATTTTTTAAAGATTTTAAAACAAAAGTCACTTTTTGCTCAAGAAAACGATTTTTGGTTTTTAAATTCTCGCATCGTGAAAAGTACTCATAATTTCGACTAATAATTTACATTTTCAGAAAGGCCAAACATCTGGCATTCTTACAAGTCCAATCTGGTCCAGAAATAATGAAAATTGCCTTCAGGATGGCAATTTTAAAGACGTCATGATTTTATATTTCTCGGCGTTCCGCTCGGCGTACCGCTTCGTTTCTCCCCCGCTGAAGCAGGGAAGGTGGTGGGTGGGGACGTCAAGGTGGAGGTGACGTCACGGTTCTGAATAGAGCGCCTTTGCTCTATATAAATTATTATATTTATATTTTAAATGATGGGACGATCTGGATTTTTTAAATGTATATTTTAACTTTTGGATATTTTAATTTTATGGATATTTTAAATGATGGAACAATGAAACAATGGAATGAGGATGATGGAATTAAGCATATGGTCATTTTAAATTGCAAATTAGCGCGCGGGAAGTTAGCGGTAGGCCCGGGTTCGATTCCCGCCACTGCCAAAACTGCCGCCGTGTTTACGTGGAATACGATCACGTTAAATATGTGGGTCCGTAAGTCCTTCCGAGAGGTTGGTGGTAGGGGAAGGAGGATACGGCCCCTGTGGATGCCTCCCCCACTGGGTTCCCGTCTAAATTGGGTGAATATGTAGAAAGTTATGGAGATTGTCGCGGAGGGCGCGGCAGCCCAGTGGTTAGCGCGCGGGAATTGCACTCAGTAGGCCCGGTTTCGATTCCCGCCACTGCCAAAACTTACGCCACGTTCACGCAGAGTACGATCACGTTAAACATGTGGGTTCGTGAGTCCTTCCGAGAGGTTGGTGGTAGGGGAAGGAGGGTACGGTCTAAATTGGGTGAATAAAAATAAAGTTATGGAGATTGTCGCGGAGGGCGAAGTAGCCCAGTGGTTAGCGCGCGGGAATTGCACGCGGTAGGCCCGGGTTCGATTTCCGCCACTGACATGGAGTACGATCACGTTAAACATATGGGTCCGTATGTTTTTCCGAGAGGTTGGTGGTAGGGGAAGGAGGGTACGTTCCCTGTGGATGCCTCCCCCACTGGGTTCCGGTCTAAATTGGGTGGCACATCCTGGCCGTCCAACCAGTTACCAGGCCCGGGTTCGATTCCCAAAATTGCCGCCGTGTTTACGCGGAGTACGAGCACGTTAAACATGTGGGTCCGTGAGTCCTTCCGAGAAGTTGGTGGTAGGGGAAGGAGGGTACGGTGTAAATTGGATGAATAAAAAGAAAGTTATGGAGATTGTCGCGTAGGGCAAAGTAGCCCAATGGTTAGCGCGCGGAAATTGCACTCGGTAGGCCCGGGTTCGATTCCCAAAATTGCCGCCGTGTTTACGCGGAGTACGATCACGTTAAACATGTGGGTCTGTAAGTCCTTCCGAGAGGTTGGTGGTAGGGGAAGAAGGGTACGGTCCCTGTGGATGCTTCTCCCACTTGGTTCCGGTCTAAATTGGGTGAATAAAAAGAAAATTATGAAGAATATCGCGGAGGGTGAAGTACCCCAGTGGTTAGTGCGCGGGATTTGCACTTGGTAGGCCCGGGTTCGATTCCCAAAATTGCCGAATAAAAATAAAGTTATGGAGATTGTCGCGGATGGCACGGTAGCCCAGTGGTTAGCGCGCGGGAATTTCACTCGGTAGGCCCGGGTTCGATTCCCGCCATTGCCAAAACTGCAGCCGTGTTCACGCGGAGTACGATCACGTTAAACGTGTGGGACTGCAAGTCCTTCCGAGAGGTTTGTGGTAGGGGAAGGAGGGTACGGTCTCTTTGGATGCCTCCCCCATTGGGTTCCGGTCTAAATTGTGTGGCACTTCCTGGCCTTCCAAGCAGTTACCTTACACCTTTCTGGTAGGTCGCGCCAACGAGTTTGCCACGGTCAGAATTTTCAAGGGTAGCGAACAGGCTGGTCGCCAAAGGCGGCTAGTATTAAATAATTCGAGTTTTTATCATGAAAGTTAAACATGCCTATCCTTTGCATGTGTACTGTACACATAATATGTCATGTCAACACGAACATTCGCTATTAATCTACGTCGTGATTACACTGGTCTTTACCAGTATTCAGGTACAGTGGCTAGAGAGAGCCACTATTATCAGGTATTCATTTGGATCCATTTTATTTGATGTAGACAATCATATACCCAGTCAAACACTGACATGCTTCTAAACACTCAAAACATGCTTTGGTCTTGAAATGTGTTTTTCTCTCACTCAAAAATCTCAAAATGTACAACTATTTTGAATCGATTTATTTACAAATACTTTACAGAAAATCAAAAATTCTTCCGATTGATATGATTCTAGGGTCAAAACATGAAAGTAGAAAGAATGGGATGGGGGTGATTATATTTAATAAAGTAACATCTTCACTAAAAATCTGATTAGAAAAATGTAGAAGTTTAATGTTGCGATGTGGGTGAAATTCACCAGGTGATGAAGAATACTTGAGGTCATACAAGTCTTTACCGGCTTGGGATTGGATAACAAATTCATGATAACCTATACTGGTCAGCAATGAGCTTCCTATGTAAGTACATGCTATTTTTATTGCAACTCCATAGGCTCCAAACAGTCACTTATGTTATCGTCAAGCTTTGATACCCGTATCTTCAATTTACAAGATCTATCTTCCAGTTCAGATTTTCTTTTACGACAAAGTCTTATTTTCATCTGGTCTATCTCCTTGTCCTTACAATCTAAATAGGAATCTGTGGAAGAAGCCCCCGCAGAGAATTCGATTTGCAGGTCAGCCACCTGAGAATGAGACTAGAGTATTAAAGTAAATCGCTTAACTTAGTGCAAAAATAGCTAAAAAATGAAATATTTGGTAGAAAACATACAATAAAAAATCTGATATAAGCAGCACATCACTTTCCTTATTAAAGGAGGCAGCACATCACTTTCCTTTATTAATAGGCAGCACATCACTTTCTTTATTAACTTTATTAAAGGTTTTGATTTTTTGAGGATTTTCTCAAAATTTCACTCGAAAATTTAGAAAGGGTCTGAATATGTGGTTACGTATAAAAACAATAGACTTCCAGTATTCATGGATTGTAATTTTTGTTCCATATTTTGATCGAATCGGTCCATTCGTTCGTCTGTTATCAGCTCCACAGACTCACTGAGACACACACATATATTTTTACACGCATACAAACATCATCTCAAAAATGTCTGATTCGCGTTCAGGGATGCTTGAAGCGTGCTCTTCCATCGAAAATTCGAATTCTAATTTTCGACCCCGCCACAATACTTTCCATATATATTATATATAAGCAAAGTATTATATATATATAAGGAAAGAAAAATAGGTTATTCGTATAGTAGATGATTATATTCTTTCCAGGATATTGGAGTTTTTCTCATTTAGTCGTCATTTTCATTTATATAGCGTCATTTTATCGATTTTGTGAGATTTTTGTTAATTTGGCAGCATTTAAAAAGTAGCTAAAATCGCGAAATTCCGCCAAAATCTCCCCAAGCGTTATGGACGGAGAAATAAGTTATTTTTGTAGCAAATAAATGACAATTGGCTTTCAAATACAAAGGTATTTCTCAAAGTATCTTTTCTTACGAATGGAACGAGTTAGATCCACGAGAATGGTGTCATCAAATTCATTGTATGATATCACATATGAAAAGTGGACATGTTTCTCTATAGTGAATATATATGTTTTTAAATTTATGGGATTTTTTGATAAATTTATTTTAAAAATGCGCAATATCTCGAGAACGGTTCATGGTAGCGTTAAAAAGTTTATGTTAGTCGTTTTCTAGGGGAAAATTACATGAGAAATGTCTATTTGCGTAACTTTAAAAAAAGTTTTGATTTTTTGATAATTTTTTTTCAAAATTTCACTCGAAAATTTAGGGAGGTTCTGAACATTCAATTGCGTATCAAACAATAGGCTTCCAGCATTCACGTATTGTAATTTTTGTACCAAATTTCATTCGAGTTGCTCCCTTCGTCCGTGAGATATTGTCTCTACAGAGTCATTGACATACACACAAAGACACCATCTCAAAAACGGCTGATTCGTATTCAGGGATGCTTAAAACGTGTTCTCCAGTCGAAAATTCGAATTTTCGGCTCAGTTACAATACTCCTTACAGTCACAATACTCCGTATATACATTATATGTTTATACTGCGAGTAACAAGTGTGTTAGTAAATAATTGTATCACATGATCCAGGAATTAAAAGAGAAAGGATTATAAGTGAAAATCTACAGCAGGATTGAAAACTTTCTCATCTCGTTTATACTATGAATTTAAATACTTTATATGAAAAAAAAAAATTATTTGGGCAGCACATGACTTTCACTACAAACTCGATATCCATTTTTTTCCCCTACTTTCCTTATATACATATAATGTATAAGGAAAGTATTGTGACGGGGTTAAATTCGAATTCGAGTTTTCGACGGGAGAGCACGCTTCAAGCATCCCTGATCACGAATCGAACATTTTTGAGGTGACGTCTGTGTGTGTGTGAAAGTATGTATGCGTGCGTGCGTGTTAGTGTGTCTTTGGAGACGATATCTCACGAACAAATGAAGCGATTCGAATGAAATTTGGTACAAAAATTACAATCTGTGAATATTGGAAACCTATTGTTTTAAACGCAATCGAAGGTTCAGAACCCCCCTAAATTTTTGAGTGAAATTTTTAAAAATTCATCAAAATTTCAAAACCTTTATTAAAGTTAAGCATATTGACATGTCTTATGTAATTATTCCTTAGAAAACTATTGACATAAACTTTAGAACACTAGTATGAACCATTTCCGAGATATTACACGTTTTTCAAATACATTTACCAAAAATCCTATAAATTAAAACAAAATATTAACTGCTGAGAAATATGTTCACTTTTCATATGTATTATCATATGATAAATTTAGTGACATCATTCTCGTGGACCTAGTTTTTCAAATACATTTACCAAAAATCCTATAAATTAAAACAAAATATTAACTGCTGAGAAATATGTTCACTTTTCATATGTATTATCATATGATAAATTTAGTGACATCATTCTCGTGGACCTAGCTCGATCCATTCACAAGAAAAGATATTTTGAGTAATACTTTTGTACTTGAACGGCAATTTGCTATAAGAATAACTAATTGCTCCGTCCTTAACGCTTGGCGAGATTTTGGCGACGAGTTTGGCGGAATGTCGCCATCTTAGAGCCTTTTTAAATGTTGCCAAATTAAAGAAATCTCACCAAATGGATAAAAATGACGCTAAATCAATGAAAATGACGACTCATTGAGGGAATGGCAATATCTTGGAAAGAATATAAATATCCACTATAAGATTAACCTATTTTCTTTTACAATAAAAGTAGTAAATTCATTGCATTATATAAGAAAAGTCATGTGCTGCCCACATCAGATTTTTTAATTGTTTGAAAAATATAAACTGATAATATTAGTTTTTATTTTAAATTTTGAAAATATGTTAATAGTTTTAACTAGTTATATGTTGATAGTTAAGAAGTTATTAATTAGTTTTAAGTGGAATCCATTTTTAAATAGCTTCTTATTTCTTTTTTTACAAATTTTGCAAACAATATTTTTTTTTTCAATCTGTATCGTTGGTTCAAATGATCAGACTTAAAGCGTGCTGCTTTTGATTTAAAAAAAAAAAATATTTTGATTGATACAAAGTTTGACAATGTGTCCTTTCTGAGAAAATTAACTTGTCCCCCCCCCCCCCCCCCCCGATTAAGGGAAATAACGTGACGAATGATGTCACTTGCAGTTCCATTACCGCAAGAGAAGAGGTAATAAATATTTTATAATAATTTTACAACTTTATGTCCCTTTCAAGTGAAATTTTACAACATATGTTGTTATATGACTTATATATGTTATATTTCTATATGACATACATTTGATTGTAAAATATTGTTTACATAAATATAATTTTTAACAGAATTTTAAATTAGAAATTTCACAGCATATTATATATGACGTGCTTTTGATTCTAAAATACTCTATGTAAATACAATATGTAACGGAAGATTAAATTAAAAATAACTAAACATACCATAGACAATATTGTGCTTGGTAAGTGTTTACATTCGAGGAGGAACTTCAAACTTTGGTAATAAAACCATCTTACAGAGGAAGAGTAGTGACAACCAGGAGCGTCATCAATTCCTGTAAAACAATCGAGTTATCAGTAATAATATTCAATTTTCTGAAGCAATAACAATATTACCTTCTAATTTTAATATTTGGAATGTTGTAGATGAAGTATATAATTACGGTTAGAAAAGTTTCGAAAATTTTATACTGTGTACAACTTAAATATTTATATGAAAAAGCATAGCCCTTTCAGGAAATTTCCATTCATAAGAGTTAACTAAAACCAAAATAATGTACTTTCGGTTAAGTTTTTAAAACGTATCATTTTAATCCATTATTCCTCGTTCCTTCTTCTTTTTCAATATCTCACTGCATTTCAAAAATACTTCTCTTCATTTTGAACATTATTATATAACAATTTTGCAAGGCATTTTCATACAGCTTAAGCACAAGAAAATCTATGCAGTCGTTTTTGTTAATTTAAAAAATTTGAATATATGTTTCAGAAAAGTAGTTAACATTGTATTTGGAGAATAATTATGGACTCAAAAGTTTGCTCAGCAACTATTGATGCCGGACTACCCGCCAGAGAGGGATGCAGAAGAAAAATTAACTGAGGTGTGGCCCAACTTGATTTTCTAATACCAGGAGCCATTTTTTTTTTCAAATTTTACAAGAAAATATGTGAAAAATCGGTATCGTGGGTAGTCACCTACTAGTTTTCGCACGAATTTAAAAAAAATCTAACTAGTTCTAAATATATGGACTACAAATCCGAATATAAAGTTTCGTAAAATTCTATTAATATTTGTGTCTGTTATCGTGTACAGAAGAGATCGATCACAGACAGACAGATTGACCGACATCACTCCAGAAATAGTTAAAAGATGTACAGAAAGTCTTAAAACACAGTATATTGGCATTGAAATCTCGAAATCGAACATTCTAGGGAAAGCAATACTTTCTCTATACTACGTATGAGAGAGTAAAAAGTCTGGCTATATGAATTTCTTTAAAAATTGCAAGACGAATATAGAACAGATACATACCAGCAGTTGACTTGTAACTTCTTTTCAATCTTTCTGTTTCCATCCAAAAGTCTTTTTGTAGAGATGCCACTCTTTGTACACACTCTTCCGTAGAAATGCTCAGTTTAAAGGCTATTTCATTGAAAGCTTCACTTCTTAATTCTTGATTGAAATGATGTGGGTGCCTTTTATCCCATAAAAAATCCTGTTCTCTGTACAGATAAATAAGATGATTAATCATTGCGTTACTCCACTCCATGATCAGTTATAGCTTTGGAAAGGACACTGATCAAAGTTTGAGCAAAAAGTGATATTTTGCAGTTTTCTGGGCAGGCAACGTTCAGAAAAAATGACTGTGTAAGCAGATAGAACCAGCAACTAGTTCTTCGGTCGAGATCGAGAATATCGTAACACGTGAAGTTCCTAGCAGTAGTATGCTTTCACCTTCGGGCTGCGAGCGCTTGTTTGTTACTTGTTTCGTCCTGTTTTCTCTATGGACTCATGAAGGCCCGCCCCTTGATGGGCGGGATGTTGGTAGCCAATAGGAAATGTAGTTGGCGATAATGGGGTCATCTCAAGGACTCACAATTTGATTCGGAGCTTAGCCTTCGAACAATACGAACATTTTCTTCGAGCTCCTCTTATCTACGTGACCATCGGCCGCGCCACTGTACCTGCCGGCTCTTCCTTTTGTTTTCCCGCGACCTTTCTACTGTTCTCCCGTGACCTTGAGCCACCTGCCTGCCCACAGCCGTGGGATGACTGAGTCAGCAGAATTCC
This sequence comes from Amaurobius ferox, assembly GCA_951213105.1. Lineage (NCBI taxonomy): Eukaryota > Metazoa > Arthropoda > Arachnida > Araneae > Amaurobiidae > Amaurobius > Amaurobius ferox. The sequence continues at coordinate 28,866,668 of OX578149.1, forward strand.
CGCCGCACCCTGCGGGACAAGTGACCACCCACGTGGGAGACCCTCCACATGGGAAAACGTCCCTGGAAATAACGCTATCTGATGCCAAGCTGGAAGCCAGCGATATGAGAGCCATCTGCAATGACTTGGTCATGGAAATCAGACGATGCAAAAATCCGGATGAGACGCTGCAACTAAAGGCCAGACTTCAAAAGCATAAAATGAAGATGGACCGCTTCTTCGCGAAGTACAAGTTGCCACAGTGTGGTGAGACCTGTCGGAGACCATCTCCGGCAGTTATTCCTTCTCCTCTTATTTCTGTTAGTCAGCCTCTGATTTCTGTAGCCTTGCCACTTAATCCTCAGGATATTGATAGAGACCCTGGAAGAATGCCAAATCTTAGTACTAACCCCACCGCTAACGGTGGAAATTCTAGGCCTAAAAAGCACAGAGTTAGAGATGACGATGGATTCGAGCTGCAGCCGATAAGGCACACAGCTAGCTTAGTAAGCAACCCCCCCCCCTCATCCCTAACTTAAATGTGAGTAACGGTGATAATGCTGATGTACCTGCGCCTGACGCAGAAATTACCGAGGACATGATAGTCGACGCTCCAGTTAAGGAACGCCGCCCCCCCTCCCTTCTTCATAGTGGTTACGACGCACTATCATCATCTGCTGCAGGACTAACACTGGAGACTTTATTAAAGTCACGTGAAGAATATATCAAAGTGCAAATATTTTTGATAGATAATAGTGTTCAATTCAAATCGTACCCCTGGACAATGCTAAGCCATTAAAAATTGTCATCAGGGGCCTTCCGATCTGTACGCAGACGGGACAAATAAGGTCAGAGCTTGGGTACACCCCAATCGGCGTCACGCAGTTGGCGCGGGGACCCAAGAATAAAAAAGTCCTTATGACGCTGTTCTACGTGCAGTTTGGGAAAACCCCTGATAATTCAAAAATTTATGAAGTTTCTAAATTGATGTATACAGAGGTTAGGATGGAGAGGTACAGGGGCCGTAAGCAAATTAATCAGTTTTATCGCTGCCAGCCCTTCGGACATGCCAGAAATTCTTGCCATCTTCCGGCTCGCTGCGTCAAGTGTGCGCAAGCGCACTTGACCAGTGAGTGCACGAAAACTGTGGAAACCCCTTGTATGTGCGCCAACTGTGGCGACAAAAAGACCCAAGAGGTCAACCCAAAATTGTCGGCCCCTAACGGAGCAAACATTAACAAATCCGACGTCATCCAAGATAACTTTCTAAATCTTCTCTTTAGATTCGAAGAGCAGTATGGTACTGCCGTTTTAAATCTGACCTTTAAGACGGCCCTTCCCCATCTTCGGTCTGCTCCAGCCAAGATGGATAAAATCCAAATTCTGTTTGAGGGTGTAAGCACCCTCATTGGCAAACATTAACCTCCCCCCCTTTTGGCTATGAGTTTTCAGCAAAGGAACTTGAAGGCTCTTACCATTGGCATCTGGAAAGCCAATGGACTCCATGAAATCCATGAGGCTAGGGACTTTTGTACAGCATATAATTTAGATTTGTTTTTGGTTCAAGAAACCCACTTCAGTCCAGGGAACATCTGTTGGATTGCTAACTACGACTTATACAATGATGACAGGCCTCGTACTAGCAATCGTAATGACGGTGGCACTGCCATCTACATCAAGAGTATCCTTCTGCACAGTCGGATACCCTCCCTCCCCCCTCCAGACTGGAGAAGCCACTGTGGTGCAAATCAACCTGCCAAATAATCCTGTCATAACCATTGCGTCGGTATACCTCCCACCTAGGAATGGTAATGCTGGCCTGGCTATTATTGACCTTTCCACCCTCTTAAAAAAATTTCCCCCATGTGATATTTGCTGGTGATTTCAACGCTAAACACCAAGTCCGGGGATGTCCATCGTCGAATCCTTGCGGCCAGGGCCTGAAGCGCTGGACTGACGAGCGAAACTACGATGTTATAGCCCCAGGTGAGCTACCCACTTAAATAATGTTCTGGACTTCGCCATCACCAGCAACATCCCCTATACATATCACATAGAAGTAAGTGTTGAACTCCCCTCTGATCATCTCCCCATCCTGTATTCCATTGAACTGAACCACTTCTCTCTTGTCACTCCGTCCAAGCTGAAAACAAGCTGGTCGAAGTTCAAGAACTTACTTGCACCCCCCCCCCTCCCCCTCCTTGCTACTTCAAATAGGACAGCGGACCCTGTGGATGCGGTGGTGGAGAAACTCGGTAATATCCTCCGGGAAACCTACTCTGCATCCTCTAGGCCCCGGACCGCCAAGGCCGATTATTATAAGCTACCGCCCGGAATACAGGATATGATCAGAGACAGGAACCGGCAGTAGTATATATATACACGTATGAGCACACCTATATTTTTAATACTAAAAACTATATTTTATAGCTTATTTTTATCTTTTTTATATATAAAAAAAAGGTCTCGATCCATTTTAATATTAAAAACATTATTTTATATCAAAATAAGACCTTTTTTACATTTAGACCAAATTTTAACTTTTTTTAAGATAAATGCATGAGATCAAAAGATAGGCCGCTCCATTTTGGAGCTACCTTATACATAGGATGAAATTAAATAAATGCGTGAAAAAAGAGGACTTCTAAATGAATAGAAGTCCTCTAAGCTTTAAAATAAATGGGGGGACCGTTAGTCCCCCCATACAATTACGGTGAAAAAAAGGATTTATATGAAAAAAGAGGAAATGAATCCTCTAAATAAACTTTAAAATAATCTTAATATATCATTACAAAGTGACTCAAAATATATTGAAACGTAATTTACGGACGTGTTTTTATAGAGTTCATAAAATCTTGAAGTTATAATATAATTTTTTAGAAGAAGATGTTAAAAAAGCATATTTCCATACTTAGATATAAAATATAATCACTTTTTTTCAATAAAAGTAAGTTGTATACAATCTTTACTAAATTTTTTCTCTCCACCAAAATTATAATATGACTTAATATTCTTAGTAAATTTTTTAAGATCATTATAATTACTTAAAAATGCTGTTCCAGTATCACCGTTTGATTCTATAAATCTTGCTATTACACTAATTCCTTTCTTTTCTAGAGATTTTTTAATCTTATAAAGATCCATTTATTTAGAATTATTTTTTAACTCTTAAGATATTAATCTACACGTATATTTTTAATACTAAACATTTATTAAATCTCTTTGAGAACCGACAAAACGGCATTTTCATTCTGCTTTGAAGGAGAAAGTTTATCAGTCAGACCACATCCCAGTGTGTGGTATTTGTTTCACTAAGCAGGTCAAAATATTATTTTACGGACGCGTTGGAAAAAAAATTTCCGCGAAGTAGGAAATGTTTTAGATAAACCTCATTAAGACTGATATTTTTCAGATAGCACGCAGTCGCTAACGGATGTTTAAGAGTGAGGAAGTTTAATCACTTTTTTTATTCTTTATCTAAGACGGACATATTTTTTTAATTTTGTTTAGCGCGAAGGTTTCTCCTTGATAGGACAAAGTGCGAGCACATATCTGTCAACGCGCGGCGCAACAAATTATATTTGGAGGATCCTTTCACACATTTATTTAATTTCATCCTTTTACCGACCTATATATGAGGAAACTAACGGTCCCCTCATAACTCTCAAAATAAGGTAGCTCCAAAATGGAGCGGCCTATCTTTGATCATTTATCTAAAATTTGGTCTAAATGTAAAAAAGGCCTGCTATAAAATCATGTTTTTAATATTAAAATGGACCTTTTTTATATATAAAAAAGATAAAATTAAGTTTTTAGTATTAAAAATATAAGGTTTTTTTTTTTTTTTTTTTTTTTTTTTTTTTTTTTTTTTTTTTTTTGACGCTATTTAAAATGGCATTATATTTTTTAATATCTTCAAATTTATAGTATATCTCACGCATTTATCTAAAAAAAAGTTAAAATTTAGTCTAAATGTAAAAAAGGCCTTATTTAGATATAAAATCATGTTTTTAATATAGACCTTTTTTTTTTATATATAAAAAGATAAGCTCATATGAAAAACGAAGAGATTTAAAAAAAGAGACGTGATTATAACTGTAGAAAATTGGAAAAAACTATAAATCAAGCTAATGTAATCAAAATAATCTTACAATGGATTATATGAAAAGGTATGTAAAGTTCTTCATAATCTAGGAAGTCAAACCAGCTATGATATTAATAATTATCATGCTTTCTCTAATTCATATTCGTATTTATCATTAATCATACCTGAATACTTAAATATATATCTACCTTTATTGATTTCATTTATAGATTCATTAGAAAGTTGTCCATGTTTATTTGCTAGATAATAATCCATTTCTTCAGCTTCCACATATAACTTTACGATTACTGTATCTCCATATTTAGTTTTAATTTTTTTCAATGATATTAGATCATATTCCCCAGGATATAAATCATTTAATTTAAACGTCTTGGGATAACCTCTCAGTCTATTGAACTCTTCCATTTATTAGTAAACATTTTTTTATAAATAACATTATAGGAGGGATGGTTATCCCCCCTGAATTATAGAGATAAAATAGTTATTATAAACACTCTAATATATTAAAAAAAAAATCATATATTGATTAAGCACCTTTATATTTTATTGATTCAACTAAGGTTTAGTAGGATATAAATCATCTATTTATTAGTTTTTATAAATTCATGACCAATAGAATAAATTCTTTGAAATAACATATAAAACTCCTAATCCTTTCAATTTCATATCTTCATTTTCTTCTTTTTCAATTAATTCAGTCAACCTTTGAAAACTTTCTGATAATAGTTTTTTATCATATTTTATATATAAATCATACAATTCATTACAAAGATAAGTCATATAGTAAATTTCTTCAGAATTTGTAAAATTTAAAGCTCGAATATCACCTAAACACTCATCCATTTATTAGTAAACATTTTTATAGTGTCCTAAAGCTCTAGTATTCATACCATCTTCTAATATAAATCTTTTATCATCTTTTGCTGATAAAGCTATCTTGTTCACTTGAATTGAATACAATTCATGTTTCTTACTTCTAATTAAATTCTGTGTTCTATATTGATCTTTTTTATTTAATAAACAGTCTTTATAATCTTCAAATGATATTCTGTTTTTAACGGTACTAGTCTTAGTACCTTTAGACTTCTTAATCTCAAAATTTTTATCTTCAACACTCTGTTTTTCTAATCTTATTGAATACATTTTACTTCTTAAACCTACAAATTCTTCCATAATCACACCGTTATTTTCATCTTTCATTTTACCTAATACTTTTTTATTACATCTAGGCATATTATACAGATTATTTACTTGATAATCAGATGTATCGAAATAATCAATCATAGACTTCATATCTTCATAAAAGTCATCTGTTTTAATATCATATATAAAACTATCTGTATCCATATATAATAACTTAATATTATCTTTATATCTCGGTTTCATAACATTATAATGAAAATCATACATTAAATGTTTAGATAAATCTAATATACTCATTCCAACATAAATCGGTTTATTAAAATATAGTTTTGTTTTTTTCATATGAACAGCTACCAAATTTTCATCAAAAATAGTTCTACATTTGAAATTAGGTTTAGCAATTAATTTTTTAACTTGATCATAATTACAACATAATCTTACATCGATTCGTTTTCTTATATTTTCCATAGTTTTTCCAAATACTGAATTATTCATTAATTTATAAAAATCTTTCTCAAAATCATTAGCAGCTTTCTTTCTCATTTCAGTGTTTAAATCTATATATTTTTTTAACCAATTCGATTGTTTAAATTGTAATACTCTATGTACTCTTACAGCCTTTAAACCCATTTTCAAATATTGTTTTAAACTTCTATAATGAACTACATATTTCTCTTTATCATGTAAAGTTGTTAATAACTTACTTTAACTAATTTAACTTTAAACAACGAACCGATTCCCTGGCAATCTAGCTACAAGAACCTAGGAGTGTACTTGGATTCAAAACTCACGTGGAAACTTCACATCTCTGAAATCTGTCAGAAAGTGAAGTCTGCACTCGCCCATATGCGTCTCCTCTTGGCTGGAAACAGCCTCCATCCAAATTTTGCAAAAAACTGTTTATTTTTATCAGAAATTTTTGTAAACTTCGTTTTGTATAGCACAGAATTAAGAATTTTTCATTTGCTGAATGTGTTTAAATTGATGATCATATTTATTTACATATTTATTTAATTTAGCATTATTCAATAAAGTTTGCAAAAATTAAATTCAGAAAATATTATTTAGGGTACTTTTGTATTATTGCGAGTTTCACCGTTATACATGGCCAACTGATGAGCAGTTATACCGATGAGTCATTAGTTATATAGAGCACTACATTATAACGTAATACATTAACAATTATAGTTTATTTAATATGTGATATAATATATATAATTATAATTAAAATATTTTCTAATGCAGTAATTTAATAAAAACTAAAATTTAGCATTTTAGTGCATTTCCCCCAGTCACCAAATGTTTTTTCTAAGGAGCTCCTCCTTCAAGGCTCTTGACAGCTTTGTTGGAGGAATAATCCACCCCCCTCATTGAATTTCACTCCAGCCCCTCTTGAATTACATTTCTGGCTACTCTCCTGTTCGGAAAGACTGGAGATATCCCCCACCCTTCAGGCACGGAAGAATTGTAAAGCTTGCTTCCCTGCTCTCTCTCTCTGGTAGAAAGAATTCGTGAAGATTCCTCTAAAGAAGTATGTCATTGATCTCAGAAAAGCAGTCTACATTTTGTTTCAGGTGTAGCATCGGTGGTTCAGTGATAGAATGCTCGCCTGCCACGCGGGCGGCCCGGGTTCGATTCCCGGCCGATGCATTTGCGAAATTTTTGGAGTTCAGTATAAAGGGAATTTCTTAATGCTTTTAAAACGTGGAATTATTTTACTGATCCTCAAAAGACTCATAATATGACTGACAAGAGAACCAGAAAAATAGTTTTAACGTATCAACGTTTAATTTGAAATTCGAGTAAAGAAAAGGTACTTCCATCATTCAAGATACCCAGGAAGTAACCAGGAACTTATTCCAAGGAAGGCGGGAGTGAAACTCAAAGGTCTTGAAGGAATGCACTAAAATATTGAATTTTATTTTTTAAATAAATTGCTTTATAAAAAATAATTTATTCATTATATCTAAATAAGGAATATTTATTTTTTTGAAAATACTGTTATTATGTGTTTATGTACTACAAATTCTATTTTAATCATAAGCATTTGTAAACTTTAATAGATTTCAATCCGTATAAAGTAATATATAAATTATTAGCAAATATTTAATTGTATCGCTATATTTGCAAGCTGATATTTGATTATGAAAATTCATATAGCTACTGTACATCAATATTAATGTATAATAGTTACAAATTATTTTAATTAAGTATTTATTAGTAGAGAAGCAGTTAATTAATAGAAGAAAATTTATAGAAACTGATATGTTAACGCATAAAATTAACTATATAATTATTTATCATCAGTTGATTTTGACTCTAAAATGTATAACACTGAACTCCGCAAGAATACAAAAGTACCCTACTATTGTCTTAATTTAATTTTTACAACTTTTAAATATTTTTAAAATGTAATATATATATATATATATATATATATATATATATATATATATATATATATATATATATATATATATATATATATATATATATATTATCAGTATAACCGTAAATTGAAGTAATCTAAAAATTCTTCTGTATTAGAATACAAAGCAAACTAATTTAAAAAAAATCCTCGTAAAGCAATTTTTCGTGCAAAATTGGTTTCACATTTTCATATCACTACTAAAACTGAATATTTTTATCTGGGAATGGGGGGAGCCGAGTTCATACCTCTTGGGGTAACTCAAACTCGCCTGGCTTTTGCCTAACTACGGCAATGCTCTCATTATAATGCAAAATGTTAATTTTATGTCAGCCAAATAGTTAAAACCAATGATCGACAAACAATACATTTAATGAAATTAGTGGCTTTCTAGTTCTAATTTTCACATGACGGTTTTTTCTTTAGCTGAGAAAAAGAAAATTTGCTACGAAATGATAAATTATAGTCTTTCAGCAAACTTCGTGAATCACGAAAATATTTCATTGTATATTGTAAAGCAATTTTGATAAGGGTTTTTTAACATTCTATTTTTTCCCTACAATTCACTGTAATGTATAGGGAGAGTACCGAAATCGTGTCAAAATCGCAACTCGAGTTTTCGACGGATCTACACGTTTTGAGCACTTTAGAAACCCTAAGAACTATGTTTTGCGTGATGTCAGTGTGTGTGAATATCAGAGCCGTTGCTAGGCAGGGGCCAGAAAGAGCTAAATCCCCCCCCCCTCCCAAGAGGTATAATTATTCCCCCCTCCTGATAAAATTATTAAATTTTTAGTAATGATATGAAATTTCATATAAAATGTTATTTTGCATAAAAAATTTCTTTGAGATTTTTTTTATAAATTACTTCGTTTTAAAGCTTTTTTAAATAAGATGAATTTGTGATTATACTAAAGATCAATGTATTTACATATTTAATTAAAAAATTTTTTAAAATTATGACAATAGTATTTAGTGTACTCCTGTATTATTATGGGGGTTCACTGTTATACATTATACAGTTAAAATCAACTGATCAGTAGCTAAGAGTTAACATTAAACATTAACCTGTATAAACTTTCAGCATGTTACTACAAATTATTAACAGCTTTATTACTAGTTAATGCTTACATCAAAATCAATTGCAATTATTATATATTAATATTGATGTTTAGTTACTATATGAACATTAATAATCAGCTTTTAGCTTGCAAATATAAATATGCAATTATTCGTTAATCTATATAAATAAAATTGAAAATCTGTCTGTCTGTCTGTCTGTTTGTCCCATCATCACGGGAGAACGGCTGAACCGAATTTGATGAAATTTTGTGGGTAGCCTAGAAATAGCCCCACTTAAAATTTAGTCTATGGTTGGAATTTCTACGACCAGTGGTTCTCGAGATATTAGTAAAAAACGAAACTTTCGTTTGTCTCATCATCACGAGAGAACGGCTAAACCGAATTTAATGAAATTTTGTGGGTTGCCTTGAAATAGCCCCCCATAAATTTTGCCCAAGTTTCAAGTTTCTAAGACCAGGGGTTGTCGAGATATTAATGAAAAACGGAACTTTTTTTATAGGAGTTTTACTCTCCAACTCCGTGGTTTATCCAAACGGAAAGGATAAAAATCGTTTGTTTAAAGCGTCAAAGGGAATTAAAACTTTATTTTTGAGTTTGATGCAGGATTTTTGCATTAAATAGTCACTATCTGAAAGCATGAATTGTTTGAAACATGAATTTAAATGGAAAAATCTACCTCCATGTTTTTACATGTATTAACCTCCATGTATTTCACAAGCTTTTACTCAACGATTAGAAGTATAAAGAAATTAAAATGGTTATTTAATTTCGCATTTTATGAGGAAGATTCTATCTTATATCATGTTGCTCGGCAAAGGAATGGAATTAAATGTGTTTGTTAATGATTATTATTATTTTTCTATTTGTATAATAAATAAATGGATGTAAAAATATATTTTATAAATAAACGGTTTAATTGTTCTTTTAATTATATATATTGCGGACTGCGTAAATTACTTTTATTTATTTTAGCAAAGAGGTTTCAAGCTCATATATTGTGTTTAGCTAATAAACTCATAATAAATGAACGGTTTGATTGTTTTTTTAATTATATATATTGCGAACTGCGTACATCACACTTTTATTTATTTTAGCAAAGAGGTTTCAAAGCTCATATATTGTGTTTAGCTAATAAACTCATATATTTTGTTTACCCAATAAATTCATTTAGCCGATTGTTGAAGCAGAAAAAGAGTAGAACGGATGTATGTATCTTCTAATACAATTTTAGTGTTTTCATTTAGTATATATACAGACGGGATATGGATATTTTATTCTTCAGATCTGCAAATTTAGAGCTACGAATTTAGCGGAATATCTCTAAATAACTTGGTAACTTTTCTTAAACTTTACTAAATTAGAGGAAATATCTCCAAATTAATAAAAATGACCCAAATCAATGAAATTAAATTTGTTGTTTTAGAATAGAGTACTGAAATGATGTTTCTGTAGCATTTGTCGGTCAGTCCATCCATCCTACTTAGTAACGCATTTAACTAATTTTTTTAATATCACTAAATTGATAAAAATATTTGTAAATCCATAAAAATATCATGGAGACGAAAATGTCGCCAAACCTTCCATGGAGATCACATTATTCAGACGACATGATTGCCATCAATTTATTTGAAGCAGATGGTATCATGTCGCTTAGCAACGGATCCAATGTGTTATGTGTCATACGATTTTTATTAAATCTAATAAAAATATGTATATAAAATAAATTTCATTGACATTGCATTTTTGACTGGATAATATCAATTACGGTCTTCAGGTTTAAACATCATTATTATTGATATTTCGGGGACAGTTGATTCAGGAATTATTGATATTTTCAAATTATTATGCCATTGTTTCATTATGACGAAAATTGTTGAAACTGATATATAGTACGTTGTACAAGTAATCTTCTACAAATGCACGGGTATATCTTCTAATCTACGACAATATAAGTAGTACAGGTATATTGGCAAAATTTTTATATATATTGGCATATATTGGAATCAATTACGACCTTCTGGTATTAAGATTACGGGGATTTTTGATACTTTCAATTTATTACGTCATCTTTTTTATTTTGGTAAATATTTTTAAGACTCATATTACAATATGTTTAAGCTTCTACTAACACACTGGCATATTTTCTAATTTGCGACAATATAAGTAGTACGTGGTTGCATATATTGATTCAATTCTTTTTTTTGTGTGTGAATTTGTTTACAAAAGGGGCCAGGATATTTTAGTCTTCAGATTTGCCCGTGAAGATAATTTTGCATAGTGAGAACAGATATTCTTAAACTTCTCTTTATGAGCAATAAATTTGATATTTTATCAGAATTTGCACATGATTGCGAATTATAAGTTTTTTTATATTATATACTCCGTACGAAGGACGGGTATGCTGCTAGTAATTTATATAATTGACTCTTTCGAAGAGTACTTTCCTTGTGGATGCCGCCCCCACTGGAATTTGATCTAAAATGGGTGGCACTTCTGGGTCGCCCAAACAGATACTTTACACCTTCAGGTAGGTCGGCCTGTCTGAGTCGAAAAAGATAGTTTATACAATTATTAAATTAGTCATATTTTGAACGTTTAGAATTTTCTGAATAATAATACCCTCTACCCCCCTCTTCCTTCATTTTCACTAGAAAAACCTTATTTATGCTAGGTTTTTTCGCTGCAACCGTTTTTTTTTTAAATATTATTTTTTATACTGAAAAAAAAATCAATTTTTTTGCGTCCTAAATCAGTTCAAACCGTTAGTAATTTTTTACATGTTTCATTTTAAACGAAGTTGTCCCTTTAGTTATAGCGACTGCTTTCTCCGAACAGTAACTGGAACTTTATCCGCAGTGTCTTTAATGTATTCAAGAATTCCCTTCGTTTCCGAATACAAATAGATAGTGCAGAGGATCAGCCCGCTTCTAATTCGTTTAAAATAGATTGAATGAACGAACTGATATACAGATTGGATTAGCTAAGTGACTCTCAAAATATCGATTGTTCCGTACGTACATTGCATTTGGACATGAAGGGTGAAAAGTATTTCTACTCTTCATGCACTTCGATTATCAAAATAAAATAGTGATTTTTTCCTCAATGTGTAATATATATTTTACACATATAATTTTACTTTCCCAGCGTATTGACCTCAACACAGAATAAGGTACTCTGTGTTGTGTTCGTATTGACCTCATTTCTTTTCCTTGGTTAAATATATTTTGGACAATGAATATAACTGAAATATTCCTATGATGGCTGCCTTTTGTGAATAGTTTGCTCAAACGAGTATCGTGCCCCAATTCTATCATAAGGTCGTCTATGATGATAAGAGCATCTCGAATTGTATTCAAGTTAGAGGGCAAACTTTCATAAAAATCTACATTTTTCAGAGTATTGAAGAGCTGCTGGTAAGCGCCGTAGCAGTATACAACAAGCTTGGGCATTGGTTTAAACATGTGTTGTTCAATAAGTTTCTTAACAAAGACGGTCTTGCCTGACCCCGTTGGTCCACTAACTATACACGTTGAGGGGTGCTTTAAACGGGGAAGCTCCATGGATATTAATGACGCTAATTCTTGGGTGTGCACAGTTTTAATACAGATCTGAAGCAGCAGAAAAAAATAAAAGTTTTTCCTGCGAAAAAATATCTGGTATACAGTTATGTGCAAATACTTTTTTTAAATAACTTTCATTTAATGTTTTAATTTAATAATAAAAGGTAAATATTTATTAACAAATAGAAAAAATAAAATGAGTACAGACATTTATTTCAAAATATATTATTTTTATTTTTTAAAAATCATGTTTACGCCATATCTTTTCTTGACAAATTGATACATTCTAAAATCATTCTTTTTTCCAGCAAGATTACATACAATAAAATTTATACATAATCCTTGGCATGGTTTCACTAAGAAATAAATACAAAAGTGTCCACATACATTAGAAGTAAAACTTTGCAGAGATATCTTGTTACATCTCAGGTGGGGGTATTTCATGACAAATCTTCCAATATCTTTTCCATACATTTCAGGAGGTATGCCATATGAATCGAAAAATTCAATGGATTGATTGTCTTTGATAAATAACGCCAACCAGTGACTACCGGCTTAAGTATGGATATCCGTGTTAATAACGAGAGCTGCAGGGGTTACATCAATATTAGGAATTCTATCCGACGGGAAAACTCCTTTGAAATATCTCGCTGTATGACGATCACGAGATCATATTTTTTAAATGTCCGAGGAATTCATCAATTTCCAAAATCGTACAATATATTTCTAGCTTTGTTGATTTCTATCAGGTTTTCAAATTCAGCATACACCAACAATGAGACTGTATGTTGTAGAGGAATGCAAAATTTTATTTCTAGTCTTAAGTTGCTATGTCGTACCAGATTCAAATGGGAACCATCACATAAATCGGGGGACAAATCAAGGAGAAATAAGCAAATTCCCTCAGGAAATTCCGATGTCGAAAGGTAAAGTCCGCGATCTTCTGCAGTGAGAAATAAATTCTGAAAAGCACGAATGAAATTCTTATTAGCAAAGTCGGGTTGCAATGGGTTATGAGGCATGGTTTGTCCATCTACGTAGACGCCGATAAAGTTTATATTGTAATGCTGAAATTCAAAGGGTGACTTTTTATAGTTGCCATTAAATGCGTCATTATCTACACAAGCAACAACTATACGCTGAGGCATCTGTCCTGTAAAAATATTATCTTGGACGAAACACATATTTCCAGTGGGGATCGAATATGTTTTGCAAAGCACTCTATTGATAGGATACTTGGCTGTTGTTTTTTCTAAACTCTTTGCATGCCCCAATACAACACCGGGACTGACTCTCACTTTGCGTACAAACAACGACGCGTGCTCAAGCACAACTTTATAATCACCCTATTCCCAACAAACAAAATTCGGGTTTGCTACGAATGAGTTTAATTTTCATGTCTACCATGTTCAGCAAAAGTCGATCTTGGTGAAACAAATCCACGTGTAGCCGACCTTCCATGTCGACCGTTGTGCTCAGTTGAATCATTTCTGCTCGTTTGTTAAATCCTTCATTTGGATTAGAATCTTTGACATCGAATACATTCATTCTATCCGCGATATCTTTAAAAAATAGTTCGGCCGAGAGTTGAGAAGTTTTGGTATCAAAACCATGATTTAGTAATTTTTCTATAATGGCTCTATAGGGGTATGTATTGTTGCTCGACGACACTAATCTTTCATTCAGACTGATATCCACTTGAGAAAATAGAGAGTGCAAAAACGAATTGACGGGGCCTACTTTATCTTCTTTAGTGAGGGAAGTTCCATCATTTTTTAGATATTTTACCTTAACATAAAGTTGAGTTTGGGATAAATCAAGATAATCACCTCCACTTCCAGATACATTAAATTCAACAGGACTGCCGTGAGATACATTGGCAACAGGATGAAATTCGACCCATTGCCCTCTTTCTATAACTGTTTGCGTAGGAGGAAGCGTAAATAAATTAAGTTCGGATTTTGCACACTCAGGTGAATCTTTTAGAAGAAAAGCCATTACGCATCAAAAATGTCACGTCCTTGCACCTTCTTGACTTTAGACGAAATGACACGTTTGAGAATTTTTCTCTTCCTTTTAAATCTTCCATGACCGATCATCTCGTCTGCTTTTCGAACCGCTTTTTTAGCTAGCGTTTTACCAGCTTCTTTGGCTCTCGATTTTACTGATGTTTTAAAATTATCACCAGCTAACACATCATTGGCGATAAGAATTCCTATTCTTAGAGCTTCCTTTCCTGGAGTTTTTGCTCCTCGCACCAAAAAGGGTAAGGAACTTCGAAAAGGCCTAGCAAAGAAATCCGCCAATACCGTATCCTTTTTGTAGAGCCTCCTTAATGAGGCATGCCGGTACCGGTCTGTCCCACATAATAATCTTCAAATTTTTTAGTGCAGCACGTATAGGGTACAAGCATGATGATGATACTTCTGCAACGTTTGTTTTACAAATGAACTCACGTTTTTTTAACAACCTTTTATACAAGTTGTCTCATTCGAAAATGTAATGAAAACTGTGCCTCTTTCAAATGGCACCAAGTCACCTGAATGTAGTCTCAATTCAATTTGAATGGTTTGAAAATGCTGGCGTATGACCGGCAAATAGAAAGGTCTTGCATAATGAGCATTGATGGTTTCACCGTCGTTTCCTTCTTAGTTACAATTTTTAAAAGAGGCACATCTCCAACTATTTGCGGATCTACTAGGTCACAGTACATATAATTAACGGAGAAAGAAGCGTTAGCATCCGCCACAAATGGTAGTGTCGTACAAGACAGAGCACCAGGCGCGAAGCGCCTTTAATCTCCAGTTTCAATATGTGGTTCTTATCGTCAAACTGTGACATTAATTCAGTGACCCTAATTGGAGGTTCGAGGTTTTTATTTACTACTTTTTATTATTTGTCCTAGCTCCTAGTGTGGCAGTTTGTTGCACATTTAGAGTTTAAGCAGTTTTGGGGGGTTGATGCAGATCTAAGGGTTACCTAGCGTTTTGGCAGTTTAGAGTTTAGAATATTTTTTTTATTTATTTATTTTTTTTTTTTTATAAAATAATAGTCGCGAGTTTTATTTAAAAATCAGATGTTTGAGGTGGGATCTTTTAATTCCGATTATCGATGTTTAGAACAGCGCGGGGTCTCTTACGAGATTTGGCCTTGCGATGATCATAGTGATGCAGATTGAATAACAGTTCGTTTGGAACGGATGGCAAATTTCTGTAAAATTTAAGCGCTAGCTTTTTAATTTGGGCTCTAACAGTTTTTATTTTGAAGTCATTCCTAATTACCGAGTTTCTTAAGTACCTGGGAGCTTTCCTGATAATCCGTAGGATTTTGTTTTGTTTTGTCTCTAGGAGGTCTATTGTAGTTTTACAGGCATATCCCCATACGGGTGCTGCATACAGCATTCCCGGGCGGATGACCGATTTATAAATTAGGAGTTTATTTTGATAACTTAGATTTCCGTTTCCTATCATTGGGTATAAGGCTCCGGTGGCCATATACGCTTTTTTGATTAAGTTCGTTACGTGCTGTTTCCAGGTTAGGTGGGAATCTATCGTTACACCTAGGTATTTAGTAGATTTTTCCGCTTTTAGGGCATGGTTGTTTATGTGCAGAGGCGGCGGAGGTTTACGTTTTCTAGAGAAATAAATCCAATGACATTTATTGGGGTTTAATTTTATTCGCCATTTTTCCAGCCAAGTTTGGAGTATGTCTAAGTGTTGTTGTAGCTGTCTGTGCATTACTGAGACATAGGAGTGTTTTGCAAGTATCGCACTGTCGTCTGCATAGAGTGCCAGCTCTGTGTTTGGAGTCCTAGGGATGTCGTTCAGGTATATGTTAAAGAGTGTCGGCCCCAGGATAGAACCTTGCGGTACACTACTTTTAATGAGCTTGTGTGTAGATAAGTTACCTCCTACTCTGACTTGAAAGTGTTTGTTATTTAAGTATGAGATTAAAAGTTTGACAAGTGCGTCAGGGACTTTTAAAGTGATCAATTTGTACGCTAATCCACAGTGCCATACTTTATCAAAGGCTTTTTGTATGTCCAGAAAAATCGCAGCTGTGGGTGTCTTGTTATAGAGACCAGAAGATATGTACTCTACCACTCTCAGCAATTGATGAGTGGTGGAGTGCTTTGGCCGAAATCCAAACTGCTCCGGAATGATAATGTCATTCTCACTAAGGTGCGTGTTCAGTCTCTTAAGAATAATTTTCTCAGTAATTTTACTAAGTGTCGGTAGCAAGCTAATTGGTCTGTAGTTGGCTGGAATTGTGGCATCCTCACCAGGCTTATGGATTGTTATAATTATCGCTTCCTTCCATTCTTTGGGGAAATAGTTTAGTTTTAATATTTTATTTATTAAGATAGTCAAGTAACATATTACGTTTAAGGGTAGGTTTTTAACCGCAATATTTCTGATTTTGTCGTGCCCTGGGCTTTTACGGTTTTTGAGATTTTTAATAATTTCTACTATCTCCTGCGGGGTGGCTGGGTCAATCTCAGCCGTTACCGGGGAATTTCTGAAGTTATTTAAAGTTTGACTAACCATTCTTAGGGTGTCCTGACACATTAGATCGTGGTTTGGTTGGAATTGTTTTTCATAATGACTTGCGAGCGCCTCGGCTTTTTCCTCGTCTGAGTACGCGATTTTAGCACCATCTATTAGTGGCGGGAGCTTAATTTGAGGTTTCCTGAGTCTTTTTGCGAATTGCCAGAGCGATACGTCTTCCGGGCTAAGGGATTCGATTAGTTCTTTATGCTGTTGCTGCTTTTCTGCGACAAATGGACTTTGCACAATTCCTTTATATTCACCTGGTTTAAATCCGAGGAGTTCGGAAATGCCTTCATGAAGCACTACTTTGTATTCTCCTTTGGTTTTTATAGTCACTCGCTTCGTGACAGAATGATAGGAAAATTCAATTTTATTTTTATGGGATGTTAAACTCATGGCTTTTAAAAGATCTGGTACAGTCTCGTAACAACCAGGAGGAACACGCCTTCCTTCTAATGCACTCCCATCTAGAGAAAATCCAAATAAATTGTTATTTTTCCTTAAATTGAACCAGGTTTGGGGTTAGATCAAATCGACAACGGCTATTTCCCATTCCGCACTGTTTAAGTGTATGGGAGACGGAAGTTGTGTAGTAAATCGGGATATTTTATTTTCAGAGAAAAAACGCTTTAAGCTATCACTAATGAGTGTGACGTAGAACGACATTTTTATTAAATGGAAGGTAAATACGATTGGTGAGACCTTTTATATCCTTTTCATATCCTGTACCCAAGTATTAAAATTTTCAGGATAACCTTGAAATTTCACAAAGTGTTCCAGTTTTCCGTTTCGTTTTCTTTTCTTTATAATTTTTTCCACAGGGTAATAGCCAGATTCTGTGATCTTCTGCAATTCTTGTTTATAAAACGTGCCTTCAATTACCTCACCTGCTAAATCTTTCAACTTATATACTATAGGTCTCCGAGAAATAATTTTATGAATCGTAAATATTCCTCTTGTCCAATTTTGCTCGTAACCTACTGTTGCTCGGAATCTACTGTTGCCTTTTCAAAGATGCCTGTAGACACTTGTTTTAAGATGACGTCATGAAATTGCACAGCCAATCAGATTCATTCCACGTGTGCAAGGAATAAACATTAGAAGCAGCCATAGAATGACTCAATTTGTTCTACATAACAACACGACCACGTGGTATTGCACATAGCTCATGACGTTATTATATTTATTTTAATATATTTATAAATATATTAAAATTCTGTGAAAGTATTTGTTTTTTGAGTGTTTTTTAATATATTTATTTTAATAATTTCTTTTCACAGAATGGCAACGGGGTAATTTTATCAAGCACGTGGTGTGTGACTTCACGTGAAGTGGAAGTATTTGTTTTTCAGTGGATTTGAGTTGTTTGTTATGGTAATCTTCTACGAGGGAGTTTTTTATACGAGTTGAGTTGTTTGACTTTCAGAATTTCTTTTCAAAGAATGGCAACAGGTAAGTATTATCGTGAGGGGAAAAGGATGACGTCATACCACGTGTTATTTTACAGGAGGTTTGAAACTCCGTGATTTTGACGCCACGTGGTTTTCGGGGAGATTGCAGTGAAAGTAGAAGTAAATGTTTTGGAAATATATATATTAAAATTAATATAATAACGTCAAAAGGGGCCTTAGCTAGACCTAAGGCTCCTCTATATACGAGCTGACTCATCAAGCATATTGAAGCCCACCATAGCTGGAAGCGCAATCCATTAGCATTAGCTCTATTCGTATTTTCACTTTAGGAAGTTCTATTGAAGTAATTATAGGTGGTTATTCTGCACCGAGCTGCTCTAATCTTTCTAAAAAGGGTTTTAGGCTATTTCGCTTTCCTAGAAACGAAGAAAGAAGAAAAAAATAGCTAATAAATAATTGGATACCCGGTACTAGAGCACACTTGTGCGAGCTAAGTTCTACAATATTCTAATTAAAAAATCTTTTTTTATATAAAGTATTAATTTTAAGCACTTATTTTATAATTTCTGTAAATCTAGTATGGAATCCTATGGGCTTCAATATGCTTGATAAGTCAGCCTGTAGTAGAAGAGCTCTAGCTAGACCTAAGGCTCCTCTATATACGAGCTGACTCATCAAGCATATTGAAGCCCACCATAGCTGGAACCGCAATCCATTAGCATTAGCTCTATTCGTATTTTCACTTTAGGAAGAATAATTGAAATAGTTATGGGTGGTTGTTCTGCACCGAACTAATCATTCTAGAAATTGTTTTAGGCTATTTCACTTTCCTAGAAACAAAGAAAACAATGGCTAATAAATAAGTGGATATCCGGTACTGGAGCATACTTGTGTGAAATAAGTTCTATAATATTCTAATTGGAACTTCTTTTTTTATATAAAGTATTTATTTTAAACACTTATATTATAATTTCTGTAACTGTAGTATGGAACCCTATGGGCTTCAATATGCTTGGTAAGTCAGCCTGTAGTAGAGGAGCTCTAGCTAGACCCATTCTCTGACAGAGGTGAGAAAAACTATTGAGAAACGTTGATCGGAAACTATTTAAATATTTATCTAATAGTAACTGTGTGCAAGCAATATAGAATCAAGTAAAACAGTATATGCCTAGCAATGTGAAGTTTGCGAAAATAAATTCCGTACATATGAAAAGAAATAGCAAATTTTTTATGAGAGTGGAAGCTATTAAAATTTTAACATAAGGGAAGTTTATACAAAGATTACTGAATGCTATGTTGAAAGATAATTGAATGAGCAAACGTTATGTATAAAAAAATAGTGAATGATCATAGAAGGGCCAATAGTTGTTAGGTGTGTTATGTGAATCGGTTTGAGAAGGATATAAATATATATTTCTAATCTAAATGTGGCAAATCAGTCATCATTTAAATATTGACTGTATTCCGAAGTTTACAGGCATGAATAACGCAGTATAAATTAGAATAAATATTATTTCCAGGCAACGCAATGCATAGCTTTTGTCTAGTTCAAAAATGTTACACTTTTTAGAAAAAATATTTCGTCTGGATTTGAGAGAAAGAAGGAAACTTTCAAAATCATCTGAAGGAAAAACAGTAATTGATTTAAATTTAAAAACATATTTTATCAAATCATTGCAATAATAATTATTAGTCTCGTCAAATGTATTTTGTTAAGAATTTTTTTGTTAGTGAATTTGTTAATAGAATGTTTGCTAAGGCATTTATATCTTGTTTCGTCAAATTGAAGGGCTTCATCATGAGTAAGACTCAAGCATGGGGTTAGTGGAGTACCCAGGAGAGGAAGACTTCCTCCCTTTAAACTCCAGAAGAAAAGGAAAAAAGAAATAAAAAGGAAGTAATAAGATGTAATTAAATCAACTATAAGGTAGCTGAGAACTATGAGATGCTTGGGGGGGGGGGCAGGACAGAAGTCATGCCCTTCCCAAAGTCTTCAGAAAACGGAAAGTTGGGGCCCAAGCGGGTTCCCAACAGCGAAGGAAAAGAGGGAGATAGACTGGGTGCGCAGGGTCTTGAGTTTGAGCAGTGCCTAGTAGCAGAAGAGGGGAAGGGCTTGCCAACAAATCGCGAATTCCCAAAAGCAAGGGAGGTGTACAGCTGCTAGAGTCTGCAACTAAAAAAGGAGAGCACATAAGACTATGCTGGACGGAACCGCTTTTTAGGGCGGAAGAAGATGTCTCTCACCGATCGAGCAGGTAACGACCGGGGGCGCTTGCGCGTGCCCGGCCGACCTGGCCGATAGTGCGGGACATTGTCCAACGTAGGGTTATTAACGCTTCTCAGACCTCTGTGAAAATTTAGAGAAAGATTTTTGACATGTTCCAAAAAAGGCCTAATTCTGAGATCTCTGTGCAGGACTTCTAGTTGGACGTAGTTCGGCAGATCAGCAAACATACGCAATGCGTTATTTTGGATGACTTGAAGCTTCCTAAGGTGAGTCTCCGCTGCAGTACCCCAAACCGGGACACCGTACGTCATAATGGGACGTATATAGGACTTGTATAGCAATAACTTGTTATGAATGGACAGGCGGCTATTCCTAGCCAAAAGGGGACGAAGCTGGGCGAGTGTAAACTTCACTTTCTTACCAGTTTCAGAAATGTGAAGTTTCCACGTAAATTTGGAATCGAGGTACACACCAAGGTACTTGTAACTATCTTGCCAGGGAATGGGCTGAAGATCAAGTTAGTGGAAGGGGTTTGGCGGGGGGGGGGAAGGTGACAGCAGCACACTTACTTACGTTGACTTTAATTCGCCACTTGATCAGCCATTGTGTCAGCTTGTCCAGATAACTTTGTAGGGTGTCGTGCACGACTTGTGTCTGTTTGTGATGTGTGAACAGGGCAGTGTCATCGGCGTAGAGGCCAAGGGAGACACCGGGGGAACGTGGAAGATCATTAACCTTGCGGGACCCCGCTGAGAACATTCCTGGGAGAGGATATAATGTCGAAAACACGGACGGCAAAACTTCGACCAGTTAAGTAAGAATGAAAAATATGGATAAGATTTGGAGGGAAGGAGCGTTTGATAAGTTTAAACAGGAGTCCATTTATCCACACCTTATCAAACGCCTTCTGCAGATCCAGAAAAAGAATGGACGAGCTTTCTCGCTTGCTACGCGCCTCATGAACGAGCTCTACGACCCGCAGCAACTGGTGCTGAGTGGAATGCTTCTTCCTGAACCCATATTGTTCAGAAATAACTATTTTTCTCAGGTCGCAGAACTCGTCCATGCGACGCAATAGAACAAACTCGAAAAGTTTCGACAGACCAGAGAGGAGAGAAATCGGACGGTAATTGACCGGAAGAGAGTGGTCAAGACCTGACTTGGGGAGGGCGACAATGGCCACCTTCTAAGCCCCAGGAAAATAATTATGTCGAAGGAGGAGGTTGAAGAGCTTGACTATGTAGCTGTAGAGCACAGAAGGCAAGTTCTTCAGCATCGAGGAGGTGATGAGGTCCTTCCCAGGAGCCTTGTTCTTCTTGAGTTTTTGAATACGGGGCCGGAGTTCATCAAAGGTGACATCAGTCAGTGAATAAGGAATAGGTGTTGTGATGAACTGTGCAACCTTGGAGTCCACGATCGCAACCGTCCTAGGATTGATTACGTCGTGGTGTGGTTCAAACTAGCTTCTAAGACTGTCTGCAAGCAGTTCAGCCTTCTGTGTGTGAGAAGTCGCCCTGAAGTTGGGACTTTCAAGGGTCGGAATGTGCGTTTTGTGCCTACGATAACGTGAGGTTGCCCTCCAAATGGTGTTGTCTTCAGTCGTTAGGGACTCAACATAGGTGTTCCATCGTGCACAAGTGAAGGCTTTGATCTTAGATCTCACCTAAGACCTAACAAAGTTCAGCTCTCGTTTGATGTCAGGATACCTGCTGGCTTGCCACTCTCTACGCAGATGGTTGCGTGCTCTCATCATCTCCCTGATGTCCTGTGGTAGTTTAAAGTGATCCAATTTGTTGCTCTTGGGCCTAGAGGATGCATAGTAGGCATTTCGAATCGGTCTCGAGATTTCCCACCTCTGCATCCAGTTGGCCCACAGTATTGGCAACGGGGGGGGGGGGGGGAGCTCCTCAGCGAGGAGAGCTTTAAACTTTTTCCAGTCCGTGTGCAGTTTAGCAGTATTCCTAAGGCTGTAGTTGTCCAATTCGATGGTGTAGATAACTGGGAGATGATCCGAAGGAAGTTCGTTGAATGCCTCCATGTAATAGGTATAAGGCATATTGCTGGTGACCGCAAAGTCAATCACATTATCCAAATGTGTTGGATCGCCCGGAGCTACTATCTCTAGGTTCATCTCATCGGTCCAGCGTTTAAGCCGGAAGCCGCGAGAGTTCGCATGAGGGCAGTTCCAGGCAGGATGCTTGGCATTGAAGTCACCAGCGACTATTGCATGAGGCGAGATCTTGAAGAGAGACTGCAGGTCAGGGATGACGAGGTTGACAGAAGCAGAAGGATGAAAGTATGCAGACACAATGGTGATCTCAGGATTGTTCGGCAAGGCGATTTGAACTACAGTTGCCTCCCCCACCCTCATGGGGGGAGACGGGAGTGCGGTATGCCGCGACGAACATAAATTGCTGTGCCACCAGCGGGACGATTGCTAACTAGAGGCCTGTCATCATTGTATAAGTCGTAGTTAGCAATTTTGCAAGATTTCCCTGGACTGAAGTGGGTCTCTTGGACCAAAAACAGATCTAAGTTATATGCTATACAGAAGCCCCTAGCTTCACTGATTTTACCTCTAAGTCCATTGGCATTCCAGATGCCAATGGTAAGATCCTTCATGTTCCTTGCGCGAGAAACCATGGCCGAGGAGGGGGGAGCTAAGCTTGGCAGACGAGAGCAAAAACGCTCTCGTAAATTATATTAACTTTATCTATCTCGGTAGGAGCAGACCGAAGGGCGGGTAGGGCATTCTTAAATGACCTGTTAGTTATTTCCATTCCGTATCGCTCTTCGAAACGGAAGAGATAATTTAAAATGTCATCAGAGTCAGCAAAATTAGTGTGAGCTCCTTGGGGTGCAGGTAATTTAGAGATGGCTTGAGTAGCCTTTTTGGGCGCCTCACTGCGTCCTGCTGTAGCGTTCGCATATGAGCGAAGCGGGTTGGCAAGCTTCCCAGTGAAGGTGGAATTTGAGGGGGGGGGGGTTAATTTTGGAAACTTGGGACAGTTACGGTAGGAGGCAGGATGCTCTCCTCCACAGTTATAGCATTTTCAGGGGGCTTCATAAGGTTTAGTGCAATCTTTAGTGAGATGGGGCTGCGCGCACTTTACGCAGTTGGGGGGGAGATGACATCCGTTGCTGGTGTGGAAATGGGATTGGCAACGGAAACATTGGACGACCTGCCTGGGACCCCTATATTTTTCAATTTTTATCATTATATTAAACAAGTTAGTTAAAGAGTATATTTTTTCATTCACAGGATTTTTTGCGATCTGTACGTAGAATAACGGCATATTAATGCGGTTGGACTTGGGGCCCCTCGCCAACTGCGTGACGCTGATGGGTTTGAACCCCAAGCACTCCAACTCACGAGAAATATCCGTCACGTCCGTACAGATCGGAAGGCCACGGATAACTACTTTCAAAGGCTTCTGGTCGTCCAGGAGGTAAGACTTAAATTCCACCTTCTTTTCTATAAGAAATCTCTGTATACCTATGTACTCATCACGAGTATTAACGTGAACTTTCAAGAAGTCACCAGCATTAGTTAATTTGCTGGTGAGATTTTTAGCTATTTTGGTTAAGTCAACTAACAATTGCGACCAGTTAGTGGTCACAGCAACAAAGAAGGGGGGGGGGGGGCGTTCCTTTTTAGGAGCGTCTATTTCAATATTAACATTATCGTTATCAGGAACTGGTACATCAGGCTCAGAACTATTTTCATTTTGAGGGGGGGGGGTTGTTGAGAAGCAAGGCAGATTGCCTGCTGGCAGTATGCCGTTTAGGCGGCTGTTGAAAGCCCTCGTCGTCAATACAACGAGGGTGCTTCTTGGAACTACTAAGCACGTTAGTATTAGTTATCTCAGAATTTACAGCAGAATTAGAATTAGGTTTGTCCGGCTTGCTATGAGTCTGCGAGGCAATGGGTCTGGTAGAGGGGGAATGAGGCAAAGAATAACTGCCGGAGGAAGGCCTCCGACAGGTCTCACCATAGGCAGGAAGGTTGTGTTGTTCCACAAGGCCATTCAAAAGTCCTTCAACATGTTTCAGGTTGCCCAGGATCTCATCTCTTCCATGTGCATCAGTCAGTAGTCTAAGTTGGTAATTCAAGTCCTTGATCAATTTCCGGAGAGTAACGACAGCATCAGCAGGGTCTTTGGTGAAGCCGTTGAGGGTATCATCAATAACAGTAGTATCAAAGTCCATTAAAGTAGCAGGAGAGTCACCACGTGGTTCGTTGCTGACCTCGTGGCGAACGACCGAGTCAGGCTTAGCAGCGTCGGCGATGGGTGGGGTCCCTGGGCAGGGGGAGAAAGCAGCATTTCCGGATCGGCGGTCCTACCAGTACGGCGGCTCGGAGGGGAAAATGATCATGAGTAAGACGGAGTAGTTTCGATTCAATAAAAATGGTTTTTGTTCAAGAATTGGATATTCATAAGTTAAAAGAAACTAGTGTAATTTTATGGATATTTTTGTAAAAACAAATTAAATTTATAGTCACATTAAAATGATACATTTGCCCCTATTTATTTTAAAGCAAACGGTGAATGTAATATTTTTAGTTTGAAGCTCCTTCTCAATAAATATTTACAAATGTCGGAGAAAAAAAAAATTCGTCTTCGAATAAAATGATAAAAATAGCCTTTGTTACTTTTAGCATAAAATTCTGGGTGATACCCCCCCCCCCCCCTTCCTTTTATTTCCCACGATTTTTTGTCGCATTTTAAAGTGCCGATTGACTTAAATTTACGGTAATATCTGTACCATAAAAGAAATTAAATGAATTCACAAAGACATCAAATAAACAAAATTAAACAGTAGATGTATATCATTAAATATATAGAAACGGGGTTTTCTTTAAGCATATAAAATGAAAATATTAATTACATGCATTGAGCATGCATTGATACAATATAAATATTTTAAAATCAAATCGATGACATCTTTCAGAAAATTATAAAGTTCAAATATTTTTTGTATAGGAACTATTAGGAACGGAATGGTACGCTTACTTTTACTCGACAGAATAAGTACCATAGCATATATATGCAGGAAATTTTAAACCATCCAATTTTTAAAGAAATAGAAATTTAATTGCAAATTGATAAAGATAATATGGAGAGTTTTATAGAAATAAATCTTATTTAATTCTATTTTTACATATTTCTCATTAGTTATATCCTATTTCAAACCTTTAATAGACAATACAGACAGTAAAGTGCACAGTCTCTATTTAATGAATTTGAACGGGATATATCGTTTAAAATCTTTAATGCGTTGTAAAAGTAATTGTTAAAAAATACTATATTAAAATCCATATTCATGCAATATATTTGTGAGTAAAAATATTAATAAAGATTATCAGTTTACACATGAAATATGTAAATTTTGTGTAAAAAAGAAGACGAATGTATTTGTTATACGAAATCACCCGGAAAATCATATCCTTGTCTTGGTATGTAATAATTTGTAAAACCGCTGTTTTTGACTTCTTCATCCGTTAATTACAGCAATGTAGTTCGTTTTGATTCAAATTTGAGTTCATTTGTCATATTTCAGTGTCAGCACATTATTTTAGGAACATTTCATGTATCTCGTTGATGTTTAAAGCAAGGCATTTTTAAATAAAACCGTGCTGTTTTCCAACGTTTTTCAACGAAGGGCCGCTGGTCAACAGAACGGAAGGTCTAGCAGTGACGTCACAGCTCGCCCAGAAATGTTACCATGGGGGGAATAGCGAACGAGACAACCTGTTAATAACCTTGAGACCTACTATCATGGAGTCATTATAGTAGTATTGTAGCCATTGAGAAGGGATTAGACCCTTCTCAATGGCTACTATAATAGAGGCTGACAAATAGCCGTTATATTCTATCACGCAGGGAGTGCCTTGTTGATAAGGAGTGAGGGATAGATAATTTGGATGATCTATTTGGAACGCATAGTGGGGCCATTATAGTCAATTGCGGTGAAAAACTATATTATTGGATTTATCTTTTCAACAATGTATCCATCATCTTCTTTCTTGTTCATTCAGGAATCAAATTGGTATTCAGGAATCAAATTCAGGAATCACCCGTATTCGCATCCCTTTTCGTTAATTATCAGAGCAATTCACGGCCGAACATCCCCCCGTTTTATTACGAATTTGTACCAAAATGCTCGATATTGAATTACGTACCATAGAAGCTAATGTGCAAGTATGATATAAAATGTCGGATGATCTAGTTCTATATATAGAGCATGGGCACGAGCGTAAATAAACAGTCTGCTCAGCAGAATGCGCAGAAACGCAAGGACAAAAGGGCATTCGTTTTAACCCGATTGTGGTAAACTGACAATGATGGTAAAGAAAAATTTAAACTAAACCCGTTAAACATCGAAATTTACCTTTGTGCTGAAAATAAATTATTTATTATACTTGAATAACAATATAAATTTAAAGATTTTGTTTCCTAAAGGGCACTTTAAGTGAATGTACACAATTACTAATTTTTACCGTAATCACTAGTTAGCGTCCTTAAGATGTATAAGTTT
The DNA here is from genome assembly GCA_951213105.1 of Amaurobius ferox. Classification (NCBI taxonomy): domain Eukaryota; kingdom Metazoa; phylum Arthropoda; class Arachnida; order Araneae; family Amaurobiidae; genus Amaurobius; species Amaurobius ferox. Next base: position 28,893,695 of record OX578149.1, read on the forward strand.
AGTAGCTTTTTCTGCAGTGCATATGCGAGGGAAAAGGGAAAGGTTACGTAGCGAATTTCCTTTAAAAGCATCTCGTATTATATTTTCTCTTTTATATATTTTATCGAAAGTGAATATTATATTTTCCGGTTAATTAAGAATAGTCATCAAAGAAGATAAATTTAGATATATCCTATTCAAATTAGTGGTTGAACGATTGTAAATTTGTATAGTAGCCGTTTCTATTGCAGAAATACTGAAAAATTCCATACAGTTAAGCATACAAGTACTTTGTTTTGGAAAAGTAAGGTCAAAATTCTCCGTATGAAGTCATGTTTATTCCGAATTCTAAGAAAGAGAGTCGCAAATTCGCACTCCTCGCCAGTCGGTTTTTAATCCCGTAAGCGAAGGAACCTAATATTTCGACCTTATCCCTTGTGGAAGTCAAAAGTTTCTTTAAAATTAGCATTACATTTATACTTTATAAATATTATAACTAATGAACGTATGGTTTCGTGAAAAAAAAAAGTTGTTTGTTTTGGAACAGCGTATAATATTTAAAGGATATGCTGTTAAATTATGAACTCAAGGACAAGGGTTAGAGAAGTGCCCTAGATAGGATAAAATCTCCCTTTGAACTTCGAAGAAAAATGGATAATGGAAAAGGTAGTTTCATAATAGGATATCGTTTACGTCGAATTGGTTAAATTATGAAGATCAGATTGTCAGTCAATTCTTTTATATCCCAATTTTTAAAATTGGTACGATAAAATTGGGTCTTCGAAACACAAAAGTGTATTTCATTTTAATTCACGAAAATTCGACTATTGATAGTGCGAATTCCGTTAAAACTGCGTTTATATTTTTGATCGAAAAACCCATAACGATAAAGGATCTACAACGATAAAGATCCCATAATGATAAGGAACCTATAACGATAAAGAACCTATTTTTGCAAAATAATAACTAAAATAAGTTATTACTTTGACCTCGGATTGATTATTCATATACAAAAACCTCAGATAGAATATTTATAAAACACTCTGTATATATGTATTGTAGGAGAAGTATAAATTAACAAAAGAGAGAAATTTTCACTGCATTCCTTGATACTTTAAGCAATTCTTCAAAATATCTTCGAGAATTTCCTTCTGTTACCGAATGCAAATGGTTAATGTTAGGCAACCCGCTTCTAATCTGTTTAAAATGGATGACGGAATAGATAGGTATACGGATTGAATTAGTTCCATAAATCTACTAGTATCGATTGAACTTTGCCGCACTTGGAAATTTGAATTGAAATATTGAAGATTTCCTCCGCAGTAGGAGAAATCGCATGCATACTTTACTTTTGCTAAATATATAATAGAGAAGAGAACATCCATCATTTATAGAAAATAACCTGTGTTGACCGAGATATGCCCATATGACATTAACTTCGTACAATTTAAAATATTTTAGCCTCATATGTGCTCTTATTAAGCTTAAAAAGTCAGAAAAGTATATAAATCGGATGAATCATTTTCGAAATATAGAGTGCCATTGACGACCGATAAGGCATGCATTTAAATTCCTGTTGCTCTACGGGGAGACGTAGGAAGATAAAGTCTATTTTGAAACATTCCGCCTCATTACACACACACACACATATATATATATATATATATTTCATCCATGGCTCCAATGGATCAGATATATGCAGTGTTTTTTCAAATATTCTTGTTTCCTAGAACTTGTCAATCTTTATGCATGTAGTCCAAGTTATCAGTGTTTAGAGATATAATCTATGATATAAGAAACATGCATTTTGTATTCATTTTGATAAAATACTTGGACTTGAAGAAGAGTTTTATCGAAATGATTTATTTAAGCTTACTGCTTATCCACGTGTAGTGCTTGGATATTATTTGATTTTCTGTTATCGATTCCATTCCATTGATATTTGTTGATTATCTTCAGCTTGATAACCAGAAATTTGTATTTTATTTTCCACTTGATTGATGATTCTCTGTTTAATACCTCTTTTTATTAATTAGGCATTTGTTTTCAATGTTGGGTATTTTTAGTTACAATTTTTCTCTATGATTTCATTGGATTTTCAAGGTATTATTATTATATATATATATATATATATATATATATACATATATAATAAAAGTTTGAAAGTCCAATGAAAAAAAAATAGAGAAGCTTTAACTCGAAAAACCTAACTTTCTAACAGCTTACAAGATAAAAGTATAAATCAGCAAATCTTCAAGCAAATGGAAAAAAAATAAAATTTTGAATCATTAAGTTAATGAAAATTATCAAAAATGGCGTCTAAGAAGGCTGAATCTTTGCACATTTATAGTATTGACTATCACATTTTTAACGCCCTTCCTGGGGCCGGGAGATTATAGTTTTTAATGACTTTAAAGACCCTCCAGCTGCCCTCCAGTGGCTTAAAAGTCTGAATCCATGTGTATATGTTATGTGCAAATCCCATGTCGTTTCATACCAATAGAGAACATTCCACAACTTCGTAACTGAAATTTTTCACTCATCTTGCTTCGTTTCCGAGATAATATTTCTAGCTTCTTTATAATTCGTTGTTAACAGCGCTGCAAACTTTCTCCATCGATATTGTGTATAATCACTATCTTATTAGTAGACAGGCATTTTAGTCGGAAGTTAAAGGGATATATAAGTACTCAAAACTCTGTATGCTCGTGGGTCAGACTGTATACATCTCTATCGATGAATCCAATCGAGCGAAATTCGATACGATTGTCAGAATCTAAAAATTCTGGAACCCTTTTGATTTCGATAGAGATGGCACATTAGGAAGACCCTAAATTTTGGTAATATTTTGAAAAACAATATCAAAACAGTCAAATATAAAAGAATGAGCAATACTTTTATATTCAACTGTAAGTTTGAAAACGAATAGCACTAATTTTAAGCAGCTGACATGTGCTGTTCTCGAGATCTTCTTCAACCCAGACTGTCCGACCTACCCGAAGGTGCAAGGTATCTGTTTGGATGGCCGGGCAATGTCACCCAACTTAGACCGGAACCCAGTGGGGCAGTATCCACAGGGACAATACCTTCCTTCTCCTATCACCAATCTCTCGGAAGGACTTACGGACCCACATATTTAACGTATGTCCGTACTCCGCGTGAACACGGAGAAAAGTTAGGTAGAGCCGGGAATCGAACTCTGGTCATCCGAGTGCCATCCAGACGCTCTAACCACAGAACTGTCCCACTGCCTCTCGAGATCTTGCACGTTTCTCGAATCGATTTCCCAAAAAAGGAAAAATATATATATAATGAAATGGGAAATAAATGAAATGAAAATTATATCAGATCTGACTAATTGGGTGGCATTAACAAATTTACTTTTATGAGGCAAATTTATTTGTATCATTGTTGAGCAAGCAGTAGGAAATTCTTGTTTCACGTAATACACGTTTTGTAATCATTTTGTGTTTCGACGCCAACAAACTCGCTATATATAAATGACCATCGGCGATTTCTTAGGCGGCAGAATAAAAAACTATTACTCGAAATATCTCCTCTCGTGAATAGAATGATTTAAATCTACGAGAACGGTGTTAACAAATAAATCGTATAATATTACATATGAAAGTAAACATATTTCACAATAGCTAATATTTTTTTTAGAAATGTATTTGAAAAATTTGCAGTATCTCGAGAACAATTCGTTCTAGCGTTCTAAAGTTTGTGTCCATGGTATTTTAATAAGAAATTACATGAGAAATGATTGAGTAACATTATTAAAAGCTCTGATTTTTCATGATTTTTTCAAAATTTCAATTAAAAATTTGGGAATCATCCGAACATTCAATTTCACTCAAAAGGTTTCCAGTATTCACTAATTGTAATTTTTGTATCAATATTTGTTTGAAACGCTCTATTTGTTTGTGAGATACCGCTCTCACACATTACCCAAAATCGCTAGATTGGAGTTCAGGGATGCTTGAAACGTACTCTTCCGTCTGACACTCGAATTCGAATTTTCATCCCCCGTCACAATACTTTTCGAATACTTTATACTATGTATATAGGGAAAACAAAAACGAAAATCGCCTTCCAAGAATGTTATAAAATCTCTAAATAGTTTGCGTAAATTTCCATAGAAACGGAACTGTACTTTCAGGACATAGAAATGGGACTGTACTTTCAGGACATAGAAACGGGACTGTATTTTCAAGAAATAGAAATTGGGCTCTGCCTCGGGTATTCTGCTAAAGGCTGACGGACCCTATCCATTCTTTAAAAAAATCACATGTTGCTCATTTTAGTCCCCAATCAATTGTAAAAATTATGATTGTAAGGCGCTGCGTGTGATTACGTGGAGGGTTAAGATCCTTCAGAAGGGAAGTCCTAAACCTGATTAAAAAAAACAAAAAAAAACTAGGTTCCCATTAAAAAAAGTGACTGAAACGAAAAGGTACGGGTGATTAAGGGGAGGATTAGGATCCTTTGGCATGGCATCCTGGAATTGAAAGTACAGCTCCGGTTCTGCGGAAATTTGGCTGAAACCATTTTGAAATTTCATAACATTTTTGGAAGGTTTATGCTTTTGTACTTGGAGGGGAATTTTTTTACCATGAAGTGGTGCTTATGCGATATTTAATACTTTCTGTTGAGATATTTATTTATCAACATAAATTACGCAATTAAAGAGCAGGCACTGCAAATTTTATTTAACTGCCATTTATTCATACTTTTCTTTCAATTCTTTGAAATTCTAAGTAAAATGTATCTTCAAGTTCTTTTGGGGAAAAAAATAATATACTTCCTTCCTACTAAAACGCACAAAAACCATCATTGAATTAAATAGGTTCAGTAGTGTAAGTTATGTAGGTCCATCAACTTTAAAGAGAATGGTCGAAATGTCATGGTTCTTTATTTCAATTTTTGAAATCCTAATTAGAAGTGTTATTTCTGTAACTCGCTCTATATGATATGAAAAGAGATTCGATTACCATTTGGACATGATAACTGCATCAACTAGATATTGTACTCTTATCCCTCATGGGTCATACCGCTGAAAAGAGGGATGGTATAACTTAGCGAGGTATAAAGTGGGAATAGCTAGGGAAGGAAACGACCCCTTTATAGAGATGAATTAATAAACATTTAAAATATAAAAGACTTTAGGAGTAAGAATTAAAATATAAGGGACTTAATAATTTTATCTAGCAATTGCTAATCTCGTTAAGTACGTTATTTTATTACTTTGGATTATTAATAACTCATTTCAAAATGGGATAATTCTTGTGTTTATACAATGACACCTATCCATTGTAATAGATAATCAACCTGTGATCGTTTTCTTTTAATCTGCGATGATTTATTACTTTTCTTATATACTATAATGTAAAAGGAAAGTATTGTGACGGGGTCGAAAATTTGAATTCGAGTTTTCGACGGGAGAGCACGTTTCTGGCATCCCTGATCACTGGTCGAACATTTTTGAGGTGATGTGTGTGCGTGTGTCAGTGGGTCTTTGGAGACAATATCTCACGAACAAATGGAGAAATTCGAATGAAATTTGGTAAAAAAATTACAATCCATGAATACTGAAAGCTTATTGTATTTAAACATAACCGAATGTTCAGAACCCCCCTAAATTTTCGAGTGAAATTTTGAAAAAATCATCTAAAAATCAAAACCCGTAATAAAGTTACGTAAATAGACATTTCTTATGTAATTTTCCCGTAGAAAACGATTGACATAAACTTTAGAACGCTATCATGAACCGTTCTCGAGATATTGCCCATTTTTTAAATAATTTTATAAAAAAATCCCATAATTTAAAAAAAATATTAACTGTTAAAAAATATGTTTACTTTTCATATGTAATATCATGCCATAAATTTGGTGGCATCATTATCATGTATCAAACTCGTTCCATTCATGAGAAAAGATACTTAGAGTAGTACTTTTGCATTTGAACGCCAGTAGTCATTTATCTGCTATAAGAATATCTTATGTATCCGCTCCTAACGTTTTGCGAATGAATTTGACGGAATGTCGCCAACTTGCTGACTTTTTTCAAATATATTGCCAAATTAACGAAGGTATCGTCAAATGGATAAAAATGACGCTATATCAATGAAAATAACGACTAATTGATGAAAATTCAATATCTTGGAAAGAAGGTAAGTATCTAAGAATAACCTATTTTTTTACTGTAAAAGTAGTACAAGGAAAGCATAGCTTTATATAAGGAAAGTCATGTGCTGCCCAAATAATTTTTTTTTATCTGTGTGGAGATGGAAAATTAATCTCTCTCTCTCTATATATATATATATATATGTGTGTGTGTGTTTGTAAATGTATGTTACACTCATTTCTCTTATATTTTTCTTTAATTTGGGTTTTAAAAAATGAGTGGCAAAAGTTTACCTAAAGCTTAATGCATCGGCCGGGAATCGAACCCGGGCCGCCCGCGTGGCAGGCGAGCATTCTACCACTGAACCACCGATGCTACGCAAAAGGTGGAATCTACACAGCTTTAGTTGAGAAATAAACTACATTTCACTGCAATCAACAGGGAAGATATGTCTATTTCTGCGTCTGCGGTGACATTTTTACCAACAGCTCTATGGAAAGCACACTTTACAGACCTTTTGTCATTTTCCCTTCAAATTTAAATAAATAAAATGAAAAAACAACCTATTTTGAAAAATTCCATTGTGCAAGAAAATCTGGTACGAAATTCGAGTGCGTCTGTAGGGGGTGAGGAAGGGCTGTAGTTAAGCATTTTTATTTACTGGAAAGTGCATAGTACGCTTTGTGGGTATGAATTGATGACTCATCTCCAGATCCAGAAAGAGAGAAAAAATTACTGCAACATAACATATATATATGTAACATTCTTCTCATTTATAATTTTTACGCTTTTTATAACGCCATCCATTTTCCATAATACGGAGTAAAATTTTCGATCAAAATATATTCGCTGAGGCTGAAAATAATTCCAGTACTAAATTTACATCACATTTTATTAGTTATGTGTTTCATTAAGTATTGTGTTCACTTTCGAAATAAATTTTAGTAATTTAATAAATTTAAAATGTGTTATCTGAGCATCACCCTTATTCAAAAACCTGCTAGTTGTATATTTTTGAATTAGAGCTGATATTTCTCTAATAAAAATAAGGGGAGAGGGGAAGTAACGCCTTCTAGATGCAAGATTTAAGATAATTTATGAGGAGTGGGACAGCCCAGTGGTTAGCGCTCGGAGATGGTACTCTGATGACCCGACTTCGAATCTCACACTACCAAAACTGCCTCCCCACCCCCCGTGTTCACGCGAGTACGTGCATGTTAAATATGTGGGTCCGCAAGTCCTACCGAAAGGTTGGTGGAAGGGGAATGGTATGGTCCCTGTGGATGACGCCACTGGGATTTTGTCTAAAATGGGTGGCAATTCCCGACCGCCCAAACAAATACCTTATACCTTCAGGTAGGTCGGACTGAGTGGGTCGAAAAAGATAGCTTACACAATTATTAAATTAGTCATATTTTGAACTTTAGAATTTTCTGAAAAATACCCCCCCCCCCCCCACACACACACACACTTTTCTTCCTCTTCCATTTATAAGTTGCTAATAGTGTCCGTATGTATAATAAGAAATCATTTTCCTTACAAGAAAGCCTGCTTAAGCTGGCCTAAATCAGTTGAAACCGTTAGTAACGTTAGTGATTACTTTCTCCAAACAGTAATTGGAAATTTATCCGCAGTGTCTTTTATGTATTCGGGAATTCCCTTCGTTTCTGAATGCAAACAGATAATGCAGAGAATCAGCTCGCTTTTAATTTGTTTAAAATAGATTGAATGAACGAACTGATATACAGATTGGATTAGTTCCATGAATCTCGAAATATCGATTGATTCGTACATGTGAAAAGTAGTATTTCTACCCTTCATGCATTTGGGTTATCAAAATAAATTAGTGATGTTTTCCTCAATGTGTAAAATATATTTTGCACATATATTTTTACTTTCCCAACGAAGTTTAAATATGTAGGAAAAGTATTGTAACGAAGTCAAAAATTCGAGTTTTTGATAGAAGAGCACGTTTCAAGGATATCTGAGTTCTAATAGAACGTTTTTTGTATGTATGTCTGTGTGTATATATGTAATCGTAATGTGTGTGTGTCCCTAAGTCTATGAATGCTACATTTCACGAACTAATAGTGTTTCGAACGACATTTACTGAAAATATTACAATCGATGAATACAGGAACCCTATTGATTTCGAACGCAATCAAATGTTCAAAATACCCCCCCCCCCTCCACACACACACACCAATTTTCATCAATTTTAGTAATTTAATAAATTTTTAATATGTTATCTATAAGCATCACCCTTATTCATAGGCTTGTCAATTGGACATTTTTGTATTAAATCTCAAATCTTTTTAAAAACGTTAGGGGGCAGTTAATCTTCCGGGGATGTAAGATAAAGATAGTTTATAAAATTAGTCATATTTTGAATGTGAAACACGTGAACCCCCCCCCCCCCTTCCTTCTACAATTTTTATGCTACTAATAAAGCTTGTTTATACATTACGAAATTAATTTTCTTAAAAAAACCCTCCTGTCTTCCTGCTTTTGTTGCTGTGCCTGTACTCGTTTCTTATACTGAAAACAGAAACTATTTTTTGCTTTCGTGGGTGATGTATGTTAGTGTGTGCGTGTGTACATGAGTCTGTGAATGTGATATCTCATGAACGAATGAAGCGTTTCGAAAGGAATATAGTATAAATACTACAATTGGTGAATACCCGGTCACTCAAATTACTACTCACACCCTCGGGTGAGTCGAGCGGTCTGTGTTTTCTACAATCGGTGAATACGGGAAACCTATTGATTTTGAAAGCAATCGAATGTTCAAATGACTCCCCCCCCCCTCCCAGTATTCGAATGAAACTCAAAAATAATCAGAACTTTCAATATTGCTATGTAAGCAATTTTTATGTAATTTTTCATTAAAACATGAAAGGCTAATTTTTGAACGCTATAGCATTAACAATTCTCGAGATATTGCTCGTTTTCAAATAAATTCAAAATTATTACACAAAATTAAAACATAATTAATAATACTAAAGTCTTGCATCTGTTACTTCAATTAAATGTAAATAATTCAATTAAACTACTTTAAAGATACCAATGCATAAAAGATTGCGAGAATAAAAAGATTACAAAGAGGGGAAAAAATATATTATCAGCTAAATGCAAATAACATTCAATCAAACAAGCTTAAAATTACCATTGAGACTGCTGAACTGCAGAATTAAGAATATCAAAAATTAAAGGAAACAACTAACTGGGAGAAGTTCTACTCCATTAACCAACTTCAAAAACATTTGTACAATAAATACAACTAGCTCAGACTACGAATGTGTGCAGGGTAATAAGTGACAAAAATGAAGGAAGGCAACGGTTTTGAAATCCGAATGAGTTACCTTCATCAAAATAAATAGGTACATGAAACATACCAACCGGTAAACAATTAAAAATTTTTAGTGTTAAATTTGACGATTTTTTCCAGATGTGTATGTTTTACGTCTTGCGCAATTACCTCACTATTTTTCGTACCCTGAAAAGTAACTCGTTTCTTGTTTTTCTCCCTGAAATCATTTAAATCTTTGGTTATTTTGATAACTATACTGAGAATGTTAAATCACTATTCTATATATTAAATAATTCGTGTTTTCATCATGCAAGTTAAACATGTCTACCTTTTGCATGCGTACTGTACACATAATATGTCATGGCGACACGAACATTCGCTATTAATCTACGTCGTGATTACACTGGTCTTTACCAGTATTTAGGTACAATGGCTAGAGAGCCACTATTGTGAGGTATTGATGTGAATCCATTTCATTTGATGTAGACAATCATGCAAACAGTGACATGCTTCTGAACACACTCAAAACATGCTTTGGTCTTGAAATGTGTTTATCTCCCTCTCAAAAATCTGAAAATGTACAACTATTTTGAATCGATTTATTTACAAATACTTTACAGAAAATCAAAAATTCTTCCGATTGATATGATTCTGGGGTCAAAACATGAAAGTAGAAAGAATGGGATGTGGGTGATTATATTTAATAGAGTAACATCTTCACTAAAAATCTGATTAGAAAAATGTAGAGGTTTAATGTTGCTATGTGGAAGAAGTTCACCAGGAAATGAAGAATACTTGAGGTCATACAAGTTTTTACCGGCATGGGATTGAATAAAAAATTCATGATAACCTACACTGGTCAACAATGAGCTTCCTATGTAAGTACATGTTCTTTTTGCTGCAACGAAAGACGCTCCAAACAGCCACTTATGTTATCGTCAAGCTTTGATATCCGTATCTTCAATTTACAAGATCTATCTTCCAGTTCAGATTTTCTTTTACGACAATGTCTTATTTTCATCTCGTCTATCTCCTTGTCCTTACAATCTAAATAGCTTTCAGGTTGATGGTCTCTGGAAGAAGCTACCGCAGAAAATTCTATTTGCTGGTCAGCCACCTGAGAATAAGACAAGGGTATTAAAGTAAATCGCTTAACTTAATGCAAAAATAGCTTGAAAATGAAATATTTGTTAAAAACATACCATAAAAAATCTGATATAGGCAGCATATTACTTTCCTTATTAAAGGAGACAGCACATCACTTTCCTTAATCAATAGGCAGCACATCACTTTCTTTATTAACTTTATTAAAGGTTTTGATTTTTTGAGGATTTTTTCAAAATTTCACTCGAAAATTTAGGAAGGGCCTGAATATGTGATTACGTATGAAAACAATAGCCTTCCAGTATTCATGGATTGAATTTTTGTTCGAATCGTTCCATTCGTTCGTCAGTTATCAGCTCCACAAACTCAGTGACACACACAAACATACTTTCACACACATACAGACATCATCTCAAAAACGTCTAATTCGTGTTCAGGGATGCTTGAAACGTGCTTTTCTGTCGAAAACAAGAATTCGAATTTTCGACCCCGCCACAATACTTTCCTTATATATTTTATATATATAAGGAGAGTAAAAACTGATTATTCGTATAGTAGATGCTTATATTCTTTCCAAGATATTGGATTTTTTCTCATTTAGTCGTCATTTTCATTGATTTAGCGTCATTTTTATCTATTTGGTGAGATATTTGTTAATTTGGCAACATTTAAAAATTCGCTAAGATGGCGACATTCCGCCAAAATCTCGCCAAGCGTTAAGGACGGAGAAAAAAATTATTTTTTTAGCAGATAAATGACTACTGGCACTCAAATACAAAAGTATTTCTCAAAGTATCTTTTCTCATGAATGGAACGAGTTATTTCCACGAGAATGGTGTCACCAAATTCATCGCATTATATTGCATATGAAAAGTGACCATGTTTCTTAACAGTTAATATATTTTTTAAATTTAAGGAATTTTTTGATAAATTTATTTGAAAAATGTGTAATATCTCAAGAACAGCTCATGTTAGTGTTCTAAAGTTTATGTCAATCGTTTTATAAGGAAAAATTACACAATAAATATCTATTTGCGTAACTTTATAAAAGGTTTTAATTTTTGGTTATTTTTTTTTTAAAATGTCACTCAATTCACTCGTATTCGTCAATTAGTCGTCATTTTAATTGATTTAGTGTCATTTTCATCCGTTTGGCGAGATTTTCGTTAATTTGGCAACATTTAAAAAATACGCGAAGTTGGCGACATTCCGCCAAATTCGGCGCCAAAGTCTCCCCAAGCGTTATTTATTTTCGGAGAAATTAGTTATTCTTACAGCAGATAATTTATTGGCAAAAGTATTACTCAAACTATCTTTTCTCATGAATAGAACGAGCTAGATCCACGAGGATGATGTCGCCAAATTTATCGTATGGTATTACATATGAAAAGTGAACATGTTTCTCAACAGTTAATATGTTTTTTATAATTTATCTCCTGATAAATTTATTTAAAAAATGTGCAATATCTCGAGAACGATTCATGCTAGCGTTCTAAAGTTTATGTCAACCGTTTTCTAAGGAAAAATTCATTAAAGGTTTTGATTTTTTGATGATTTTTTCAATATTTCACTTGAAATTTTCGGGGAGTTCTGGACATTCGATTACATTGAAAAACAATAGGCTTCCAGTATTTACGGATTGTGATGTTTGTACCAAATGTCATTTGAATCGCTCTATTTGTTCGTGAGATAACGTCTCCACAAGCTCACTGATACACACACATTCTTAAACACAAACACACACTTTCACACACACATACATAGACATCACTTCACAAATGTTTGATTCGAGATCAGGTATACTTGAAACGGGCTCTCCCGTCGAAAACTCGGATTCGAATTTTCGACCCCGTCGCAATACTTTCCTTATATATTATATAAATAAGGAAAGTAATAATAACACCGAGATGCATGCATACCAGGTCCTTAACTACCTGTATACCAAATATCATATGGCAGTGAAAATTGCATATAATCTGCGCACACAGTCGCAACTGCAGTAATACGACCCCCCCCCCCCCCTAAAAGAAAAAATCACAAAACAGGGACCCATAACATTCGGTGACAAAACGATGTAGGTTAATATCTGTCGGAGGACACAATTTTAATCTTACTTTCATCAATCTCAACACAATTAGATCAAATTATATCTTTGCCATGTCTTCTGCAAACAAGATAATTTCTAAAAAATAGCGGCTGCTACTAACAACACCCAATTTTCAAATCGTCTGTTTTAGACTAAAATCATTCTCTCGACACAATTGAATGGAAATTCTTGAAATCGCAAGTTCCTTTAAACCTGAAAATTATTGTCATCTCAGCGAATTTTCATCCAATTTCAGACAAATTTTAGCACAATACTCTTATTAATAATATAACATTAATTCAGAAAATCCAAGTATATAAATGCACTTGTTGCTGTTTTTACCCCCAGATTATATGCATATACAACTACCCAATCGTTTCAGAATCTTTTACAGCCAAGTATATATAATGTGAGAAAATGACGGAAAATCGGGATAAAAATGCGTAACTAAAATAACTATTTCGAAATTAAAATAAAATGTTTACGGATCCTGAGGTACTTCTCTACCAAATTTCATGACACTTACAAGGCCTTATTAACGCACAGGCCTCCAGGGTCGTGGCCCCCAAATTTTAGGGGCCTCTAAATTTTGTATCTGTTAAAACATTTTAATCAGAAATAATTGATTATTACTTTCCTTATATATATATATATATATAATGTATAAGGAATGTATTGTGACGGGGTCGAAAATTCGAATTCAAGTTTTCGACTGGAGAGCACGTTTCAAGCATCCCTGATCACGAATCGAACATTTTTGAGGTGACGTCTGTGTGTGTGCGGGTCAGTGTGCCTGTGGAGACGATATCTCACGAACAAACGGTACGATTCGAATGGAATTTGGTATAAAAATTACAATCTGTGAACACTGGAAGCCTATTGCTTTTAAACACAAAGGAAGGTTCAGAACTCCCCTAAATTTTCGAGTGAAATTTTGAAAAATTCATCAAAATATCAAAACCTTTATTAAAGTTAAGCATATTGACATGTCTTATGTAATTTTTCCTTAAAAAACGATTGACATAAACTTTAGAACACTAGCATGAACCGTTCTCGAGATATTGCACTTTTTTCATATACCTTTATCAAAAAATCCCATAAATTAAAACAAAATATTAACTGCCGAGAAGCATGTTCACTTTTCATATGTAATATCATATGATAAATTTGGTGACATCATTCTCGTGGACCTAGCTCGTTCCATTCACAAGAAAATATACTTTGAGTAATACTTTTGTACATGAGCGGCAATTTGCTATAAGAATAACTAATTGCTCCGTCCATAACGCTTGGCGAGATTTTGGCGACGAGTTTGGCGGAATTTCGCCAACTTAGCGACTTTTTTAAATGTTGCCAAATTAAAGGAAATCTCACCAAATGGATAAAAATGACGCTAAATCAATGAAAATGACGACTCATTGAGGGAATGGCAATATCTTGGAAAGAATATAAATATCCACTATCAGATTAACCTATTTTCTTTTACAATAAAAGTAGTAAATTCATTGCATTATATAAGGAAAGTCATGTGCTGCCCAGATCAGATTTTTCAATTATTTGGAAAATATAAACTGATAATGTTAGTTTTTATTTTAAATTTTGAAAATATGTTAATAGTTTTAACTAGTTATATGTTAATAGTTTTGCGTAGTTATATGTTAATAGTTTAGTTATACATTTCTTAAAGTTTTTCTTTTAAATAAACGTACAAAATAGCTTTCGGGACAGTGGTCTTAAACTTTCAAATTTGTTTACTGATGTTTTTTTGCATGTACTTGAGAACCCCCAATTAACGCCAGGTCCTGAGCCCCACAGTTGGCTTAATCAACCCTTGAGCGCTTAGATTTCTTGTTACAGTCTGCACTGCACGGACATATTGATAGATAGGGGAGCTAACAAGTGCATTGAAAATTAAGTTAAGAAAATATAAATCTGAAAAAAATAAGCTGTCAACTATCTGTCTGATTAAGCGATTACAATTCGTTATTAAATTCTGTGAGGCTGAACGCGACTTTCTTCTGCTAGAATCCATTTTTAAATAGCTTCATAAATTTATTTTTTTCCAAATTTTGCAAACAAGCATTTTATTAAATCTGTATCGTTGGCTCAAAAGATCACAGTTATAGCATGTTACCTTTGATTTTAAATGCAAATAATTAAAAATCTTTTGATTGACACGAAGTTTGACAATGTATCCCCTCTGAGAAAATGAACTTACCCCCCCCCCCCTCAATTAAGGATAATGATGTGACGAATTATGTCACTTGATGTTCCTTTACCGCAAGAGAAGGGAAAATAAAATATTTTATAATAATTTTAAAAATTTATATCCCTTTCAAGTGAAAATTTCACAAAATATGTTGTTAATATGACTTCTATATGTTATATTTTTATATGACATACGTTTGATTCTAAAATACTGTCTACTTAAATGTAATCTTTAACAGAATTTTAAATTAGAAATTTCACAACACATTATATGTGAAGTGCATTTGATTCTAAAATACTCTATGTAAATACAATATGCAACAGAAAATTTAATTAAAAATAAATAAACATACCATAGACATTATTGTTCTTGGTAAGTGTTGTCTACATTCGAGGAGGTACTTCAAACTTCGGTGATAAAACCAGGGGATTATAGAGGAGGAGCGGTTACAAACATGAGTGTCATCAATTCCTGTAAAACAATCAAATTATCAGTAACAATATTCAATTTTCTGAAGCAAAAACAATATTTCCTTGTGATTTTAATATTTAGGATGTTGTAGGTTAAGTACATAATTACGGTAAAAAAAGTTTTCGAAATTTTATACTGTGTGCAAATTTAAGTACTTATACGAACAAGCATCGACCTTTCAGGGAATTTTCCTCTCATAGAGTTAACTAAAACCAAAATAATGCACTTTTGGTAAAGTTTTTAAAACGTATCATTTTAATGCATTATTATTCCTCGTTTCCTCTTCTTTTTCAATATCTCAATGCATTTCAAAACTACATTTTTTCATTTGGTACATTATTATATGATAATTTTGTAAGTCATTTTCGTACAGCTTAAGCGTAAGAAAATCTATGCAGTCGTTTTTGTTAATTTAAAAAATTTGAAATTTCTCAGAAATGTAGTTAACATTGTGTTTGGAGAATAATTATGAGACTCAAAAATTTGCTCAGTAACTATTGATGCCGGACTAACCGCCAGAGAGGGATGCAGAAGAAAAAATTAATTGAGGTGTGGCTTAACTTGATTTTCTAATACCAGGATCCATTTTTTTCTCAAATTTACAAGAAAATATGTGAAAAATCGGTATCGTGGGTAGCCACCTACTAGTTTTCGCACGAATTTAAAGAAATTCTATCTAGTTCTAGATATATTGACAGCAAAGCTGGATATAAAGTTTCGTAAAATTCCATTACTATTTGCGTGCACAAGAGATCGATCACAGACAGAGACAGATTGATGGGCATCACTTCAAAAATAGTCAAAACGTGTTCAGAAGGTCTTAGAACATAGTATATTGACATTAAAATCTCGAAATCGAACATTTTAGGTAAAACAATACTTTTACCATATTACGTATGAGAAAGTAAAAATCCTGGCTAAATGAAATTCTTTAAAAATTGCAGGACGAATATTGAACAGATACATACCAGCAGCTGACTTGCAACTTCTTTTCAATCTTTCTGTTTCCATCCAAAAGTCTTTTTGTAGAGATGCCAGTTTTTGTACACACTCTTCCGTAGAAATGCTCATTTTAAAGGCTATTTCATTGAAAGCTTCACTTCTTAATTCTGGATTTAAGTAATGTGGGTGCCTTTTATCCCATAATAAATCTTGTTCTCTGTACAGATAAATAAGATAATTAAGCATTGTGTTATTCCACTCCATGATCAGTTATAGCTTTGGAAAGGACAATAATCTAAGTCTGAGCAAATAGTGATATTTCGCAGTTTTCTGGGCAGGCAACGTTCAGAAAAAATAACCGTGTAGCAGATAGAACCAGCAAATAGTTCTTCGGTCGAAATCGAGAATATCGTAACACGTGAAGTTCCTAGCAGTAGTATGCTTTCACCTTCGGGCTGTGAGCGCTTGTTTGTTACTTGTTTCGTCCTGTTTTCTCTATGGACTCATGAAGGCCCGCCCCTTGATAGGCGGGATGTTGGCAGCCAATAGGAAATGTAGTTGGCGATTGTGGGGTCATCTCAAGAACCACAATTTGATTCGGTGAGACTCCGAGAGTGTAGGACGTTTTGATTGTGCTCCCGTCACCGTACGTGCCTTCGGTTCTTTTCGCCGCTTACATCGTGACCTTCACGCCGCACCCCGCGACCTTCAAGCCACCGGACTGATCGGAAGGGGGATGATGAAAGAAGCCGCGGAATTTCCGCCGCTGCCGCAACCACCCGGACAAGGGAATTCCAACAACACAGCTCAGCCACAGACTGTGACAAGCATGGACATGACGCTCAGCGAAGCAAAAAGGGAGGCCAGCATTGTTGAAAAGATAAATGCAAGAATATAGTTTTTCACCGCAATCGACGACAATGGCGCCACTATGCGTTCCAAAGAGATCATCCAAATTAACTATCCCTCACTCCTTATCAACTAGGCATTTTCTGGGTGGTAGAATATAACGGCTATTTGTCAGCCTCTATTATAGTAGCCATTGAGAAGGGTCTAATCCCTTCTCAATGGCTACTATAATACTACTATAAAGACTCCACAGCTCTCAAAGTTAATAGAATCAAATTGATCACTTTAAAAGTCCCTGACGCACTTGTCAAACTTTTAATCTCATACTTAAATAACAGACACTTTCAAGTCAGAGTAGGAGGTAACTTATCTACACCCAAGCTCATTAAAAGTAGTGTACCGCAAGGTTCTATCCTGGGCCCGACACTCTTTAACATATACCTGAACGACATCCCTAGGACTCCAAACACAGAGCTGGCACTCTATGCAGACGACAGTGCGATACTTGCAACACACCCCTATGTCTCAGTAATGCACAGACAGCTACAACAACACTTAGACATACTCCAAACATGGCTGGAAAAATGGCGAATAAAATTAAACTATTTTTAAGTAAAACTCGCAACTATTATTTTATAAAAAAAAAAAAAAATATTCTAAACTCTAAACTGCCAAAACGCTAGGTAACCCTTAGATCTGCATCAACCCCCAAAACTGCTTAAACTCTAAATGTGCAACAAACTGCCACACTAGGAGCTAGGACAAATAATAAAAAGTAGTAAATAAAAACCTCGAACCTCCAATTAGGGTCACTGAATTAATGTCACAGTTTGACGATAAGAACCACATATTGAAACTGGAGATTAAAGGCGCTTCGCGCCTGGTGCTCTGTCTTGTACGACACTACGACGAGTTAATAGAATATTAACAGGTTATCTCCTTCGCTATTCCCCATTTATCTCGTTCGCTCTATGCAGACGACAGTGCAAGTTCGCTCTATGCAGACGACAGTGCGACTAGCAAAACACCCTTACGTCTCAGTAATGCACAGACAGCTACAACAACACTTAGACATACTCCAAACATGGCTGGAAAAATGGCGAATAAAATTAAACCCCAATAAATGTCATTGGATTTATTTCTCTAAAAAACGTAAATCTCCGCCGCCTCTGTACATAAACAACCATGCCCTAAAAGCGGAAAAATCTGCTAAATACCTAGGTGTAACGATAGATTCCCACCTAACCTGGAAACAGCACGTAACGAACTTAATCAAAAAAGCGTATATGGCCACAGGAGCCTTATACCCAATGATAGGAAACGGAAATCTAAGTTATCAAAATAAACTCCTAATTTATAAATCGGTTATCTGCCCGGGAATGCTGTATGCAGCACCCGTATGGGGATATGCCTGTAAAACTACAATAGACCTCCAAGAGACAAAACAAAATCCTACGGATTATCAGGAAAGCTCCCAGGTACTTAAGAAACTCGGTAATTAGGAATGACTTCAAAATAAAAACTGTTAGAGCCCAAATTAAAAAGCTAGCGCTTGAATTTTACAGAAATTTGCCATCCGTTCCAAACGAACTGTTATTCAATCTGCATGACTATGATCATCGCAAGGCCAAATCTCGTAAGAGACCCCGCGCTGTTCTAAACATCGATAATCGGAATTAAAAGATCCCACCTCAAACATCTGATTTTTAAATAAAACTCGCGACTATTATTTTATACAAAAAAAAAATATTCTAAACTCTAAACTGCCAAAACGCTAGGTAACCCTTAGATCTGCATCAACCTCCCAAACTGCTTAAACTCTAAATGTGCAACAAACTGCCACACTAGGAGCTAGGACAAATAATAAAAAGTAGTAAATAAAAACCTCGAACCTCTAATTAGGGTCACTGAATTAATGTCACAGTTTGACGATAAGAACCACATATTGAAACTGGAGATTAAAGGCGCTTCGCGCCTGGTGCTCTGTCTTGTACGACACTACGATTGAGATGAGGAAATGCAAAGACCAGGATGAAATGCTGCAGCTCAAGGCAAGACTGCGAGCGCTAACCTTGTTAGCAACCCCCCCCCCCCTCATCTCTAACTTAAATAATATAAATGCTGTAAATGATAATGTAAATGATGAGCCTGCGTCTGACGCAGAAGTTACTAAGGATATGATTGTTGACGCCCCTGCTAAGGAACGTCGCCCCCCCCCCTTCTTCGTAGTCGTTACAACCCACTATCATTTAATGCTTCAGGACATCAAGGAGATAGCTCCGGAAATGGTAGCCAAAATGACTAACACCGGAGACTTTTTAAAAGTTAATGTCAGGACTCGTGAAGAGTACATTAAGGTGCAAAGATTTTTGATAGATAATGATATACAGTTCAAATCCTATTTATTAGATGAGGCTAAACCTCTAAAGGTGGTCATCAGGGGCCTACCGATCTGTACGCAGACAGGGCAAATTAAGTCCGAACTAGAAATCCTCGGGTTCACCCCAATCAGCGTCACACAGTTGGCGCGGGGCCCCAAAAACAAGAAGATCCTCATGCCGCTGTTCTACGTGCAGCTCGGGAAAACCCCTGATAACTCAAATGTGTATGAGTTAACTAAGATTATGTTTACTGAGGTCAGGGTCGAGAGGTTCCGGGGCAGGAAACAAATAAACCAATGCTACCGCTGTCAGTCCTTCGGACATGCCAGCAATTCTTGCCATCTTCCAGCTCGCTGCGTCATATGCGCGCAAGCGCACTTGGCCAACGAATGTACCAAGACTCTGAAAACTCCTTGTGTGTGCGCCAACTGTGGCGGCACACACCCAGCAGCATACAGAAACTGCCCAAAGTTTCCCAAGTACCGTCCCCCCCCCCCTCTCGACCAGGGAACTCCGGTGTTAGCAACAGGTTCGTCGACCCTCAGCGATCTTTCGCTGACATCACGAAAGGACGTAACGAGGCTTTCGAAAAGATCCAAGAGGTCACTCCAAAATTGTCGGCCCCTAGCGGAGCGAACATTAAAAAATCCGACGTCATTCAAGATGACTTTCTAAATCTTCTGTTTCGATTCGGAGAGCAGTATGGTACTGCCGTTGTAAATCTGGCCTTTAAGACGGCCCTTCCCCATCTTCGGTCTGCTCCAACCGAGATGGAAAAAATTCAATTTCTGTTTGAGGGTGTAAGCACTCTCATTGGCAAACTTTAACCCCCTCCTTTTTTGGCCATGGGTTTTCAGCAAAGGAACTTGAAGGCTCTTACCATTGGCATCTGGAATGCCAATGGACTCAGAGGTAAAATCCGTGAGGCTAGGGACTTTTGTACAGCATATAACTTAGATTTGTTTTTGGTTCAAGAAACCCACTTCAGTCCAGGGAACACCTGCAAGATTGCTAACTACGACTTATACAATGACGACAGGCCTCGTACTAGCAATCGTACTGACGGCGGAACTGCCATCTACATCAAGAGCCACATCCCGCACAGCCGTGTACCCTCCCCCCTCTACAGACGGGGGAAGCAACAGTTGAGCAAATCAGCCTGCAGAACAATCCTGTGGTAACCATTGCGTCGGTATACCTCCCTCCGAGGTGTACCAATGCTGGCCTGGCTATTGTGGACCTTTCCTCCCTATTCAAAATTTTCCCCTATGTGATAGTTGCTGGTGATTTCAACGCTAAACACCAAGCCTGGGGGTGTCCATCGTCGAATCCTCGCGGTCAGCGCCTAAAGCGCTGGGCTGACGAGAGAAACTACGATGTGGTAGCCCCAGGTGACCCCACCCACTTTAATAATATTCTGCACTTCACCATCACCAGCAACATCCCCTATACATATCACATGGAAGTAAGTGATGAACTCCCCTCTGATCATCTCCCCCATCCTGTATTCCATTGAAATGAATCACTTCTCTCTTGTCACCCCGCCCAAGCTAAAAACAAGCTGGTCGAGGTACAAGAACTTACTTACTAAACCCCCCCCCCCCTCCTTGCTGCGTCGAACTGGACGACGGACCTTGTGGATGCGGAGGTGGAAAAACTTGGAAATATCCTCAGAGAATCCTACTCTGCATCCTCGAGGCCCAGGACCGCCAAGGTCGATTTCTACAAGCTGCCGCCCGGAATACAGGATATGATCAGAGACAGGAACCGACTCTGGAAGGAGTGGCAGGTCAGCCGTGATCCCGACCTTAAACGTGAGCTAAACTTCCTCAGAGCGCAAGTTGGCTCACGTATTAAGGCCTTTACAAGTGCACGATGGAACGCTTACGTAGAATCCTTAACGACTTAGGACAACACCATTTGGAGGGCAACCTCACTTATTCGTAGGCACAAAACTTAAATTCCCGCCCTTAACGTCTCAAATTGCAGGCAATCACCAACACACAAAAGGCTGAACTGCTTGCAGGCAGTCTTAGAAGACAGTTTGAACCTCACCACGATGTAATCGATCTTCGGACGGTTGCATTGGTGGATCCCATGGTTGAACATTTCATCTCCACGCCATCATCTAACACGCTCAGAGTGGTCAAACACTCTGACATTACCCCATATATTCAAAAACTAAAGAGTAATAAAGCGCCTGGGAGAGATCTTATTTCTACTAACATGTTAAAAACCTACCTAAACCTTATGTATCGTATCTTGTCAACCTCTTTAATATTCCTCTAAATCTTAATTATTTTCCACGGGCTTAGAAGGTGGCCATTGTGTCCCCCCTCCCCAAGCCCGGCCTAAACCATTCTGACCCTTCTAACTACCGTCCTATCTCCTTACTTTCTGTCCTCTCTAAACTTTTCGAGTATGTCTTGGTCGGGCATCTGGATGAGTTCTGCGGTCTGAGAGACCTTGTCATCCCTGAACAATATAGGAGGCACTCAACGCAGCATCAGCTACTCAGGGTCGCGGAACTCATTCATGATGGCCGATCCAGGCATCTCAACACCACTGTTATTTTCCTCGATATCCAGAAAGCCTTTTGATAAGGTGTGTGGATATCCGGACTTCTCTTTAAACTAATTGCTCGTCACATTCCTGCTCACCTTATTAAGATCCTCCACTCTTACCTAACAGAGCGTAGCTTCGCGGTAAGAGTGTCAAACTCTCTCTCCTCTCCCAGGAATATACTCAGCGGGGTCCCGCAAGGATCTCTTGTCGGCCCCAAATTGTTCAACCTATACATTAACGATCTTCCACGTCACCCCGGTGTCACTTTAGGCCTATATGCCTATGACACGGCCCTGATTGCACAACATAAACAAACACAAGTCGTGCACAAAACTCTTCAGGATTACCTGGACTCCATGACGCAATGGTTGAAAAACTGGAGGATAAAAGTCAACGTCGCCAAGTGTGCCGCCGTCAGTTATAAAAATAAACTCCTAATTTATAAATCGGTCATCCGCCAGGGAATGCTGTATGCAGCACCCGTATGGGGATATGCCTGAAAGGCCCAGACCATACAGCCAACCCAGGGGTTTATGGCAGTTTAATGTATGGCCGGGAGAAATGGGGATATGCCTGTAAAACTACAATAGACCTCCTAGAGACAAAACAAAACAAAATCCTACGGATTATCAGGATAGCTCCCATGTACTTAAAAAAACTCGGTAATTAGGAATGACTTCAAAATAAAAACTGTTAGAGCCCAAATTAAAAAGCTTAAATTTTACAGAAATTTGCCATCCGTTCCAAACGAACTGTTATTCAATCTGCATGACTATGATCATCGCAAGGCCAAATCTCGTAAGAGACCCCTCGCTGTTCTGGACATCGATAATCGGAATTAAAAGATCCCACCTCAAACATCTGAATTTTAAATAAAACTCGCGACTATTATTTTATACAAAAAAAAAAAAAAAAAAAAAAAAAAAAAAAAATATTCTAAACTCTAAACTGCCAAAACGCTAGGTAACCCTTAGATCTGCATCAACCTCCCAAACTGCTTAAACTCTAAATGTGCAACAAACTGCCACACTAGGAGCTAGGACAAATAATAAAAAGTAGTAAATAAAATCCTCGAACCTCCAATTAGGGTCACTGAATTAATGTCACAGTTTGACGATAAGAACCACATATTGAAACTGGAGATTAAAGGCGCTTCGCGCCTGGTGCTCTGTCTTGTACGACACTACGCATGTGCCGCCGTCAATTCCCCCCCCTCGTCGAACCCCCTTCGCTAATTTAACTTTAAACAACGAGCCCATTCCCTGGCAATCTAGCTACAAGTACCTAGGAGTGTACTTGGATTCCAAATTATCGTGGAAACTTCACATTTCTGAAACCGGTCAGAAAGTGAAGTCTGCACTCGCCCATATGCGCCCCCTTTTGGCTGGAAACAGCCGCCTGTCAACGAGAAATAAGTTATTGCTGTACAAAGCCTGCATACGTCCAATTATGACGTACGGATCTCCAATCTGGGGAACCGCACCTGAGACGCACCTAAAGAAGCTTCAAGTTGTGCAAAATATTGCACTTCGTACGTTTGTCAGGTTTCCGAGTTACGTCCGGCTAGAAGTTCTGCATAGAGACCTCAACATTCAACCCTTTTTAGAACACATTCAAAATTTGGCTCAAATTTTTTTCAGAGGTCTCA
Organism: Amaurobius ferox; assembly: GCA_951213105.1. NCBI lineage: Eukaryota > Metazoa > Arthropoda > Arachnida > Araneae > Amaurobiidae > Amaurobius > Amaurobius ferox. The sequence goes on from OX578149.1 coordinate 28,917,366, forward strand.
GTGGAGCAAGCAATCCCAAGTTAGATAGCTTCTCGGGGTTTAACCCGACTCATCCGAAGGCGCGCAAGCGCCTGAGGGCGTTGCCGTGGCATCGCTTCAAGGATGCATTCCTGCGCCCCCCTCGGGGCCGCCGTATCTAGCATTGTTTTGCATCTCCCCCCCCTTCTAGTTGTGTCATCAGAACTCTAGTTATAACCGTGCCCCTCCCTCGCTTTTGGGAATCCGCATTGCTACGACGAACCGTTAAACTTTTTTTGTAATGTTCGGACCCCCCCCCCCTCTGTCTCAAGCTCAAGGCCCTGCGTCCTTCGGGGCGCTCTTCTTCTCCCCCTCTCTATTTATCTCGCTAGGCGCACGCTTGGGCCCTAGCCCTTTCTCCTCCTCTGTAGACTTGAGGAAGGGCCCGACCTCGGTCGCAGCCCCCCCCCCCCAAGCATTCCTTCAGATGCAAATTCTATCACATATGTTTTCCTCTTCGTCCGGAGTTTAAAGGGGGGAATTCTTTCCCCTCCTGGGCATTCCGTAAAACCCCGTCCTTGAAACCTTGAGAAAGTTGCCAACATCAAGAATTTATTTTGAGCAGCCTATGACATTCCGGAGAAGAAAAGAGGCACAATTAACAATGGATCATAGTTCTTTCACACATTTAGAAGGTCTATGGGATGAACGCAGTGGGAGGTTCCTTCCTGGAAAAGGTCTGCGGAACTAGGTGTAAACAGCGCATATCATACAGGGAGGGTCAGAGATCAAAAGACCAGAATGCCGTCGTTGACAGTATTCTAGAAAGCGGACGTTATCGCCGTTCGTGACGTCACTGGTTTTGAAGGAGAAGTGCTAGTTTCTCCGAGTAGCATTCATTTCTATGGGAAAACATAGACTGTGTCAGTCGTAGTTTTAATATAATTTGTAATTCTATCGTAAAAGTGAAGTTTAAGTGTAAATTTGTGTATTATAGATGTATATATATTAGTATTTTCACGTATATAAATGTCAAAAATTACGTATGAATTACTATGTCAAAAATTACGTATAAAATAAGCATTTAATTTATACATTTAAACATACGTAATTTTTTTATTTTAGATATTGGCGGACCATTTCGCAAAAAAAGGGCACGATCTTCTTTTCTGAATCGTACCAAAATTTAATCAGAAGCAGGGTATCCTACGAATATATACAATCTTGGCAGGTTTTTTTTTTATCCCGAATTATACCGAAATCTAATCAGAACCAGGATTACACATAAGTGACTTACGTATAAAATTTTATGAAATTTGGTCTATTAGCTTCTGAGTTAGAGTGGATAAATACATTGCACAGATACACACACACACATACGTCATGCTAAAAATAGATTTTTGTGTTCTAGAGGTTCGAAATCGTGTGGAAGAGTCGAAACCTCCACTTACGATTTACGACATGATTTCAATACTTTTTCTATACATTACCATGTATTGCGGGGAAGTAAAAATCTCATGTGGGCGGCATATGATTTCAATGCAGATTAAATTTCATATTTTTATTTCATTTTGCATATAATCAATTTTTATTACAAAATACAATATGGACACTTTTCAGGTATTGTATCCAATTTGCCTTTTTAATGCATCTTTGTTTCATTTGGCAACTAATTTCACTTTAAATCCTTCAGCTCCTCAAAATTTAAATAAAAAAAAATGTCTCGAGAACGGTTTATCCTGCAGTCATGAGGTAAGCCTTACTCGGTTTAATGTCAAAACTTACCTGAAAAACTAGTACTTAATTAATATATTTCAACAATTTGAGTCATTTATTTCAAATTTTCTTTATTGACTTATATATAATACTTTACCTTTGCGGGACATTTCTCAAAAAAGATTCGATTAAATTTATCCGAATCGTATCAAAATCTATTCAGCATCATAATAACCGTCAACTAGTAAGTTTAAGAAATTCTATTGAATAGTTTTTTAACTACAGTGAAAAACGTCGTCAGTTCCTTAAAATTAAAAAAATTAATATCTCGAGAACGGTACTTCTCAGATTAATGAGGTTGGTTTTATTCTTTCGTCGTCAAAAAGTACACATAAAATAAGCATTTAATTGATATATTTGGGCATACGTAGTCTTTTATTTTAGATCGGATGTTTTAGATTAGCTGGACATTTAGCAAAACAAAGGCAGATTCCTTTTTCCGAATTTTATCAACATCTAGCCAGCACCAGGGTGACCCATAAGTGACTTATTTACTAAATTTCATGAAATTTAATCCATTAGTTTTTCAGCTAGAGTTGATACATAAAATTTTTGCAGGCCATTTCGTACAAAAAAGGCAGGTTAATTTATCTCGAACCGTACCAAAATCTAATCAGCACCAGGGCCACCTTCACGTAACTCATCTACTAAATTTTATGAAATTTGGTCAATAAGTTTTTGAACTAGAGTGGATACATACATTGCACAGACAGACCCACGCACAAAAGGCACGTTAAATATAATGTTTTCGTGTTCTGGAGTCCAAAAACATGAAAATCTGATTTGGGCAGCACACATGTCTTTCCCTGCAAACTCATTTTAACTCTCTCTTTATTTCTTGAATAATTCATTATATTGAATAACTACCATCATTATATTAAAATAACAGCCATCATTATTTTAAATGACACTGAACTGGCACTTTTATTTCAATGTTCGTTTTCATGTGTGACTGGACTTACTTTCAAAGGTATCGGCGTAGCGAAAATGCGACTAAATTAAAATATCTCGAGAACGGCTAGTCCTAGTGTAATTGGGTTGGTCCTATTCTTTACATCGTTAAACATTACGCATGAAACAATCATTTAATGGATATATTTGAGCATACGTATTTTTTATTTTAGATTTTGACGATTTTTGAGAGCCATTTTGCAAAAAAAAAAGGCAGGTTCCTTTTTTTCTGAATCGTACCAAAATCAGCACCAGGGTAACTTACAAGTGACTTATCTACCAAATTTTGTAAATTTGAATCATTTAGTTTTTCAGATAGAGGCAATTTTTGCGGGCCATTTCGCAGAAAGGCGGGTTTTGTTATCCCAAATCGTACCAAAAACTAATCAGTACAATTGTCCAACTCAAGTGACTTATCTACCAAATGTTATGAAATTTGGTCCATTAGTTTCTAAATTAGTGAATACATACACATTGGACACACACACAGGCGTCACGCTAAAAATATATTTTTCGTATTCTAGAGGTTCCAAAACGTGTAGAACCGTCGAAAACTCAACTTGCGATTTTCGACAAGATTTCAGTACTTTCCCTATTCATTACCATGTATTGCAGGGAAAGTAAGAAGCAAGTAAATTCAAGCTTATGTACATATATAAACTCGTTGGTTAGTACCTGCTATTTAATTATCTTTAAAAGATGTATAGGAATGATGAAGGGAGAAAAGATGTTCTGTTCTCGATATACAAAATTATCTTCCCTTGCAGATCTGAAGGAAAAGAACATCCTGGTCCCGTTTGTAAACAAATTTAGAAAAATTATTATTTAATTCCCACAAAGCGACAGGGATTATCAAAGAAATTGAAGTTAATTTTGCAAAATATTGAATTTTCATCAATTAGACGTCATTTTCATTTATTGAGTATCATTTTATCAGTTCTGCAGAATTTTCATTAATTTGATAGCTTTCCTACGGTGCGAGTGGTCCTGAGTTCGAATCCAGCTCACTCCAGAACCGATTCTTTCCTTTGTGCCATCACAGTTCTCCAACCTGTCAATAGAGGGCGCCACCAAAATTTCCAAGATGTCCTCCAAGGTCTGCTTCAACCCTACTCTCTGTGTCAACACATGACGCAATCGGATAATCTTTTAAAGTGACGTCATCTGATAAGCTCATTTTATACAACCGGTAAGATAAACTTGTCGGGTGACGTCACCTGATAAGATCAGATAAGATAACGTGACGTCATCGCCCGATGACGTCATCACATTGGAATGTGCTTCTCCTGCTGCCCTTCAACTGTCATTTCTCTTCAACTAGTGTTTCGAACGACATTTACTAAAAATCTTACAATCGATGAATACTGGAACTCCATTGTTTTTGAACGCAATCAAATGTTCAAAATACCCCCCCCCCCCACACCAATTTTCAAATGAAACTAAAAAAAATTCTTGAAATGTCAGAGCTTTTAATATTGCTACGTAATAATTTTTTACGTAATTTTTCATTAGAAAATGAATGACAAACTTCTGAATGCTAGAATTAACCGCTCTCGAGATATTGAATCATAAATACTATCTCTAAGGCTGAAAATAATTCCAGTAAGAATTTTGCATCATATTTTATAAGTTTTGTATTTAATAAAGTATTGTGTTCATTTCTGAAATCAATTTTAGTATTTTAATAAATTTTTAATATGTTATCTATAAGCATCACCCTTATTCATAGACTTGTCAGTTGGACATTTTTGTATTAAATCTCAAATTGTTTTAAAAACGGAAGGGGGCAGTAAATCTTCCGGGGATGTAAGATATAGTTTATAAAATTAGTCATATTTTGAATGTGAAACACATGAACCTCCCCCCCCCTCTCCTTCTACAATTTTTATGTTACTTATAAAGCTTGTTTATACATTACGAAATTACTTTTCTTAGAAAAAAAAACCCTGTGCCTGATCTGGTTTCTTTTACCAAAAACAGAAACTATTTTTTGCGTTCGTGTGTGATGTATGGTAGTGTGTGTGTGTGTCCATGAGTCTGTGAATGTCACATCTCACGAACGAATTAAGCGTTTCGAAAGGAATTTAGTATAAATACTACAAGTGGTGAATACCCGGTCACTCAAATTACTGCTCAAACCTTCGGGTTAGTCGAGCAGTCTGGGTATTCTACAATCGGTGAATGCGGGAAACCTATTGATTTTGAACGCAATCGAATGTTCAAATGACCCCCTTCCACTATTCGAATGAAACTTGAAAATAATCTGAACCTTCAATATTGCTACGTAATCAATTTTTATGTAATTTTTCATTAAAACACTGGATAATTTTTGAACGCTATAGCATTAACAATTCTCTAGATATTGCACGTTTTCAAATAAATTCAAAAATATTACATAAAATTAAAACATTATTAATAATAGGAAGGCCTTGCATCAGTTACTTCAATTAATTTTAAATAACGTTCAATTAAACTACTTTAAAGATACCAATGCGTAAAAGATTGCGAGAATAAGAGGATTACAAAGTGGGGAAAAACTATTATCAGCTAAACTCAAATAACATTCAATCAAACAACCTTAAAATTACCAGTGAGACTGCTGAAGTAAGAATATCAAAAATTGATGGAAACAACTAACTGGGAGAAGTTCTACTTCATTAACCAACTTCAAAAACATTTGTACAATAAATACAACTAACTAAGACTACGAATGTGTGCAGTGTAATAAGTGACAAAAATGAAGGAAAGAAACCGTTTCGAAATCCGAATGAGCTAATTTCATCAAAATAAGTAGGTACATTAAACATACCAACCAGTAAACAGTTAAAAGTTTTAGTATTAAATTTTACGATTTTTTCCGGATGAGTAGGTATTACGTTTTGTGCAAATACCTCACTATTTTTCCTACCCAGAAAAGTAACTCGCTTCTTGTTTATCTCCCCGAAATTATTTAATGCTTTAGTGATTTTTATAACGATACAGAAAAAGTTAAACCAATATTTTATATATTAAATAATTCAAGTTTTTATCATGAAAGTTAAACATGCCTATCCTTTGCATGTGTACTGTACACATAATATGTCATGTCAACACGAACATTCGATATTAATCTACGTCGTGATTACACTGGTCTTTACCAGTATTCAGGTATAGTGGCTAGCCACTATTATCAGGTACTCATGTGGATCCATTTTATTTGATGTAGACAATCATATACAGAGTCAAACACTGACATGCTTCTAAACACACTCAAAACATGCTTTGGTCTTGAAATGTGTTTTTCTCTCACTCAAAAATCTCAAAATGTACAACTATTTTGAATCGATTTATTTACAAATACTTTACAGTAAATCAAAAATTCTTCCGATTGATTTGATTCTAGGGTCAAAACATGAAAGTAGAAAGAATGGGATAGGGGTGATTATATTTAATAGAGTTACATCGTCACTAAAAATCTGATTAGAAAAATGTAGAAGTTTAATGTTGCGATGTGGGTGAAATTCACCAGGTGATGAAGAATACTTGAGGTCATACAAGTCTTTACCGGCTTGGGATTGGATAAAAAATTCATGATAACCTATACTGGTCAGCAATGAGCTTCCTATGTAAGTACATGTTCTTTTTGCTGCAACGAAAGACGCTCCAAACAGCCACTTATGTTATCGTCAAGTTTTGATATCCGTATCTTCAATTTACAAGATCTATCTTCCTGTTCAAATTTTCTTTTACGACAAAGTCTTATTTTCATCTCGTCTATCTGCTTGTTCATATTATCTAAATAGCTTTTACGTTGATGATGTGTGGAAGAAGCCCCCGCAGAGAATTCTATTTGCAGGTCAGCCACCTGAGAATGAGACAAGAGTATTAAAGTAAATCGCTTAACTTAATGCAAAATAGCAAAAAAATGAAATATTTGTTAAAAACATACAATAAAAAATCTGATATAAGCAGCACATCACTTTCCTTAATAAAGGAGGCAGCACTTCATTTTCCTTTATTAATAGGCAGCACATCACTTTCTTTATTAACTTTATTAAAGGTTTTGATTTTTTGAGGATTTTCTCAAAATTTCACTCGAAAATTTAGAAAGGGTCTGAATATGTGATTACGTATAAAAACCAATAGACTTCCAGTATTCATGGATTGCAATTTTTGTACCAAATTTTGTTCGAATCGGTCCATTCGTTCGTCAGTTATCAGCTCCACAGACTCACTGAGACACACACATATATTTTTACACACATACAAACATCATCTCAAAAATGTCTGATTCGTGTTCAGGGATGCTTGAAACGTGCTCTTCCATCGAAAATTCGAATTCGAATTTTCGACCCCGCCACAATACTTTCCTTACATATTATATATATAAGGAAAGTAAAAATAGGTTATTCGTATAGTAGATGCTTATATTCTTTCCGGGATATTGGATTTTTTCTCATTTAGTCGTCATTTTCATTTATTTAGCGTCATTTTATCGATTTTGTGAGATTTTTGTTAATTTGGCAGCTATTATAAGGTAGCTAAAATAGCGAAATTCCGCCAAAATCTCCCCAAGCGTTATGGACGGAGAAATAAGTTATTTTTGTAGCAAATAAATGACTATTGGCGTTCAAATACAAAAGTATTACAAAGTATCTTTTCTTGTGAATGGAATGAGTTAGATCCACGAGAATGGTGTCACCAAATTCATCGTATGATATTACATATGAAAAGTGAACATGTTTCTCAATAGTGAATATATATGTTTTTAAATTTATGGGATTTTTTGATAAATTTATTTTAAAAATGCGCAATATCTCGAGAACGGTTCATGCTAGCGTTAAAAAGTTTATGTTAGTCGTTTTCTAGGGGAAAATTACATGAGAAATGTCTATTTGCGTAACTTTAGAAAAAGTTTTGATTTTTTGATAATTTTTTTCAAAATTACACTCGAAAATTTAGGGAGGTTCTGAACATTCAATTGCGTATCAAAACAATAGGCTTCCAGCATTCACGTATTGTAATTTTTGTACCAAATTTCATTCGAGTTGCTCCATTCGTCCGTGAGATATTGTCTCTACAGAGTCATTGACATACACACACAGACACCATCTCAAAAACGGCTGATTCGTATTCAGGGATGCTTAAAACGTGTTCTCCCGTCGAAAATTCGAATTTTCGGCTCAGTCACAATACTCCTTACAGTCACAATACTCCGTATATACATTATATGTTTATACGGAGAGTAACAAGTGTGTTAGGTAATAATTGTATCACATGATCCAGGAATTAAAAGAGAAAGGATTATAAGTGAAAATTTACAGCAGGATTGAAAACTTTCTCATCTCGTTTATACTATGAATTTAAATACTTTATATGAAAAAAAAAAATATTTGGGCAGCACATGGCTTTCACTACAAACTCGATATCCATTTTTTAACACTTTAAAAGTTTTTTTGAAAAGTGTTTATGACTTTGTTCATTCTGTCTGTCTGTCTGTCTGTCCGTTAGCACGATAACTGCCGTAAAAATGACTTAATCAAAATGAAATTTTAGTATGCTGTTCAGACGGTTTATAGGACCTATGGGAATATAAATGAATAATATCACCCAATTAGTTTTGGATTGAACCCGGGTTGAAAAAATGGAATACATTGAGCCCTATGGGACCTAATTTTTCAAGCATTTTTTAAGCGGATTTAAAATTCACAAATTGCTTCGAAGATTTTAGGCAATATTTAAATTGTTCCATAAAATATATAAAAAAAAATTCAGCGAAATATATTCAGTTGTTTTTTAAATAAAAATTAAAATAATAATAACACCTCTTATATGAGGCGATCACGTGTCCATGATATGAAACGATCACATGACCCACTTCAAAATGATATATGGCATCCATCTTGTGTCAAAATCGTGATTTTTAAAGTTCTTTTTAATTCATATTGAGTGTTGTATCCCTCCTAAAACTACTTTATTTTTGCCTAAATTCTGTGCATCTACATACTGACACAACGCAATGACAATATATTTCAGTTTAAATGCTCTTCCAAATTTGATTATTTCTACTATTAAGCCTATTTTTCACCTATGTAAAATGTAAACAGCAAAATATGTAGAATGAGTTGTATTAGAATCGCTGTAATTCTTTAACACAAAATCATTTAGTCCATGGAGTCTGCTTAGCTGATGTGAATGAAATATTCATTGATTTTAGAAAGAGACGGACGATATTTTTCGATGAAGTTTTACGCATAGAGTTTACTTGCTTGTAGCTCAATGGTCTTAATTTTTAAATAAAATAAATTATTATAGTATTGTGATGAATGACATGAATGGGGGAATTATTTATGAATGAAATGTTGCTTTTATAGAGAGTCAGGCGTGTTATTTTTTTATGACGTCATTTGAATGAATTTCAGTTGTTTTCGATGAAGTTTTCAAATATAATAAATTATCGTAGTATTATGATAATTCTAAAATTATTACCGAGGAATGTATCATATTTTAGAGATGTTTAAACCAGGCAATTTTTACTTTAATGCCGTCATTTGAATGAAGTTATTTTTTTTCGATGAAGGTTTAAGGTTTCAAATATAATAAATTAATGTAGTATTGTGATAAGTTTTAAAATATTACCGAGGCATGTATTGCATTTTAGACATGTTTAAATAAAATTGCATTGAAGTTGGAAAGTGTTTCATAATCAATGCTTTAAGCATGATTGATCTTTCTTGTTTTTCTACTTTCCTTATATACATATATTGTATAAGGCAAGTATTGTGAGTCGAAAATACTTCGAATTCGAGTTTTCGACGGGAGAGCACGTTTCAAGAATCCTTGAACACGAATTAGACGATTTTGAGATGATCTGTGTGTGTTTGTGCGTGTCAGTGAGCCTGTGAATGCGATAATTGACGAACAAATGGACCGATTGGAACGAAATTGGATACAAAAATTACAATCCATGAATTCTGGAATCCTATTGTTTTGATACGCAATCGAGTGTTCAGAACCCCTTTAAATTTTCGAATGAAATTTTGAAAAACTCATCAAAAAATTAAAACATTTAACATAGTTAAGCAAATAGTCATTTCTTATGTCAATTTTCATTAGAAAACGATTAAGATTAATTTTTGAACGTTAGTATGAACCGTTTTTGAGATATTGCACATTTTTCAAACAAATTATCAAAAAATCATGTAATATGAAAAAAAAAATTACCTATTGTGAATGTGTTCACTTTATAAAAGTAATATCAGGCGATAAATATGGTGACATCATTCTTATGGATCTAGCTGGTTCCGTTCATGTGAAAAGATCCTTTATGTAATACTTTTGTATTTGGTCGCTAATAGTCATTTATCTGCATCAAGAATAACTTATATCGCTGTCCGTAACGCTTAGCGAGATTTTGGCGGAATGTCGCCAAATTGGCGACTTTTTTAAATGTTGAATATTGGATACTGTTTATTTAGAGTTGCGCGAAGTATAAGGTAATTGTGTATTTTGAAATAGTTTTACATGTTGTCATCCGGAAAATCGCCAAATGTACAATTCTACGATAAAAACACTGCTCTGTGGATCTTATAGGGAAGACTGGGGATGGTTGTAACACTTGCGATTACTCCTTCCTGGACCACGTAGAAGTCTTGGAGCTTGGTGGAAGGATTCCCAGCAGGTTTCTGCATATACCAACATTGTTTGATACGGCTGTGTCAAACGTAACACGTGGAGTTCAGCAAAGAATTTTAAAAGAGAGGTATGTAAAAAATCATGATTGTTTAAAAGTTGTTGTAAGTGTATTTCAGTTGTTAAGGATAGTTTCTGTGTTGTAATCTCTTTATAATATACATTATAATGCTGCAAAGAAGACTATTATCACGGATGTCTGCCACGCGTAACTACGGTGGTACATTTCAATCCAATATGGCGCAACATGGGTCAGGTTGTAACAGAGCGACTAAGGTAGGTTGTAACTATGTTACAACCTACCCTAACGTGTGGTATGTAACTATGTTACAACCACAGACTAATAGTATTCCGTGGTTACAACCTGCCCCATGTTGCGCCCGCTGCTTAAATAACAGCTCTCAATTTCCAAATCATCTGTTTGAAACTAAAATCATTCTTGCGACACAACTAAATGAAAATACCTGCAGTCGCAATAAAGTATTTTCTAAAACCGAAAATTATTGTTATCTCAACGAATTTTCATCCAATTTCAGTCAAATGTTAACACAATACTAATAAAATACAATAAAAAATACACCAATAAAAAATATTAAGATGACATCTTTTGAATTCGGAAATTTAGAAAACCCAAAAATATAAACGCATTAGGTATTGTGTTTTCCTCAAGTCTAAATATCTACCAAACTGTCTGATCGTTTGCGAATCTGCGAAAGCAAACGGTTTAATTTGACAAAATAACAGAAATCCGGGAATTTAGATTTTACAGATTCATAATGAAATTAAAAAAAAAATCTGATGCTGGTAGCACATGACTTGGCTTATATAATGCAATGAATTTACTACTTTTTCAGCAAAAAAATGTTATTCTTAAAATAGATACTTATATTCATTCCAAGATATTTAATTTTCATTAATTTGTCGTCATTTTCATTGATTTAGCGGCATTTTTATCCATTTGGTGAGATTTACGTTAATTTGGCATCATTTGAAAAGTCGCCAAGTTGGCGATATTCCGCCAAATTCGTGGGCAATATATCACCAAGCGTTTTGGACGGAGAAATATGTATTTCTGATATCAGATAAATGACTATTGGCGTTCAAATACAAAAGTATTACAAAGTATCTTTTCTTGTGAATGGAATGAGATAGATCCACGAGAATGATGTCACCAAATTTATCGCATGATATTGCATATGAAAAGTGAACATGTTTCTTAACATATAATATATTTTAATTATAGTTAATTAATATTAATATATTTATGGAATTTTTTGATAAATTTATTTTAAAAATGTGCAATATCTCAAGAACGGTTAATGCTAGCGTTCTAAAGTTTATGGCAATTGTTTTCTAAGGAAAAATTACTTAATAAATATCTATTTGCGTAACTTTATTAAAGGTTTTGATTTTTGATGATTTTTTTTTTCTAAATTTCACTCTTCAATTCACTCGTATTCGTCAATTAGTCGTCATTTTCATTGATTTAGTGTCATTTTAATCCATTTGGCAAGATTTTCGTTAATTTGGCAACATTTAAAAAAGTCGCGAAGTTGGCGACATTCCGCCAAATTCGGCAACAAAGTCACGCCAAGCGTTATGGTCGGAGAAATAAGTTATTCTTATAACAGATAAATTATTGGCAAAAGTATTACTTAAAGTATCTTTTCTCATGAATGGAACGAGCTAGATCCACGAGAACGATATCACAATTTATCGTATGATATTACATACGAAAAGTGAACATGTTTCTCAACAGTTAATATATTTCTTGATAAATTTATTTTAAAAATGTGCAATATCTCGAGAACGGTTCATGCTAGCGTTCTAAAGTTTATGTCAAGCATTTTCTAAGGAAAAATTACTTAAGAAATGTCTATTTGCGCAACTTCATTAAAGGTTTTGATTTTTTCAATATTTTACTTGAAAATTTTGGGAGGGTTCTGAACAGTGAATTACGATGAAAAACAATAGGCTTCCAGTATTCACGGATTGCGATTTTTGTACCAAATTTCATTCGAATCTCTCTGTTTGCTCTTGAGATAACGTATCCACAGACTCACTGACACACACACATACATAGACAACACCTCACAAATGTTTTATTCGAGATCAGGTATACTTGATACGTACTCTTCCGTCGAAAACTCGTATTCGAATTTTCGACCCCGTCACAATACTTTCCTTATACATTATATATATAAGGAAAGTTATAATAGCACCGAGATCCACATTACCAGGTCCTTAACTACCTGTATACCAAATGTCACATAGCAGTGAAAATTGCATATAATCTGCGCACACTGGCGCAACTGCAGGGCTACGACCCTACCCCCCCCCCTCCGCTTACTAAAAGAAAAAAATCACAAAACAAGGACCCTTCACACGAAGTGACAAAACGATGTAGGTTAATATCCGTCAGAGGACACAATTTATAAATCTTACTTTCAACAATCTCAACACAATTGGACCAAATTATATCTTTGACATATCTTCCGCAAACAAGATAATTTCTAAAAAATAACGGCTGCTACTAACAACACCCAATTTTCAAATCGTCTGTTTTAGTCTAAAATCATTCTCTCAACACAATTGAATGGAAATACTTGAAATCGGAAGTTCCTTTAAATCTGAAAATTATTGTCATCTCAGCGAATTTTCATCCAATTTCAGCACAATACTCTTAATAATTATATAACGCTAATTCAGAAAATCCAAGTATATAAATGCGCTTGATGCTGTTTTTACCTCCAGATTATATGTATATCTAACTACCCAATCGTTTCAGAATCTGTGGCAGCCAAGTTTATTTAATGAGAGAAAATGGCTGAAAATCGTGATAAAAAATCGTAACTAAAATAACTATTTCGAAAATAAAATAGTGTTTACGGATCCTGAGGTACTTGTCTACCAAATTTCATGACACTTACAAGGCCTTATTAACGCACAGGCCTGCAGGGCCGTAGCCCCCAAATTTTGTATGTGTTAAAACATTTTAATCAGAAATAATTGTTTATTACTTTCCTTATATACATATAATGTATAAGGAAAGTATTGTGACGGGGTCAAATTCGAATTCAAGTTTTCGACGGGAGAGCACGTTTCAAGCATCCCTGATCACGAATCGAACATTTTTGAGGTGACGCCTGTGTGTGTGTGAAAGTATGTGTGTGTGCGTGCGTGTTAGTGTGTCTTTGGAGACGATATCTCACGAACAAATGGAGCGATTCGAATGAAATTTGGTACAAAAATTACATTCTGTGAATACTTGAAGCCTATTGTTTTTAAACACAATCGAAGGTTCAGAACCCCCCTAAATTTTTGAGTGAAATTTTGAAAAATTCATCAAAATTTCAATACCTTTATTAAAGTTAAGCATATTGACATGTCTTATGTAATTATTCCTTAGAACGATTGACATAAACTTTAGAACACTAGCATGAACCGTTTCCGAGATATTGCACGTTTTTCAAATACATTTATCAAAAGTCCTATAAATTAACACAAAATTTTAACTGCTGAGAAATATGTTCACTTTTCATATATAATATCATATGATAAATTTGGTGACATCATTCTCGTGGACCTAGCTCGACCCATTCACAAGAAAAGATACTTTGAATAATACTTTTGTGCTTGAACGGCAATTTCCTATAAGAATAAGTAATTGCTCCGTCCATAACGCTTGGCTAGATTTTGGCGGCGAGATTGGCAGAATGTCGCCAACTTTGCGACTTTTTTAAATGTTGCCAAGTAAAAGGAAATCTCACCAAATGGATAAAAACGACGCTAAATCAATGAAAATGACGACTCATTGACGGAATAGCAATATCTTGGAAAGAATTTAAATATCCACTATAACACTAACCTATTTTCTTTTACAATAAATGTAGTAAATTCATTGCATTACATAAGGAACGTCGTGTGCTGCCCACATCAGATTTTTTAATTATTTGAAAAATATAAACTGATAATGTTAGTTTTTACTTTAAATTTTGAAAATATGTTAATAGTTTTAACTAGTTATATGTTCATAGTTAAGTAGTTATTAATTAGTTTTAAGTGGAATCCATTTTTAAATAGCTTCTTATTTCTTTTTTTACAAATTTTGCAAACAATTTTTTTTTTCAATCTGTATCGTTGGTTCAAATGATCAGACTTAAAGCTTGCTACCTTTGATTTAAAAAAAAAAAATATTTCGATTGATACAGTTTGACAATGTGTCCTTTCTGAGAAAATTAACTTGCCCCCCCCCCTCCCCGATTAAGGGTAATAACGTGACGAATGATGTCACTTGAAGTACCTTTACCGCAAGAGAAGAGAAAATAAAATATTTTATAATAATTTTAAAACTTTATGTCACTTTCAAGTGAAATTTTACAACATATGTTGTTACATGACTTATATATGTTATATTTCTATATGACATGCATTTGATTGTAAAATACTGTTTACATAAATATAATTTTTAACAGAGTTTTAAATTAGAAATTTCAAAGCATATTATATATGACGTGCTTTTGATTCTAAAATATTCTATGTAAATATAATATGTAACGGAAGATTAAATTAAAAATAATTAAACATACCATAGACAATATTGTGCTTGGTAAGTGTTTACATTCGAGGAGGAACTTCAGACTTTGGTAATAAAGCCATCTTACAGACGAAGAGCGGTTACAACCAGGAGCGTCATCAATTCCTGTAAAGCAATCGAGTTATCAGTAATAATATTCAATTTTCTGAAGCAATAACAATATATCCTTCTAATTTTAATATTAAGGATGTTGTAGATTAAGTATATAATTACGGTTAGAAAAGTTTCGAAAATTTTATACTGTGTGCAACTTAAATATTTATACGAAAAAGCATAGACCTTTCAGGAAATTTCCATTCATAGAGTTAACTAAAACCAAAATAATGTACTTTCGGTTAAGTTTTTAAAACGTATCATTTTAATCTATTATTATTCCTCGTTCCTCCTTCTTTTTCAATATCTCACTGCATTTCAAAAATACTTCTCTTCATTTTGAACATTATTATATAACAATTTTATTTAGGCATTTTCATACAGCTTAAGCACAAGAAAATCTATGCAGTCGTTTTTGTTAATTTAAAAAATTTGAATTTTTGTTTCAGAAAAGTAGTTAACATTGTATTTGGAGAATAATTATGAGACTCAAAAGTTTGCTCAGCAACTATTGATGCCGGACTAACCGCCAGAGAGGGATGCCGAAGAAAAATTAACTGAGGTGTGGCTCAACTTGATTTTCTAATACCAGGAGCCATTTTTTTTTTCAAATTTTACAAGAAAATATGTGAAAAATCGGTATCGTGGATAGTCACCTACTAGTTTTCGCACGAATTTAAAAAAATTCTAACTAGTTCTAAATATATTGACAACAAATCCGAATATGAAGTTTCGTAAAATTCTATTAATATTTGTGGCTGTTATCGTGTACAGAAGAGATCGATCACAGACAGACAGATTGACCGACATCACTCCAGAAATAATTAAAAGATGTTCAGAAGGTCTTAAAACACAGTATATTGGCATTAAAATCTCGAAATCGAACATTTTAGGAAAAACAATAATTTTACCATATTACGTATGAGAAAGTAAAAATCCTGGCTATATGAAATTCTTTAAAAATTGCAGGACGAATATTGAACAGATACATACCAGCAGCTGACTTGCAACTTCTTTTCATTTTTTCTGTTTCCATCCAAAAGTCTTTTTGTAGAGATGCCAGTTTTTGTACACACTCTTCCGTAGAAATGCTCATTTTAAAGGCTATTTCATTGAAAGCTTCACTTCTTAATTCTTGATTGAAATGATGTGGGTTCCTTTTATCCCATAAAAAATCCTGTTCTCTGTACAGATAAATAAGATGATTAACCATTGCGTTATTCCACTCCATGATGAGTTATAGCTTTGGAAAGGACACTATATTGATATTGGATTGATATTTTGCAGTTTTCTGGGCAGGCAACGTTCAGAAAAAATGACCGTGTAGCAGATAGAACCAGCAACTAGTTCTTTGGTCGAGATCGAGAATATCGTAACACGTGAAGTTCCTAGCAGTAGTATGCTTTCACCTTCGGGCTGTGAGCGCTTGTTTGTTACTTGTTTCGTCCTGCTTTCACTATGGACTCATGAAAGCCCGCCCCTTGATGGGCGGGATGTTGGCAGCCAATAGGAAGTGCAGTTGGCGATAGTGGGGTAATCTCAAGGACTCACAATTTGATTCGGAGCTTAGCCTTCGAACAGTACGGACCTTTTCTTCGAGTTCCTGTTATCTACGTGACCATCCGGCCGCTCCACTGTACCTGCCGGCTCTTCCTTTTGTTCTCCCGCGACCTTTCTACTGTTCTCCCGTGACCTTGAGCCACCTGCCTGCCCACAGGCATGGGTTGACTGAGTAAGCAGAATTCCCGCCGTTGCCGCACCCTGCGGGACAAGTGACCACCCACGTGGGAGACCCTCCACATGTAAAAACGTCCCTGGAAATAACGCTATCTGATGCCAAGCTGGAAGCCAGCGATATGAGAGCCATCTACAATGATTTGGACATGGAAATCAGACGATGCAAAGATCCGGATGAGACGCTGCAACTAAAGGCCAGACTTCAAATGCATAAAATGAAGATGGACCGCGTCTTCGCGAAGTACAAGTTGCCACAGTGTGGTGAGACCTGTCGGAGACCGTCTCCGGCAGTTATTCCTTCTCCTCTTATTTCTGTTAGTCAGCCTGTGACTTCTGTAGCCTTGCCACTTAACCCTCAGGATATTGATAGAGACCCTGGCAGAATGCCAAATCTTAATACTAACCCCACCGCTAACGGAGGAAATTCTAGGCCTAAAAAGCACAGAGTTAGAGATGACGATGGATTCGAGTTGCCGCCAAAAATGCACACAGCTAGCTAATTAAGCAACCCCCCCCCCTCATCCCTAACTTAAATGTGAGTAACGGTGATAATACTGATCTACCTGCGCCTGACGCAGAAATTACCGAGGGCATGATAATCGATGCTCCAGTAAAGGAACGCCGTCCCCTTCTCTTCTTCATAGTGGTTACGACGCACTATCATCATCTGCTGCAGGACATAAAGGAATAAGCTCCTGAAATGTCTGCAAAAATGACTAACACTGGAGACATTATTAAAGTTAACGTAAAGTCACGTGAAGAATATATCAAACTGCAAAGATTTTTGATAGATAATAGTGTTCAATTCAAATCGCACCTCCTGGACGATGCTAAGCCATTAAAAGTTGTCATTAGGGGCTTTCCGATCTGTACACAGACGGGGCAAATAAGGTCAGAGCTTGAAATTCTTGGGTACACCCCAATCAGCGTCACGCAGTTGGCGCAGGGACCCAAGAATAAAATAGTCCTCATGCCGCTGTTCCACGTGCAGTTCGGGAAAACCCCTGATAATTCAAAAATTTATGAAGTTTCTAAATTGATGTATAAAGAGATTAGGATCGAGAGGTACAGTGGCCGGAAGCAAGTTAATCAGTGCTATCGCTGCCAGTCCGTCGGACATGCCAGCAATTCATGCCATCTTCCGGCTCGCTGCGTCAAGTGTGCGTTAGCGCACTTAGCCAGTGAGTGCACGAAAACTGTGGAAACCCCTTGTGTGTGCAACAATTGTGGCGGCCCACACCCTGCATCCTACAGGAACTGCCCCAAGTTCCCAAAGTACCGCCCCCCTCTCGACAAAGGAGCTCCAGTGTTGGCAACTGGTTCATTACACTGGTACAAACATTAACAAATCCGACGTCATCCAAGATGACTTTCTAAATCTTCTCTTTAGATTCGGAGAGTAGTATGGTATTGCCGTTGTAAATCTGGCCTTTAAGACGGCCCTTCCCAATCTTCGGTCTGCTCCAACCGAGATGGATAAAATCCAAATTCTGTTTGAGGGTGTAATCACCCTCATTGGCAAACATTAACCTCCCCCCCTTTTGGCTATGAGTTTTCAGCAACGGAACTTGAAGGCTCTTAACATTGGCATCTGGAAAGCCAATGGACTCCATGAAATCCATGTGGCTACGGACTTTTGTACAGCATATAACTTAGATTTGTTTTTGGTTCAAGAGATCCACTTCTGTCCAGGGAACATCTGCTGGATTGCTAACTACGACTTATACAATGATGACAGGCCTCGTACTAGCAATCGTACTGACGGTGGCACTGCCATCTACATCAATAGTAACCTTCTGCACAGTTGGATACCATCCCCCCCTCCAGACTGGAGAAGCCACTGCGGTGCAAATCAACCTGCCAAATAATCCTGTCATAACCATTGCGTCGGTATACCTCCCACCAAGGTATGGTAAATCTGGCCTGGCTATTGTTGACCTATCCTCCCTCTTCAAAATTTCCCCCCATGTGATAGTTGTTGGTGATTTCAACGCTAAACACCAAGCCTGGGGATGTTCATCGTCGAATCCTCGCGGCCAGGGCCTAAAGCGCTGGACTGACGAGCGAAACTACGATGTTATAGCCCCCAGGTGACCCCACCCACTTAAATAATGATCTGGACTTCGCCATCAGCAGCAACATCCCCTATGCATATCACATAGAAATAAGTGATGAACTCCCCTCTGATCATTTAACGATCCTGTATTCCATTGAACTGAACCACTTCTCTCTTGTCACTCCGGCCAAGCTGAAAACAAGCTGGTCGAAGTTCAAGAACTTACTTGCAATCCCCCCCCCCCTCCTTGCTACTTCAAATTGGACAGCGGACCTTGTGGATGAGGAGGTGGAGAAACTCTATTATATCCTCCGGGAAACCTACTCTGCATCCTCGAGGCCCCGAACCGCCAATGTCGATTATTATAAGCTACCGCCCGGAATACAGGATATGATCAGAGACAGGAACCGGCTCCGGAAGGAGTGGCAGGCCAGCCGAAACCCCGACCTTAAACGTGAGCTAAACTTCCTCAGAGCGCAAGTTGGCTCACGTATTAAGGCTTTTACAAGTGCACGATGGAACGCTTACGTTGAGTCCTTAACGACTCAGGACAACACCATTTGGAGGGCAACCTCACGTATTCGTAGGCACAAAACTTACATCCCCGCCCTTAACGGCCCCAATTGCAGGGCAATCTCCAACACACAAAAGGCTGAACTGCTTGCAGACAGTCATAGAAGACAGTTTGAACCTCACCATGATGTAATCGATCCTCGGACGGTTGCATTGGTGGATCCCATGGTTGAACAATTCATCTCCACGCCATCGCCTAACACGCTCAGGGTGGTCAAACACCCTGACATTACCCTCTATATTCAAAAATTGAAGAGTAACAAAGCGCCTGGGAGAGATCTTATCTCTACTAATATGTTAAAAAACTTATCTAACCCTATGTATCTTATCTTGTAAACCTCTTTAACATTCTTCTTGATCTCAATTATTTTCCACGGGCTAGGAAGGTGGCCATTGTGTCCCCCCTCCCCAAGCCCGGCATAAACCATTCTGACCCTTCAAAATATCATCCTATATCCTTACTTTCTGTCCTCTCTAAACTTTTCGAGTTTGTCTTGGTCAGGCATCTGGATGAGTTCTGCAGCCTTAATGATTCAGTCATTCCTGAACAATATGGGTTCAGGAAGAAGTATTCGCAACACCAGTTGCTTAGGGTTGCGGAGCTCATTCACGAGGGCCTCTCCAAGCATCTCAACACTACTGTTATTTTCCTGGATAACCAAAGAGCCTTTGATAAGGTGTGGATATCCGGACTCCTTTAAACTAATTGCTCTACACTTTCCTGCTCACCTTATCAAGATCCTCCACTCTTACCTAACGGAGCGTAGCTTCGCGGTAAGAGTATCTAACTCTCTTTCCTCTCCCAGGAATATACTGAGCAGGGTCCCTCAAGGTTCTCTTGTCGGCCCCAAATTGTTCAACTTATATATTAACGATCTGCCACGTTTCCCCGGTGTCACTTTAGGCCTGTGCGCCGACGACACAGCCCTGATTGCACAACATAAGCTCACACATGTCGTGCACAAAACTCGTCAAGACTACCTGGACTCCATGACGCAATGGTTAAAAAATTGGAGAATTAAAGTCAACGTCGCCAAGTGTGCTGCCGTCAGTTCCCCCCCCCCCCCCTCGTCGAACCCCCGTCACTAATTTAACTTTAAACAACGAACCGATTCCCTGGCAATCTAGCTACAAGAACCTAGGAGTGTACTTGGATTCAAAACTCACGTGAAAACTTCACATCTCTGAAATCTGTCAGAAAGTGGAGTCTGCACTCGCCCATATGCGTCTCCTCTTGGCTGGAAACAGCCTCCATCCAAATTTTGCAAAAAACTGTTTATTTTTATCAGAAATTTTTGTAAACTTCGTTTTGTATAGCACAGAATTAAGAATTTTTCATTTGCTGAATGTGTTTAAATTGATGATCATCAATTTATTTACATATTTATTTAATTTAGCATTATTCAATAAAGTTTGCAAAAATTAAATTCAGAAAATATTATTTAGGGTACTTTTGTATTATTGCGAGTTTCACCGTTATACATGGCCAACTGATGAGCAGTTATACCGATGAGTCATTAGTTATATAGAGCACTACATTATAACGTAATACATTAACAATTATAGTTTATTTAATATGTGATATAATATATATAATTATAATTAAAATATTTTCTAATGCAGTAATTTAATAAAAACTAAAATTTAGCATTTTAGTGCATTTCCCCCAGTCACCAAATGTTTTTTCTAAGGAGCTCCTCCTTCAAGGCTCTTGACAGCTTTGTTGGAGGAATAATCCACCCCCCTCATTGAATTTCACTCCAGCCCCTCTTGAATTACATTTCTGGCTACTCTCCTGTTCGGAAAGACTGGAGATATCCCCCACCCTTCAGGCACGGAAGAATTGTAAAGCTTGCTTCCCTGCTCTCTCTCTCTGGTAGAAAGAATTCGTGAAGATTCCTCTAAAGAAGTATGTCATTGATCTCAGAAAAGCAGTCTACATTTTGTTTCAGGTGTAGCATCGGTGGTTCAGTGATAGAATGCTCGCCTGCCACGCGGGCGGCCCGGGTTCGATTCCCGGCCGATGCATTTGCGAAATTTTTGGAGTTCAGTATAAAGGGAATTTCTTAATGCTTTTAAAACGTGGAATTATTTTACTGATCCTCAAAAGACTCATAATATGACTGACAAGAGAACCAGAAAAATAGTTTTAACGTATCAACGTTTAATTTGAAATTCGAGTAAAGAAAAGGTACTTCCATCATTCAAGATACCCAGGAAGTAACCAGGAACTTATTCCAAGGAAGGCGGGAGTGAAACTCAAAGGTCTTGAAGGAATGCACTAAAATATTGAATTTTATTTTTTAAATAAATTGCTTTATAAAAAATAATTTATTCATTATATCTAAATAAGGAATATTTATTTTTTTGAAAATACTGTTATTATGTGTTTATGTACTACAAATTCTATTTTAATCATAAGCATTTGTAAACTTTAATAGATTTCAATCCGTATAAAGTAATATATAAATTATTAGCCAATATTTAATTGTATCGCTATATTTGCAAGCTGATATTTGATTATGAAAATTCATATAGCTACTGTACATCAATATTAATGTATAATAGTTACAAATTATTTTAATTAAGTATTTATTAGTAGAGAAGCAGTTAATTAATAGAAGAAAATTTATAGAAACTGATATGTTAACGCATAAAATTAACTATATAATTATTTATCATCAGTTGATTTTGACTCTAAAATGTATAACACTGAACTCCGCAATAATACAAAAGTACCCTACTATTGTCTTAATTTAATTTTTACAACTTTTAAATATTTTTAAAATGTAAAATATATATATATATATATATATATATATTATCAGTATAACCGTAAATTCAAGTAATCTAAAAATTCTTCTGTATTAGAATACAAAGCAAACTAATTTTAAAAAAATCCTCGTAAAGCAATTTTTCATGCAAAATTGGTTTCACATTTTCATATCACTACTAAAACTGAATATTTTTATCTGGGAATGGGGGGCGCCGAGTTCATACCTCTTGGGGTAACTCAAACTCGCCTGGCTTTTGCCTAACTACGGCAATGCTCTCATTATAATGCAAAATGTTAATTTTATGTCAGCCAAATAGTTAAAACCAATGATCAACAAACAATACATTTAATGAAATTAGCGGCTTTCTAGTTCTAATTTTCACATGACGGTTTTTTCTTTAGCTGAGAAAAAGAAAATTTGCTACGAAATGATAAATTATAGTCTTTCAGCAAACTTCGTGAATCACGAAAATATTTCATTGTATATTGTAAAGCAATTTTGATAAGGGTTTTTTAACATTCTATTTTTTCCCTACAATTCACTGTAATGTATAGGGAGAGTACCGAAATCGTGTCAAAATCGCAACTCGAGTTTTCGACGGATCTACACGTTTTGAGCACTTTAGAAACCCTAAGAACTATGTTTTGCGTGATGTCAGTGTGTGTGAATATCAGAGCCGTTGCTAGGCAGGGGCCAGAAAGAGCTAAATCCCCCCCCCCTCCCAAGAGGTATAATTATTCCCCCCTCCTGATAAAATTATTAAATTTTTAGTAATGATATGAAATTTCATATAAAATGTTATTTTGCATAAAAAATTTCTTTGAGATTTTTTTTATAAATTACTTCGTTTTAAAGCTTTTTTAAATAAGATGAATTTGTGATTATACTAAAGATCAATGTATTTACATATTTAATTAAAAAAAATTTTAAAATTATGACAATAGTATTTAGTGTACTCCTGTATTATTATGGGGGTTCACTGTTATACATTATACAGTTAAAATCAACTGATCAGTAGCTAAGAGTTAACATTAAACATTAACCTGTATAAACTTTCAGCATGTTACTACAAATTATTAACAGCTTTATTACTAGTTAATGCTTACATCAAAATCAATTGCAATTATTATATATTAATATTGATGTATAGTTACTATATGAACATTAATAATCAGCTTTTAGCTTGCAAATATAAATATGCAATTATTCGTTAATAATTTATATAATTGACTCTTTCGAAGAGTACTTTCCTTGTGGATGCCGCCCCCACTGGAATTTGATCTAAAATGGGTGGCACTTCTGGGTCGCCCAAACAGATACTTTACACCTTCAGGTAGGTCGGCCTGTCTGAGTCGAAAAAGATAGTTTATACAATTATTAAATTAGTCATATTTTGAACGTTTAGAATTTTCTGAATAATAATACCCTCTACCCCCCTCTTCCTTCATTTTCACTAGAAAAACCTTACTTATGGTAGGTTTTTTCGCTGCAACCGTTTTTTTTTTAATATTATTTTTTATACTGAAAAAAAAATCAATTTTTTTGCGTCCTAAATCAGTTCAAACCGTTAGTAATTTTTTACATGTTTCATTTTAAACGAAGTTGTCCCTTTAGTTATAGCGACTGCTTTCTCCGAACAGTAACTGGAACTTTATCCGCAGTGTCTTTAATGTATTCAAGAATTCCCTTCGTTTCCGAATACAAATAGATAGTGCAGAGAATCAGCCCGCTTCTAATTCGTTTAAAATAGATTGAATGAACGAACTGATATACAGATTGGATTAGTTAAGTGACTCTCAAAATATCGATTGTTCCGTACGTACATTGCATTTGGACATGAAGGGTGAAAAGTATTTCTACTCTTCATGCACTTCGATTATCAAAATAAAATAGTGATTTTTTCCTCAATGTGTAATATATATTTTACACATATAATTTTACTTTCCCAGCGTATTGACCTCAACACAGAATAAGGTACTCTGTGTTGTGTTCGTATTGACCTCATTTCTTTTCCTTGGTTAAATATATTTTGGACAATGAATATAACTGAAATATTCCTATGATGGCTGCCTTTTGTGAATAGTTTGCTCAAAGGAGTATCGTGCCCCAATTCTATCATAAGGTCGTCTATGATGATAAGAGCATCTCGAATTGTATTCAAGTTAGAGGGCAAACTTTCATAAAAATCTACATTTTTCAGAGTATTGAAGAGCTGCTGGTAAGCGCCGTAGCAGTATACAACAAGCTTGGGCATTGGTTTAAACATGTGTTGTTCAATAAGTTTCTTAACAAAGACGGTCTTGCCTGACCCCGTTGGTCCACTAACTATACACGTTGAGGGGTGCTTTAAACGGGGAAGCTCCATGGATATTAATGACGCTAATTCTTGGGTGTGCACAGTTTTAATACAGATCTGAAGCAGCAGAAAAAAAAAAAAAGTTTTTCCTGCGAAAAAATATCTGGTATACAGTTATGTGCAAATAGTTTTTTTAAATAACTTTCATTTAATGTTTTAATTTAATAATAAAAGGTAAATATTTATTAACAAATAGAAAAAATAAAATGAGTACAGACATTTATTTCAAAATATATTATTTTTATTTTTTAAAAATCATGTTTACACCGTATCTTTTCTTGACAAATTGATACATTCTAAAATCATTCTTTTTTCCAGCAAGATTACATACAATAAAATTTATACATAATCCATGGCATGGTTTCACTAAGAAATAAATACAAAAGTGTCCACATACATTAGAAGTAAAACTTTGCAGAGATATCTTGTTACATCTCAGGTGGGGGTATTTCATGACAAATCTTCCAATATCTTTTCCATACATTTCAGGAGGTATGCCATATGAATCGAAAAATTCAATGGATTGATTATCTTTGATAAATAACGCCAACCAGTGACTACCGGTTTCAGTATGGATATCCGTGTTAATAACGAGAGCTGCAGGTGTTACATCAATATTAGGAATTCTATCCGACGGGAAAACTCCTTTGAAATATCTCGCTGTATGACGATCACGAGATAATATTTTATAAATGTCCGAGGAATTCATCAATTTCCAAAATCGTACAATATATTTCTAGCTTTGTTGATTTCTATCAGGTTTTCAAATTCAGCATACACCAACAATGAGACTGTATGTTGTAGAGGAATGCAAAATTTTATTTCTAGTCTTAAGTTGCTATGTCGTACCAGATTCAAATGGGAACCATCACATAAATCGGGGGACAAATCAAGGAGAAATAAGCAAATTCCCTCAGGAAATTCCGATGTCGAAAGGTAAAGTCCGCGATCTTCTGCAGTGAGAAATAAATTCTGAAAAGCACGAATGAAATTCTTATTAGCAAAGTCGGGTTGCAATGGGTTATGAGGCATGGGTTGTCCATGTACGTAGACGCCGATAAAGTGTATATTGTAATGCTGAAATACAAAGGGTGACTTTTTATAGTTGCCATTAAATGCGTCATTATCTACACAAGCAACAACTATACGCTTAGACATCTGCTCTGTAAAAATATTATCTTGGACGAAACACATATTTCCAGTGGGGATCGAATATGTTTTGCAAAGCACTCTATTGATAGGATACTTGGCTGTTGTTTTTTCTAAACTCTTTGCATGCCCCAATACAACACCGGGACTGACTCTCACTTTGCGTACAAACAACGACGCGTGCTCAAGCACAACTTTATAATCACCCTATTCCCAACAAACAAAATTCGGGTTTGCTACGAATGAGTTTAATTTTCATGTCTACCATGTTCAGCAAAAGTCGATCTTGGTGAAACAAATCCACGTGTAGCCGACCTACCATGTCTACCGTTGTGCTCAGTTGAATCATTTCTGCTCGTTTGTTAAATCCTTCATTTGGATTAGGATCTTTGACATCGAATGCATTCATTCTACCCGCGGTATCTTTAAAAAATAGTTCGGCCGAGAGTTGAGAAGTTTTGGTATCAAAACCATGATTTAGTAATTTTTCTATAATGGCTCTATAGGGGTATGTATTGTTGCTCGACGACACTAATCTTTCATTCAGACTGATATCCACTTGAGAAAATAGAGAGTGCAAAAACGAATTGACGGGGCCTACTTTATCTTCTTTAGTGAGGGAAGTTCCATCATTTTTTAGATATTTTACCTTAACATAAAGTTGAGTTTGGGATAAATCAAGATAATCACCTCCACTTCCAGATACATTAAATTCAACAGGACTGCCGTCAGATACAACAGGATGAAATTCGACCCTCTGCCAGATTTCTATAACTGTTTGCGTAGGAGGAAGCGTAAATAAATTAAGTTCTGATTTTGCACACTCAGGTGAATCTTTTAGAAGAAAAGCCATTACGCATCACAAATGTCACGTCCTCGCACCTTCTTGACTTTAGACGAAATGACACGTTTGGGAATTTTTCTCTTCCTTTTAAATCTTCCATGACCGATCATCTCGTCTGCTTTTCGAACCGCTTTTTTAGCTAGCGTTGTACCAGCTTCTTTGGCTCTCGATTTTACTGATGTTTTAAAATTATCACCAGCTAACACATCATTGGCGATAAGAGTTCCTGTTCTTAGAGCTTCCTTTCCTGCAGTTTTTGCTCCTCGCACCAAAAAGGGTAAGGCACTTCGAAAAGGCCTAGCAAAGAATCCGCCAATACCGTATCCTTTTTGTAGAACAATTCCTCCATAAAGGGGCATGCCGTTATCGGTCTGTCCCACATAATAATCTTCAAATTTTTTAGTGCAGCTCGTATAGGGTACAAGCATGATGATGATACTTCTGCAACGTTTGTTTTACAAATGAACTCACGTTTTTTCTAACAACCTTTTATAGAAGTTGTCTCTTTCAAATGGCACCAAGTCACCTGAATGTAGTCTCAATTCAATTTGAATGGTTTGAAAATGCTGGCGTATGACCGGCAAATAGAAATGTCTTGCATAATGAGCATTGATCGTTTCCTTCTATAGTTACAATTTTTAAAAGAGGCGCTTGCACATCTCCAACTATTTGCGGTTCTACTAGGCCACAGTACATATACATAACGGAGAAAGAAGCGTTAGCATCCGCCACAAATGGACTTTGCACAATTCCTTTATATTCACCTGGTTTAAATCCGAGGAGTTCGGAAATGCCATCATGAAGCACTACTTTGGATTCTCCTTTGGTTTTTATAGTCACTCGCTTCGTGACAGAATGATAGGAAAATTCAATTTTATTTTTATGGGATGTTAAACTCATGGCTTTTTAAAGATCTGGTACAGTCTCGTAGCAACCAGGAGGAACACGCCTTCCTTCTAATTCACTCCCATCTAGAGAAAATCCAAATAAATTGTTATCTTTCCTTAAATTGAACCAGGTATGGGGATAGATCAAATCGACAACGGCTATTTCCCATTCCGCACTGTTTAAGTGTATGGGAGACGGAAGTTGTGTAGTAAATCGGGATATTTTATTTTCAGGGAAAAAACGCTGTGAACTAACACTAATGAGTGTGACGTAAAACGATATTTTTATTAAATGGAAAGTAAATACTATTGGTGAGACCATTTATATCCTGTACCCAAGTATTAAATTTTTCAGGATAACCTTGAAATTTCACAAAGTGTTCCAGTTTTCCGTTTCGTTTTCTTTTCTAACTTTTCCCACAGGGTAATAGCCAGAATCTGTGATCTTCTGCAATTCTTGTTTATAAAACGTGCCTTCAATTACCTCACCTGCTAAATCTTTCAACTTATAGTACTATAGGTTTTCGAGAAATAATTTTATGAATCGTAAATATTTCTCTTGTCCAATTTTGCTCGTAACCCTTTTCGAAACGTAAATTCCTTTTACTAATGCGTACCGTGTCTCCCACTTTAAAATCCGGCACTAACGGTTTCAACGTCTTAGATTCATTTCCATGTTACTGACTGATTATCAACTGTAACAGAAGAGGGTTTCATTTTAATACTTCGATGCCACGTGTTATTTTAACTATGCAATAATTTTTTAACAACATCAATATAACGTTTTGTATTTTTTTCAGAAAAATATTTCCACATTTTTGATTTTAATGTACGATTAAATCTCTCTACAATACTTGATTTCATATCATTGTTAGTCGTAAAAATATGAACCTTCATTTGTTTTAAATAATTTTGTACAAGTTTATTTTTAAATTCTGACCCTTTATCTGTCTGTAGTATTCTGGTTTCCTTTCTTTAAAAATTTCCTACGAAGCTATAATTACATTTTTTCCACTTTTATCTTTAAGAGGAATAGCCCATGCATATTTCGAGAGAATATCTATGCAGGTTAACAAATATTTGTATCCGTCATTAAATTTAGCTAGAGACTGCATATCAACTAAATCTGATTGAAACTGTTCATTTATAGCACCCACAATTACTCGATTTAGAAGAAATTTATGACGCAAAGGTTTGTGCAAAGTATAAGAAACTTTCTTTCCCAACCACTCTTTAATATATTTTCTTTTAACTTTCCCTTTTAAAGTACGGTATAATGCATCAATTCCACTATAACTAGCTGCGTGCGATGGATTTACGTAAGCGCTAGACAATGTTTTTTCCATTTCCAATAACGTTTAACTTACATTGAGATAATGCCTAAGAGAAGATGTTTACTCTAAGAAATAATAAATCACAATGAATCGTTATAAATCAGTTACCATATTTATATATGCTCTAGTTTTTAAACAAAATCATAACTTTTTAAACACAAATTATACAATACAGTAAAACGCACTCAGTATGTAAAAATGTGAAATGAAAAGAAAATACAAATATCAATATACATTTTATTCAACAGAACTCATTAAATTTTGGTACATACTTTCTTCTTCATTAATATATCACTTTTCAAATAATAATTTCACATTTAAACCATCAGGGCGCGGTAGCCCATTGGTTAGCGCGCTGGAGTTGCACTCGGTAGGCCCGGGTTCGATTCCAGCCACTGCCAAAACTGCCGCCGTGTTCATGCGGAGTACGATCACGTTAAACATGTGGGTCCGAAAGTCCTTCCGAGAGGTTGGTGGTAGGGGAAGGAGGGTACGGTCCCTGTGGATGCCTCCCCCACCGGGTTCCGGTCTAAATTGGGTGGCACTTCCCGACCGTCCAAACAGTTACCTTACACCTTTCTGGTAGGTCGGACGGTCTGGGTTTCAACAATCAACATTTAAACCATCAAAAAATTCTTCTTCACAAAGTACCGTATCAAGATCAATATTTCTATTTCTTTCAATGAAGTCTTTTGTTATTTGACACCAGTTTAAATGATATAAAGCACGTTCAAAATATTCATGAAATTTTTCAGCACGACTCATCGTTAAACAGTCATGCATAAACCGCGTTTCGTAAGTTCCACGACATCCAAAACAGTTCTGTAATCTTTAAAGTTATTGCAATTGAAAAACACATACCCAGTGAGTCCGTTATTTCTTGAATATTTCCGTCCGTTATTTCTTGTTCTTTCATGTCGTACGATTGGCCAATTAAATGAGAATTTGATTTCAATTCATCCATCTGTTGATGAATGAAGTAAGCTAAAGTTTCTCTAATAAGATTTTCTTTAACTCTATCAGTAATTAAAGAGGCTGAGTTATTTAGTTTTAAAAACTGAGCACCGTTAAGCAAGACATGATCAAACAAGAGCTCAAATCTCAAATTTTTCCGTTGGAACATTCTTTGAAATACATACACTCGTTCACCGTCTTTCATTTGTGTTATATAGGCAGACATCTCTATCAACCACAAGAACCTTGTCCAATAAACCATTAAAATTGTTCAGTTGTTTCTCCATGGAGTCCCACACTGTAGGAGATATAGAAATTCCATCTTTCGTCGGACGAAATATTCCGTCATTGTCTGTTATATATCGCCGTATATGCACACGGGTATATCCCTTGAAGGAACTTACTTGAACAAAGTTTTCTCCACCCAGGTGTATTAAATCGTACGGCACAGATTCTTGTTTCAACAACTTAGACTCTCTCGAACATTTCGCCATCTGTTCACGTTCTAACTTGCGCATTCTGGGTTCTAGGGAACAAATGTTTGATACGTCTCCAAAAGAACGCTTCATTTTTAATCTTGTATTATATTATAGAATTCACCAGCAAATCTTCACAGCACTGGCCCTATACATTCACTGTTGCAATCGTCACTAAATCTCACCAGCCAGTACGCATGAGCTTACGCAGACGTTGCCATTCTGCATCAACAAATTCCTTGCCAGCCAATAGAAATCCCAATAAAAATTAAAGTTGGCGAGGGAACCACTCAACACAGCGGAAATCAACAGAAGCGAATCTACTGTTGCCTTTTCAAAGATGCCTGTAGACACTTGTTTTAAGATGACGTCATGAAATTGCACAGCCAATCAGATTCATTCCACGTGTGCAAGGAATAAACATTAGAAGCAGCCATAGAATGACTTAACTCGTTCCACATAACAACACGACTACGTGGTATTGCACATAGCTCAGCTCGTGTAAGAATTTCCAAAAAATTTACTTCTACTTTCACTTTGCACTACAACCCCCCGAAAACACGTGGTATTCAATTTAAAATCCCCCTCTTACTACTCAACACAACACAGAAACAATCCTTTATTTATCTCACCAGCAAGTATGCATGAGCTTAAACAGCCGTTGCCATTCTGCATCAACAAATTCCTTGCCAGCCAATATAAATTCAAATAAAATTATAGCTAGCAAGGGGACCACTCAACACAACGGAAATCAACAGCAGTGAATCTACTGTTGCCTTTTCAAAGATGCCTGTAGAAACTTGTTTTAAGATGACGTGATGAAGTTGCACGACCAATCAGATTCATTCCACGTGTGCAAGGAATAAACATTAGAAGCAGCAATAGAATGACTCAATTCGTTCTACATAACAACACGACCACGTGGTATTGCACATAGCTCATGACGTTATTATATTTATTTTAATATATTTATAAATATATTAAAATTCTGTGAAAGTATTTGTTTTTTGAGTGTTTTTTAATATATTTATTTTAATAATTTTTTTTCACAGAATGGCAACGGGGTAAGTTTATCAAGCACGTGGTGTGTGACGTCACGTGAAGTGAAAGTATTTGTTTTTGAGTGGAGTTCAGTTGTTTGACTTTCAGAATTTCTTTTCAAAGAATGGCAACAGGCAAGTATTATCGTGATGAGAAAAGGATGATGTCATACCACGTGTTATTTTACGAGAGGTTTGAAACTCCGTGATTTTGACGCCACGTGGTTTTCGGGGGGATTGTAGTGAAAGTAGAAGTAAATGTTTTGGAAAAAAATATATTAAAATAAATATAATAACGTCAAAAGGAGCCTTAGCTAGACCTAAGGCTCCTCTATATACTAACTGACTCATCAAGCATATTGAAGCCCACTATAGCTGGAAGCGCAATCCATTAGCATTAGCTCTATTCGTATTTTCACTTTAGGAAGTACTATTGAAATAATTATAGGTGGTTATTCTGCACCGAGCTGCTCTAATCCTTCTAGAAAGGGTTTTAGGCTATTTCGCTTTCCTAGAAACGAAGAAAGAAGAAAAAATAGCTAATAAATAATTGGATACCCGGTACTAGAGCACACTTGTGCGAGCTAAGTTCTACAATATTCTAATTAAAAAATCTTTTTTTATATAAAGTATTAATTTTAAGCACTTATTTTATAATTTCTGTAAATCTAGTATGGAATCCTATGGGCTTCAATATGCTTGATAAGTCAGCCTGTGGTAGAGGAGCTCTAGCTAGACCTAAGGCTCCTCTATATACGAGCTGACTCATCAAGCATATTGAAGCCCACCATAGCTGGAAGCGAAATCCATTAGCATTAGCTCTATTCGTATTTTCACTTTAGGAAGTATAATTGAAATAGTTATGGGTGGTTGTTCTGCACCGAACTACTCAAATCATTCTAAAAAGGGTTTTAGGCTATTTCACTTTCCTAGAAACGAAGAAAGAAAAAAACAATGGCTAATAAATAAGTGGATATCCGGTACTGGAGCATACTTGTGTGAGCTAATTTCTATAATATTCTAATTGGAACTTCCTTTTTATATAAAGTATTTATTTCAAACACTTATTTTATAATTTCTGTAACTGTAGTATGGAACCCTATGGGCTTCAATATGCTTGGTAAGTCAGCCTGTAGTAGAGGAGCTCTAGATAGACCCATTCTCTGACTTAGGTGAGAAAAACTATTGAGAAACGTTGATCGGAAACTATTTAAATATTTATCTAATAGTAACTGTGTGCAAGCAATATAGAATCATGTAAAACAGTATATGCCTAGCAATGTGAAGTTTGCGAAAATAAATTCCGTACATATGAAAAGAAATAGCAAATTTTTTATGAGAGTGGAAGCTATTAAAATTTTAACATGAGGGAAGTTTATACAAAGATTACTGAATGCTATGTTGAAAGATAATTGAATGAGTAAAGGTTATGTATAAAAAAATAGTGAATGATCATAGAAGAGCCAATACTTGTTAAGTGTGTTATGTGAATCGGTTTGAGAAGGATATAAATATATATTTCTAATCTAAATATGGCAAATCAGTCATCATTTAAATATTGACTGTATTCCGAAGTTTACAGGCATGAATAACGCAGTATAAATTAGAATAAATATTATTTCCAGGCAACGCAATGCATAGCTTTTGTCTAGTTCAAAATTGACGAAATGTTTTAGAAAAAATATTTCGTCTGGATTTGAGAGAAAGAAGGAAACTTTCAAAATCATCTGAAGAAAAAACAGTAATTGATTTAAATTTAAAAACACATATTTTATCAAATCATTGCAATAATAATTATTAGTCACGTCAAATGCATTTTGTTAAGAATTTTTTTGTTTGTAAATTTGTTAATAAAATGTTTGCTAAGGTATTTATATCTTGATTCGTCAAATTGAAGGGCTTCATCATGAGTAAGACGGAGTAGTTTCGATTCAATAAAAATGGTTTTTGTTCAAGAATTGGATATTCATAAATTAAAATAAACTAGTGTAATTTTATGGATAATTTTGTAAAAACAAATTAAATTTATAGTCACATTAAAATGATACATTTGCCCCTATTTATTTTAAAGCAAACGGTGAATGGAATATTTTTAGTTTGAAGCTCCTTCCCAATAAATATTGGACAAATGTCGGAGAAAAAAAAATTCGTCTTCGAATAAAATGATAAAAATAGCCTTTGTTTCTTTTAGCATAAAATTCTGGATGATACCCCCCCCCCCCCCTCACTTTTATTTCCCACGATTTTCTGTCGCATTTTAAAGTGCCGATTGACTGAAATCTACGGTAATATCTGTACCATAAAAGAAATTAAATGAATTCACAAAGACTTCAAATAAACAAAATTAAACAGTAGATCTATATCATTAAATATATAGAAACGGGGTTTTCCTTAAGCATATAAAATGAAAATATTAATTACATGCATTGAGCATGCATCGATACAATCTAAATATTTTAAAATCAAATCGATGACATCTTTCAGAAAATTATAAAGTTCAAATATTTTTTGTATAGGAACTATTAGGAACGGAATGGTACGCTTACTTTTACTCGACAGAATAAGTTCCATAGCATTTATATGCAGGAAATTTTAAATCATCCAATTTTTAAAGAAATAGAAATTTAATTGCAAATTGATAAAGATAATATGGAGAGTTTTATAGAAATAAATCTTATTTAATTCTATTATTACATATTTCTCATTAGTTATATCCTACTTCAAACCTTTAATAAACAATACAGACAGTAAAGTGGACAGTCTCTATTTAATGAATTTGAACGGGATATATCGTTTAAATTCTTTAAAGCGTTGTAAAAGTAATTGTTAAAAAATACTATATTAAAATCCATATTCATGCAATATATTTGTGAGTAAAAATATTAATAAAGATTATCAGTTTACACGTAAAATATATGTAAATTTTGTGTAAAATGAAGACGAATGTATTTGTTATACGAAATCACCCGGAAAATCATATCCTTGTCTTGGTATATAATAATTTGTCAAACCGCTGTTTTTGACTTCTTCATCCGTTAATTACAGCAATGTAGTTCGTTTTGATTCAAATTTGGGTTCATTCGTCATATTTCAGTGTTAGCAAATTATTTTAGGAACATTTCATGTATCTCGTTGATGTTTGAGGGTGAGCGTCAGTAAATTTTCTGCCCTATCCGCGCTTTGTTAACTTTCGCGGCACAAATATTTCGCCGAAATTCTGCTCAAACAGTTGCGAAATATTTTCTGAAAAATAAAATGCAATGCTTAGTTTATATTAAAACTAAATTTAATGCCTCGCAAATTATAGAATATATTTTTTATTTTAATCCAAAATATTTTTGGTGCTGCCATCTGTTGTCGTAGTTTAATTCATACCGATTATTTTTATTTTTTAATGAACATTTTTAAATATCTATTCCTTCTAATACAGTGTTAAATACAACAACAGATCATATATAATAATGCCACAATCACGGAAATGTAATTTATCATTCTATAAATTTATAAGGGATCTGAATGTACATCACTGAGGACTGCTGTTTTGTCTTCAAATCCAAGTTCAATTACGTTTCCGTGATTATGGCATTATATATGATGTGTTGTTGTATTTAATAGCGTATTAGAAGGAATAGACATTTAAAAATGTTCATTAAAAAATAAAAATAGTCGATATGAATTAAATTACGACAACAGATGGCAGCACCAAGTATATTTTAAATTAAAATAAAACATATATTCTATGTTTTATTGGGTATTAAATTTAGTTTTAATATAATCTAAGCATAGCATTTTATCTATAGGAGAATATTTCACAACTGTTTGATCAGAATTTCGGCGAAATATGTATGCCGCGGAAGTTAACAAAGCGCGGATAGAGCAGAAGATTTACTGACGTTCACCCTTAAAGCAAGGCATTTTTAAATAAAACCGTGCTGTTTTTCAACGTTTTTCAACGAAGCGCCGCTGGTCAACAGAACGGAAGGTCTAGCTAAGGCTCCCTAGGTCTAGCTAGAGCTCCTCAACAACAGGCTGACTTATCAAGCATATTGAAGCCCATAGGGTTCCATACTGCAGTTACAGAAAATATAAAATAAGTGTTTAAAATGAATA
The DNA here is from genome assembly GCA_951213105.1 of Amaurobius ferox. Taxonomy (NCBI): domain Eukaryota; kingdom Metazoa; phylum Arthropoda; class Arachnida; order Araneae; family Amaurobiidae; genus Amaurobius; species Amaurobius ferox. Next base: position 28,952,705 of record OX578149.1, read on the forward strand.
CTTTATATAAAAAAAGAAGTTTTAATTAGAATATTGTAGAACTTAGCTCGCACAAGTATGCTCCAGTACCGGGTATTCAATTATTTATTAGCCATTGTTTTCTTCTTTCTTCGTTTCTAGGAAAGCGAAATAGCCTAAAACCCATTCTAGAATGATTAGAGCAGTTCGATGCAGAACAACCATCTATAATTATTTCAATTATACTTCCTAAAGTGAAAATACGAATAGATCTAATACTAATAAAGTGCGCGTCAAGCTATGGTGGGCTTTAATATGCTTGATGAGTCAGCGCGTATATAAAGGAGCCTTAGGTCTAGCTAGAGCTCCTCTACTACAGGCTGACTTATCAAGCATATTGAAGCCCATAGGGTTCCATACTACAGTTACAGAAATTGTAAAATGAGTGCTTAAAATAAATACTTTATATAAAAAAAGAAGTTTCAATTAGAATATTATAGAATTTAGCTCACACAAGTATGCTCCAGTACTGGGTATCCAATTATTTATTAGCCATTGTTTTCTTCTTTCTTCGTTTCTAGGAAAGCGAAATAGCCTAAAACCCTTTCTAGGATGATTAGAGCAATTCGGTGCAGAACAACTACCCATAATTATTTTAATTATACTTCCTAAAGTGAAAATAAGAATACAGTTAATGCTAATGGATAGCGCTTCCAGCTATGGTGGGCTTCAATATGCTTGATGAGTCAGCTCGTATATAGAGGAGCCTTAGGTCTAGCAGTGACGTCACAGCTCGCCCAGAAATGTTATCATGGGGGGAATAGCGAACGAGACAACCTGTTAATATTCTATTAACCTTGAGAGCTATGGAGTCATTATAGTAGAAGGGATTAGACCCTTCTCAATGGCTACTATAATAGAGGCTGACAAATAGCCGTTATATTCTATCACGCAGAGAGTGCCTTGTTGATAAGGAGTGAGGGATAGATAATTTGGATAATCTCTTTGGAACGCATAGTGGCGCCATTATCGTCGATTGCGGTGAAAAACTATATTCTTGCATTTATCTTTTCAACAATGTATCCATCATCTCCTTTCTTGTTCATTCAGGAATCAAATTCAGGAATCACCTGTATTCGTATCCCTTTTCGTTAATTATCAGAGCAATTCACGGCCGAACATCACCACGTTTTATTACGAATTTGTACCAAAATGCTCGATATTGAATTACGTACCGTAGAAGCTAATGTGCAAGTATGATATAAAATGTCGGATGATCTAGTTCTATATATAGAGCATGTGCACGAGCGTAAGTAAACAGTCTGCTCAGCAGAAACGCAAGGACAATAGGACATTCGTTTTAACCGGATTGTGGTAAACTGACGATGATGGTAGAGAAAAATTGAAACTAAACCCGTTAAACATCGAAATTTACCTTTGTGCTGAAAATAAATTATTTAGTATACTTGAATAACAATATAAATTTAAAGATTTTGTTTCCTAAAGGGCACTTTAAGTGAATGTACACAATTACTAATTTTTACCGTAATCACTAGTTAGCGTCCTTAAGATGTATACGTTTAGTAGCTTTTTCTGCAGTGCATATGCGAGGGAAAAGAGAAAGGTTACGTACCGAATTTCCTTTAAACGCATCTCGTATTATATTTTCTCTTTTATATATTTTATCGAAAGTGAATATTATATTTTCCGGTTAATTAAAAATAGTCATCAAAGAAGATAAATTTAGATATATCCTATTCAAATTAGTGGTTGAACGATTGTAAATTTGTATAGTAGCCGTTTTTATTGCAGAAATACTGAAAAATTCCATACTGTTAAGAATACAAGTACTTTGTTTTGGAAAAGTAATGTCAAAATTCTCCGTATGAAGTCATGTTTATTCCGAATTCTAAGAAAGAGAGTCGTAAATTCGTACTCCTCGCCAATCGGTTTTTAATCCCGTAAGCGAAGGAACCTAATATTTCGACCTTATCCCTTGTGGAAGTCAAAAGTTTGCTTAAAATTAGCATTACATTTACACTTTATAAAGATTATAACTAATGAACGTATGGTTTCGTGAAAAAAAAAAGTTGTTTGTTTTGGAACAGCGTATAATATTTAAAGGATATGCTGTTAAAATATGAACACAAGGACAAGGGTTAGAAAAGTGCCCAAGATAGGATAAAATCTTCCTTTGAACTTCGAAGAAAAATGGATAATGGAAAAGGTAGTTTCATAATAGGATATCGTTTACGTCGAATTGTTTAAATTATGAAGATCAGATTGTCCAATTCTTTTATATCCCAATTTTTAAAATTGGTACGATAAAATTGGGTCTTCGAAACACAAATGTGTATTTCATTTTAATTCACGAAAATTCGACTATTGATAGTGCGAATTCCGTTAAAACTGCGTTTATATTTTTGATCGAAAAACCCAAAACGATAAAGGATCTACAACGATAAAGATCCCATAACGATAAAGAACCTATAACGATAAAGAACCTATTTTTGCAAAGTAATAACTAAAATAAGTTAATAACTGAAAAATTAATTCGAATTTAGGGGGGGGGGGATGTCCCCATGTTTCTTTCGGCCTGAACTGAGGTATTACAGTGTGCCTAATTTTATAGCTGTGGGTATCTTAGATTATCCGCTGCGCAACCAGCAAACAGGAAGATAAACTAGCAGCTTTCGTTTTTTTTTTTATTATAGATAAAATGCCGCCAAAGCGAAAGCAATCTTATCGCAGCGTTAACGGGTTGGTATGTGTAGCTCCCTAATTTATTATAAACTTTAATGTTCAATTAGAAACATAATCTTTGTTTGAATTTCTAAATGATTCTTACATCTGCCTGAAACAATCATTTACGCTGTCTGTTGGTCATCCAATCTATAGTTTAAGGTCGTATGAAAATTTCCAAAATTTGAAAAATAAATTAAAACTTTGAACACCGGAAGTGTCTATCACTTTAAAAACATATAAAAAACATTGATTTTTAATACACGCCTCGGAGCATATTACACATGTCGAAAAAAAACATCGCAGCTCAAAAAATTAAATTTTTCAGAAAATGACGGAAACTGTTTTCCGAGGTGAATATATCTTTCAAATGCCAAAATATTTTACTTTAATTAAAACAATAGAGCATTAATTGACAGTAATGAGAAAGATAAAGCTCTAAGGTGGAGGCCAAAACTTAATAGTGCGTTCTTCAGCAGGGATTAGCCGGTACTTGCAATGGCCGCAAATATTTTTTTCTATTTTCCACAATTCTGTAAACCATTAGTCCAAAAAATGTAAAATGCACAACGGCATCAAATTTCATAGAAATTGAACTGTCTTCCATTTTTTACAAATTGGAAGTATATGTATATGTGATCAACCGCTGACTTCGCTTAGAATAAATCTCGGTTAGAATATTTGTATCAATGAACCTCGGATAGATATATGTATTACAATTAACCTTGAATAAAATATTTATATGCATAATAATAAACCACGGATAGAATATTCATAAGTAAAATAAATCTCGAGTTGAATATTTTTACACTATATATCTCCAGTAGAATATTTATTACTATTTTTTAATTTTTATTATTATTTATAAGTATAATAAACTTCGGATAGATTATTTATAAGTACAATAAACCTCGAATAGAATATTTATATCTAAAATAAACCTCGGGTAAAATGTTTATTACTCTAGACCTCGGATAGATTATTCATATACAAAAACCTCAGATAGAATATTTTTAAAACACTCTGTATATATGTATTCTGGGAGAAGTATAAATTAACAAAAGAGAGAAATTTTCACTGCATTCCTTGATACTTCAAGCAATTCTTCAAAATATCTTCGAGAATTTCCTTCTGTTACCGAATGCAAATGGTTAATGTTTGCTCCAAGGACAGGCAGCCCGCTTCTAATCTGTTTAAAATGGATGACGGAATGGATAGGTATACAGATTGAATTAGTTCCATAAATCTACAAGTATCGATTGAACTTTGCCGCACTTGGAAATTTGAATTAAAATATTGAAGATTTTCTGCGCAATAGGAGAAATCCCATGCATACTTTACTTTTGCTAAATGTATAATAGAGAAGAGAACATGCAGAGAACACCCATCATTTATAGAAATTAACCTGCGTTGACCGAGATATGCCGATATGACATTAACGTCGTACAATCTGAAATAATTTAGCCTTACATCTGCTCTTATTAAGCTTGATAAAAAAGTCAGAAAAGTATGTAAATCGGATGAATCATTTTCGAAATATAGACTGCCATTAACGACCGATAAGACATGCATTTAAATTCCTGTTGTTCCACGGGGGAGACGTGGGAAGATAAAACTTACTTTGAAACATTCCGCCTCATTACACACACACACGCGCGCACATATATATACATATATATATATATATATTTCATTCATGGCTCCAATGGATCAGACATATGCAGTGTTTTTTCTGGTATTCTTGTTTCCTAGAACTTGGCAAACTTTATGCATGTAGTCCAAGTTATCAGTGATTATAGATATAATCTATGATATAAGAAACATGCATTTTTTATTCATTTTGATAAAATACTAAGACTTGAAGAAGAGTTTTATCGAAATGATTTATTTAAGCTTACTGCTTATCCACGTGTAGTGCTTGGATTTTATTTGATTTTCTGTTATCGATTCCATTCCATTGATGTTTGTTGATTATCTTCAGCTTGATAACTAGAAATTTGTATTTTATTTTCCACTTGATTGATAATTCTCTGTTTAATATCTCTTTTTATTAATTAGGCATTTGTTTTCAATGTTGGGTATTTTGAGTTACAATTTTTCTCTATGATTTCATTGGATTTTCAAACTATTATTATTATTATATATATATATATATATATATATATATATATATATATATAATAAAAGTTTGAAAGTCCAATGAAAGAAAAGTGAGAAGCTGTAACTCGAAAAACCTAACATTCTAACAGCTTACAAGATAAAAGTATAAATCAGCAAATCTTCAAGCAAATGGAAAAAAAAATTTTGAATCATTAAGTTAATGAAAATTATCAAAAATGGCGTCTAAGAAGGCTGAATCTTTGCACATTTATAGTATTGACTATCACATTTTTAACGCACTTCCTGGGGTGGGGGAATTATAGTTTTTAATGTCTTTAAAAACCCTCCAGTGGCTTAAAAGTCTGAATTCTTGTGTATATGTTATGTGCAAATCCCATGTCGTTTCATACAAATAGAGAACATTCCACATCTTCGTAATTGAAAATTTTCACTCATCTTGCTTCGTTTCCGAGATAATATTTCTAGCTTCTTTATAATTCGTTGTTAGCAGCGCTGCAAACTTTCTCCATCGATATTGTGTATAATCACTATCTTATTAGTAGACAGGTATTTCAGTCGGAAGTTAGAGGGATATATAAGTACTCACAACTCTGTATGCTCGTGGGTCAGACTGTACACATCTCAATCGATGAATCCAATCGAGCGAAATTCGATACGATTGTCAGAATCTAGAAATTCTGGAACCCTCTTGATTTCAATATATATGGCATATTAGGAAGACCCTAAATTTTGGTTATATTTTGAAAAACAATATCAAGACAGTCAAATATAAAAGAACGAGCAATACTTTTATATACAACTGTATGTTTGAAGACGAATTGTACTAATTTTAAGCAGCTGACATGTGCTGTTCTCCTGATCTTCTTCAACCCAGACTGTCCGACCTACCCGAAAGTGCAAGGTATCTGCTTGGATGGCCGGGCAATGTCATCCAATTTAGACCGGAACCCAGTGGAGCAGTATCCACAGGGACAATACCTTCCTTCTCCTATCACCAATCTCTCGGAAGGACTTACGAACCCACATATTTAACGTATGTCCGTACTTCGCGTGAACACGGAGAAAAGTTAGGTACAGCCGGGAATCGAACTCTGGTCATCCGAGTGCAATCCAGACGCACTAACCACAGAACTGTCCCACTGCCTCTCCAGATCTTGCACGTTTATCGAATCGATTTCTCAAAAAAGGAAAAATATATAAATAATGAAACGGAATAATAATGAAATGGGAAATAAATGAAATGAAAATTATATCAGATCTGACCAATTGGGTGGCATTAACAAACCTACTTTTATGTGCAAATTTATTAGTATCATTATTGAGCAAGCAGTAGGAAATTTTCATTTCACGTAATACACGTTTTGTAACAATTTTGTGTTTCGACGCCAACAAACTCGCTATATATAAATGACCATCGGCGATTTGTTAGGCGGCAGAATAAAAAAGTATTACTCGAAATATCTCCTCTCGTGAATAGAATGATTTAAATCTACGAGAACGGTGTTAACAAATAAATCGCATGATATTACATATGAAAGTAAACATATTTCACAATAGCTAATATTTTTTTTAGAAATGTATTTGAAAAATTTGCAGTATCTCGAGAACAATTGGTTCTAGCGTTCTAAAGTTTGTGTCCATGGTTTTTTAATAAGAAATTACAGGAGAAATGATTGAGTAACATTATTAACAGCTCTGATTTTTCATGATTTTTTCAAAATTTCAATTAAAAATTTGGGAATCATCAGAACATTCGATTTCACTCAAAAGGTTTCTAGTATTCACTGATTGTAATTTTTGTATCAATATTTGTTTGAAACGCTCTATTTGTTTGTGAGATACCGCTCTCACACATTAGCCAAAATCGTTAGATTGGAGTTCAGGGATGCTTGAAACGTACTCTTCCGTCTGACACTCGAATTCGAATTTTCATCCCCCGTCACAGTACTTTTCGTATACTTTATACTATGTATATAGGGAAAACAAAAATGAAAATCGCCTTCCAAGAATGTTATAAAATCTAAATAGTTTGCGTAAATTTCCATAGAAACGGAACTGTACTTTCAGGACATAGAAATTGGACTGTACTTTCAGGACATAGAAACGGGACTGTACTTTCAGGACATAGAAATTGGACTCTGTCTCGGGTATTCTGCTGAAGGCTGACGGACCCTAACCATTCTTCAAAAAATTCACATGTAGCTCATTTTAGTCCCCAGTCAATTGTAAAAATTATGATTGACTATGATTGTAAGGCGCTGCGTGTGATTACGTGGAGGGTTAGGATCCTTCAGAAGGGAACTCCTAAACCTGATTAAAAAAAAACTAGGTTTCAATTAAAAAAATTGACTGAAACGAAAAGGTACGGGTGATTAAGGGGAGGATTAGGATCCTTCGGCATGGCATCCTGGAATTGAAAGTACAGCTCCAGTTCTGCGGAAATTTGGCTCAAACCATTTTGAAATTTCATAACATTTTTAAAAGGTTTATGCTTTTGTACTTGGTGGGGAGTTTTTTTACCATGAAGTGGTGCTTATGCGATATTTAATACTTTCTGTTGAGATATTTATTTATCAACATAAATTACGCAATTAAAGAGCAGGCACTGCAAATTTTATTTAACTGCCATTTATTCATGATTTTCTTTCAATTCTTTGAAATTCTAATTAAAATGTATCTTCAAGTTCTTTTGGGGAAAAAAATAATATACTTCCTTCCTACTAAAACGCACAAAAACCATCATTGAATTAAATAGGTTCAGTAGTGTAAGTTATGTAGGTCCATCAACTTTAAAGAGAATGGTCGAAATGTCATGGTTCTTTATTTCAATTTTTGAAATCCTAATTAGAAGTGTTATTTCTGTAACTCGCTCTAAATGATATGAAAAGAGATGCGATTACCATTTGGACATGATAACTGCATCAACTAGATATTGTACTCTTATCCCTCATGGGTCATACCGCTGAAAAGAGGGATGGTATAACTTAACGAGGTATATAGTGGGAATAGCTAGGGAAGGAAACGACCCCTTTATTGAGATGAATTAATAAACATTTAAAATATAAAAGACTTTAGGAGTACGAATGAAAATATAAGGGACTTAATAATTTTATCTAGCAATTGCTAATCTCGTTAAGTACGTTATTTTATTACTTTGGATTATTAATAACTCATTTCAAAATGGGATAATTCTTGTGTTTATACTATGCCAGCTATCCATTGTAATAGATAATCAACCAGTGATCGTTTTCTTTTAATCTGCGATGGTTTATTACTTTTCTTATATATTATAATGTATAAGGAAAGTATTGTGACGGGGTCGAAAATTTGAATTCGAGTTTTCGACGGGAGAGCACGTTTCAGGCATCCCTGATCACTGGTCGAACATTTTTGAGGTGATGTGTGTGCGTGAAAGTGTGTGTGTGTGTGCTAGTGGGTCTTTGGAGACAATATCTCACGAACAAATGGAGAAATTCGAATGAAATTTGGTAAAAAATTTACAATCCACGAATACTGAAAGCTTGTTGTATTTAAACATAACCGAATGTTCAGAACCTCCCAAAATTTTCGAGTGAAATTTTGAAAACATCATCTAAAAATCAAAACCCTTAATGAAGCTACGTAAATAGACATTTCCTATGTAATTTTCCCGTAGAAAACAATTGACATAAATTTAGAACGCTATCATGAACCGTTCTCGAGATAATGCCCATTTTTTAAATAATTTTATAAAAAAATCCCATAAATTAAAAAAAATATTAACTGTTAAAAAATATGTTTACTTCTCATATGTAATATCATGCCATAAATTTGGTGGCATCATTATCATGTATCTAACTCGTTCCATTCATGAGAAAAGATACTTATAGTAGTACTTTTGCATTTGAACGCCAGTAGTCATTTATCTGCTATAAGAATATCTTATGTATCCGCTCATAACGTTTGGCGAATGAATTTGGCGGAATGTCGCCAACTTGGGGATTTTTTCAAATATTGCCAAATTAACGAAGGTATCGTCAAATGGATAAAAATGACGCTATATCAATGAAAATAACGACTAATTGATGAAAATTCAATATCTTGGAAAGAATATAAGTATCTAAGAATAACATCTTTTTTTACTGTAAAAGTAGTACAAGGAAAGCATAGTTTTATATAAGGAAAGTCATGTGCTGCACAAATAATTTTTTGTTATCTGTGTGGAGATGGAAAATTAATATCTTTCTCTCTCTCTATATATATATATATATATATATATATGTGTGTGTGTGTGTTTGTAAATGTATGTTACACTCATTTCTCTTATATTCTTCTTTATTTTGAGTTTTAAAAAATGAGTGGCAAAAGTTTACCTAAAACTTAAAAATAAATGCATCGGCCGGGAATCGAACCCGGGCCGCCCGCGTGGCAGGCGAGCATTCTACCACTGAACCACCGATGCTACGCAAAAGGTCGAATCTACAGAGCTTTAGTTGAGAAATAACCTACATTTCACTGCAATCAACAGGGGATTTATGTCTATCTCCGCGTCTGCGGATACATTTTTACCAACAACTCTATGGAAAGCACACTTTACAGACCTTTTGTGATTTTTCCTTCAAATTTAAATAAATCAAATGGACAAACAACCTATTTTGAAAAATTCCATTGTGCAAGAACGTCTGGTACGAAATTCGAGTGCGTCTGCAGGGGGTGAGGAGGGGCTGTAGTTAAGCATTTTTATTTACTGGAAAGTGCATAGTACGCTTTGTGGGTATGAATTGATGACTCATCTCCAAAAATTCATCAAATGTTCAAAATACCCCATCCCCCCTCCACACACACACCCCAATTTTCAAATGAAACTTAAAAAAATTCTTGAAATATTAGAGCTTTTTATATTGCTACGTAATAATTTCTTACGTAATTTTACATCAGAAATTGAATGACAAACTTCTGAAAGCTAGAATTAACCGTTCTCAAGATATTGAATCATAAATACTTTCTCTAAGACTGAAAATAATTTCAGTAATAATTTTGCATCATATTTTATAAGTTTTGCGTTTAATAAAGTATTGTGTTCATTTCTGAAATCAATTTTAGTAATTTAATAAATTTTTAATATGTTATCTATAAGCATCACCCTTATTCATAGCCTTGTCAATTGGACATATTTGTATTAAATCTCAATTTTTGTTAAAAACGGAAGGGGGCAGTAAATCTTCCGGGGATGTAAGATAAAGATAGTTTATAAAATTAGTCATATTTTGAATGTGAAATACATGAACCTCCCCCTCCTCTTCCTTCTACAATTTTTATGTTACTAATAAAGCTTGTTTATACATTACGAAATTACTTTTCTTAAAAAAACCCCTCCTGTCTTCTTGCTTTTGTTGCTGTGCCTGTACTGGTTTCTTATACCGAAAACAGAAACTATTTTTTGCTTTCGTGGGTGATGTATGTTAGTGTGTGCGTGTGTCCTTGAGTCTGTGAATGTGATATCTCATGAACGAATGAAGCGTTTCGAAAGGAATATAGTATAAATACTACAATTGGTGAATACCCGGTCACTCAAATTACTGCTCACACATTCGGGAGAGTCGAGCGGTCTGTGTTTTCTACAATCGGTGAATACGGGAAACCTATTGATTTTGAAAGCAATCGAATGTTCAAATGACCCCCCCCCTCCCTCCCAGTATTCGAATGAAACTTAAAAATAATCAGAACCTTCAATATTGCTATGTAATCAATTTTTATGTAATTTTTCATTAAAACATGAAAGGCTAACTTTTGAACGCTATAGCATTATCAATTCTCGAGATATTCTTCTCTTATATTCTTCGTTTTCAAATAAATTCAAAAATACTACACAAAATTAAAACATTATTAATAATACTAAAGTCTTGCATCTGTTACTTCAATTAAATGTAAATAATTCAATTAAACTACTTTAAAGATACCAAAGCATAAAAGATTGCGAGAATAAAAAGATAACAAAGAGAGGAAAAAATATATTATCAGCTAATTGAAAATAACATTCAATCAAACAAGCTTAAAATTACCATTGAGACTGCTGAACTGCAGAATTAAGAATATCAAAAATTAAAGGAAACAACTAACTGGGAGAAGTTCTACTCCATTAACCAACTTCAAAAACATTTGTACAATAAATACAACTAGCTCAGACTACGAATGTGTGCAGTGTAATAAGTGACAAAAATGAAGGAAGGCATCGGTTTTGAAATCCGAATGAGCTACCTTCTTCAAAATAAATAGGTACATGAAACATATCAACCGGTAAACAATTAAAAATTTTTAGTGTCAAATTTTACGATTTTTTTAAGATGTGTATGTATTACGTTTTGCGCAATTACCTCACTATTTTTCGTACCCTGAAAAGTAACTCGTTTCTTGTTTTTCTCCCCGAAATCATTTAAATCTTTGGTCATTTTGATAACTATACAGAAAAAGATAAATCGCTATTCTATATATTAAATAATTCGTGTTTTCATCATGCAAGTTAAACATGTCTACCTTTTGCAAGCGTACTGTACACATAATATGTCATGGCGACACGAACATTCGCTATTAATCTATGTCGTGATTTCACTGGTCTTTACCAGTATTCAGGTAGAATGGCTAGAGCCACTATTGTGAGGTATTGATGTGAATCCATTTTATTTGATGTAGACAATCATGCAAACAGTGACATGCTTCTGAACACATTCAAAACATGCTTTGGTCTTGAAATGCGTTTATCTCCCTCTCAAAAATCTGAAAATGTACAACTATTTTGAATCGATTTATTTACAAATACTTTACAGAAAATCAAAAATTCTTCCGATTGATATGATTCTGGGGTCAAAACATGAAAGTAGAAAGAATGGGATGGGGGTGATTATATTTAATAAAGTAACATCTTCACTAAAAATCTGATTAGAAAAATGTAGAAGTTTAATGTTGCTATGTGGATGAAGTTCACCAGGAAATGAAGAATATTTGAGGTCATACAAGTCTTTACCGGCTTGGGATTGGATAAAAAATTCATGATAACCTTTACTGTTCAACAATGAGCTTCCTATGTAAGTACATGTTCTTTTTGCTGCAACGAAAGACGCTCCAAACAGTCACTTATGTTATCGTCAAGCTTTGATATCCGCATCTTCAATTTACAAGATCTATCTTCCAGTTCAGATTTTCTTTTACGACAATGTCTTATTTTCATATCGTCTATCTCCTTGTCCTTACAATCTAAATAGCTTTCAGATTGATGGTCTCTGGAAGAAGCAACCGCAGAAAATTCTATTTGCTGGTCAGCCACCTGAGAATTAGACAAGGGTATTAAAGTAAATCGCTTAACTTAATGCAAAAATAGCTAGAAAATGAAATATTTGTTAAAAGCATACCATAAAAAAATCTGATATAGCAGCACATCACTTTCCTTATTAAAGGAGACAGCACATTACTTTCCTTAATTAATAGGCAGCACATCACTTTCCTTATTAAAGGAGACAGCACATTACTTTCCTTAATTAATAGGCAGCACATCACTTTCTTTATTAACTTTATTAATGGTTTTGATTTTTTGAGGATTTTTTCAAAATTTCACTCGACAATTTAGGAAGGGCCTGAATATGTGATTACGTATAAAAACGTCTTCCAGATTACGCCTTCCAGTATTCATGGATTGTAATTTTTGTTCCAAATTTTGTTCGAATCGGTCCATTCGTTCGTCAGTTATTAGCTCCACAAACTCACTGACACACACAAACATACTTTCACACACATACAGACATCATCTCAAAAACGTCTAATTCGTGTTCAGGGATGCTTGAAACGTGCTTTTCTGTCGAAAACTCGAATTCGAATTTTCGACCCGGCCACAATACTTTCCTTATATATTTTATATATATAAGGAAAGTAAAAATTGGTTATTCGTATAGTAGATGCTTATATTCTTTCCAAGAAATTGGATTTTTTCTCATTTAGTCGTCATTTTCATTGATTTTGCGTCATTTTTATCCATTTGGTGAGATATTTGTTTATTTGGCAACATTCAAAAATTCGCTAAGATGGCGACATTCCGCCAAACTCGCCGCCAAAATCTCGCCAAGCGTTAAGGACGGAGCAATTAGTTATTCTTATAGCAGATAAATGACTACTGGCACTCAAATAACAAAGTATTTCTCAAAGTATATTTTCTCATGAATGGAACGAGTTATTTCCACGAGAATGGTGTCACCAAATTCATCGCATGATATTGCATATGAAAAGTGACCATGTTTCTTAACAGTTAATATATTTTTTAAATTTATGGAATTTTTTGATAAATTTATTTGAAAAATGCGCAATATCTCAAGAACAGTTTATGTTAGCGTTCTAAAGCTTATGTCAATCGTTTTATAAGGAAAAATTACATAATAAATATCTATTTGCGTAACTTTATAAAAGGTTTGGATTTTTGGTTATTTTTTTTCCAAAATTTCACTCAATTCACTCGTATTCGTCAATTAGTCGTCATTTTCATTGATTTAGTGTCATTTTCATCCGTTTGGCGAGATTTTCGTTAATTTGGCAACATTTAAAAAGTACGCGAAGTTGGCGACATTCCGCCAAATTCGGCGCCAAAGTCTCCCCAAGCGTTATTTATGGTCGGAGAAATTAGTTATTCTTACAGCAGATAAATTATTGGCAAAAGTATTACTCCAAGTATCTTTTCTCATGAATAGAACGAGCTAGATCCACGAGGATGATGTCGCCAAATTTATCGTATGGTATTACATATGAAAAGTGAACATGTTTCTCAACAGTTAATAAGTTTTTTATAATTTATTTCTTGATAAATTTATTTAAAAAATGCAATATCTCGAGAACGATTCATGCTAGCGTTCTAAAGTTTATGTCAACCTTTTTCTAAGGAAAAATTACTTAAGAAATGTCTATTTGCGCATCTTCATTAAAGGTTTTGATTTTTTGATGATTTTTTCAATATTTCACTTGAAAATTTAGGGGAGTTCTGGACATTCGATTACATTGAAAAACAATAGGCTTCCAGTATTTACTGATTGTGATGTTTGTACCAAATGTCATTTGAATCGCTCTATTTGTTCGTGAGATAACGTCTCCACAAGCTCACTGATACACACACATACTTTCACACAAACATACACTTTCACACACACATACATAGACATCACTTCACAAATGTTTGATTCGAGATCAGGGATACTTGAAACGTGCTCTCCCGTCGAAAACTCGAATTCGAATTTTCGACCCCGTCGCAATACTTTCCTTATATATTATATAAATAAGGAAAGTAATAATAACACCGAGATGCATGCATACCAGGTCCTTAACTACCTGTATACCAAATATCATATAGCAGTGAAAATTGCATATAATCTGCGCACACAGACGCAACTGCAGAAATACGACCCCCCCCCCCTAAAAAAAAAATCACAAAACAGGGACCCATCACATGCGGTGACAAAACGATGTAGGTTAATATCTGTCGGAGGATACAATTTAAATCTTACTTTCATCAATCTCAACACAAGTAGATCAAATTATATCTTTGCCATGTCTTCCGCAAACAAGATAATTTCTAAAAAATAGCGACTGCTACTAACAACACCCAATTTTCAAATCGTCTGTTTTAGACTAAAATCATTCTCTCGACACAATTGAATGGAAATACTTGAAATCGCAAGTTCCTTTAAACCTGAAAATTATTGTCATCTCAGCGAATTTTCATCCAATTTCAGACAAATTTTAGCACAATACTCTTATAATTAACATAACGCTAATTCAGAAAATCCAAGTAAATAAATGCGCTTGTTGCTGTTTTTACCCCCAGATTATATGCATATCAAACTATCCAATCGTTTCAGAATCTGTGGCAGCCAAGTATATTTAATGTGAAAAATGACGGAAAATCGGGATAAAAATCCGTAACTAAAATAACTATTTCGAAATTAAAATAAAAGTGTTTACGGTTCCTGAGGTACTTGTCTACCAAATTTCATGACACTTACAAGGCCTTATTAACGCACAGGCCTCCAGGGTCGAAGCCCCCAAATTTTAGGGCCCCTAAATTTTGTATCAGTTAAAACATTTTAATCAGAAAAAATTGATTATTACTTTCCTTATATATATATATATATATATATATATAATGAATAAGAAAAGTATTGTGACGGGGTCGAAAACTCGAATTCAAGTTTTCGACTGGAGAGCACGTTTCAAGCATCCCTGATCACGAATCGAACATTTTTGAGGTGACGTCTGTGTGTGTGTGTGCGTGTCAGTGTGCTTGTGGAGACGATATCTCACGAAAAAACGGAACGATTCGAATGGAATTTGCTATAAAAATTACAATCTGTGGATACTGGAAGCCTATTGTTTTTAAACACAAATGAAGGTTCAGAACTCCCCTAAATTTTCGAAAAATTCATCAAAATATCAAAACCTTTAATAAAGTTAAGCATATTGACATGTTTTATGTAATTTCTCCTTAAAAACGATTGACATAAACTTTAGAACACTAGCATGAACCGTTCTCGAGATATTGCACTTTTTTCAAATACCTTTATCAAAAAATCCAATAAATTAAAACAAAATATTAACTGCCGAGAAGCATGCTCACTTTTCATATGTAATATCATATGATAAATTTGGTGACATCATTCTCGTGGACCTAGCTCGTTCCATTCACAAGAAAATATACTTTGAGTAATACTTTTGTACTTGAACGGCAATTTGCTATAAGAATAACTAATTGCTCCGTCCATAACGCTTGGCGAGATTTTGGCTACGAGTTTGGCGGAATGTCGCCAACTTCGCGACTTTTTTATATGTTGCCAAATTAAAGGAAATCTCACCAAATGGATAAAAATGACGCTAAATCAATGAAAATGACGACTCATTGAGGGAATGGCAATATCTTGGAAAGAATATAAATATCCACTATGAGATTAACCTATTTTCTTTTACAATAAAAGTAGTAAATTCATTGCATTATGTATGGAAAGTCATGTGCCGCCCAGATCAGATTTTTCAATTATTTGGAAAATATAAACTGATAATGTTAGTTTTTATTTTAAATTTTGAAAATATGTTAATAGTTTTAACTAGTTATATGTTAATAGTTTTACGTAGTTATATGTTAATAGTTTAGTTATACATTTCTTAAAGTTTTTCTTTTAAATAAAAGTACAAAATAGCCTTCGGGACAGTGGTCTTAAACTTTCAAATTTGTTTACTGATGTTTTTTTGCATGTACTTGAGAACCCCCAATTAACACCTGGTCCTGAGCCCCACAGTTGGCTTAACCAACCCTTGTGGGCTTAGATTTCTCGTTACAGTCTGCACTGCACGGACATATTGATAGATAGGGGAGCTAACAAGTGCATTGAAAATTAAGTTAAGAAAATATAAATCTGAAAAAAATAAGCTGTCAACTATCTGTCTGATTAAGCGATTACAATTCGTTATTAAATTCTGTGAGGCTGAACGCGACTTTCTTCTGCTACAATCCATTTTTAAATAGCTTCATAAATTTATTTTTTTACAAATTTTGCACACAATTTTTTTTTAAAATCTGTATCGTTGGTTCAAAAGATCACAGTTATAGCATGTTACCTTTGATTTTAAATGCAAAAACATTAAAAATCTTTTGATTGATACGAAGTTTGACAATGTATCCCCTCTGAGAAAATTAACTTGCCCCCCCTCCCTCGATTAGGGATAATGATGTGACGAATGATGTCACTTGAAGTTCCTTTACCGCAAGAGAAGAGAAAATAAAATATTTTATAATAATTTTAAAACTTTATATCCCTTTCAAGTGAAAATTTCACAAAATATGTTGTTAATATGACTTCTATATGTTATATTTTTATATGACATACGTTTGATTCTAAAATACAGTCTAATTAAATGTAATTTTTAACAGAATTTTAAATTAGAAATTTCACAACACATTATATGTGAAGTGCATTTGATTCTAAAATACTCTATGTAAATACAATATGCAACAGAAGATTTAATTAAAAATAATTAAACATACCATAGACATTATTGTTCTTGGTAAGTGTTGTCTACATTCGAGGAGGTACTTCAAACTTCGGTGATAAAACCAGGGGATTATAGAGGAGGAGCGGTTACAAACATGAGCGTCATCAATTCCTGTAAAACAATCAAATTATCAGTAACAATATTCAATTTTCTGAAGCAAAAACAATATTTCCTTGTAATTTTAATATTTAGGATGTTGTAGGTTAAGTACATAATTACGGTAAAAAAAGTTTTGGAAATTTTATACTGTGTGCAAATTTAAGTACTTATACGAACAAGCATCGACCTTTCAGGGAATTTTCCTCTCATAGAGTTAACTAAAACCAAAATAATGCACTTTTGGTAAAGTTTTTAAAACGTATCATTTTAATGCATTATTATTCCTCGTTTCCTCTTCTTTTTCAATATCTCAATGCATTTCAAAACTACATTTTTTCATTTGGTACATTATTATATGATAATTTTGTAAGTCATTTTCGTACAGCTTAAGCGTAAGAAAATCTATGCAGTCGTTTTTGTTAATTTAAAAAATTTGAAATTTCTCAGAAATGTAGTTAACATTGTGTTTGGAGAATAATTATGAGACTCAAAAATTTGCTCAGTAACTATTGATGCCGGACTAACCGCCAGAGAGGGATGCAGAAGAAAAAATTAATTGAGGTGTGGCTTAACTTGATTTTCTAATACCAGGATCCATTTTTTTCTCAAATTTACAAGAAAATATGTGAAAAATCGGTATCGTGGGTAGCCACCTACTAGTTTTCGCACGAATTAAAAAAATTCTAACTAGTTCTAGATATATTGACAACAAAGCTGTATATAAAGTTTCGTAAAATTCCATTACTATTTGTGTGCACAAGAGATCGATCACAGACAGACAGATTGATGGGCATCACTTCAAAAATAGTCAAAACGTGTTCAGAAGGTCTTAGAACATAGTATATTGACATTAAAATCTCGAAATCGAACATTTTAGGAAAAACAATATTTTTACCATATTACGTATGAGAAAGTAAAAATCCTGGCTATATGAAATTCTTTAAAAATTGCAGGACGAATATTGAACAGATACATACCAGCAGCTGACTTGCAACTTCTTTTCAATCTTTCTGTTTCCATCCAAAAGTCTTTTTGTAGAGATGCCAGTTTTTGTACACACTCTTCCGTAGAAATGCTCATTTTAAAGGCTATTTCATTGAAAGCTTCACTTCTTAATTCTCGATTTAAGTAATGTGGGTGCCTTTTATCCCATAATAAATCTTGTTCTCTGTACAGATAAATAAGATAATTAAGCATTGTGTTATTCCACTCCATGATGAGTTATAGCTTTGGAAAGGACACTAATCTAAGTCTGAGCAAATAGTGATATTTCGCAGTTTTCTAGGCAGGCAACGTTCAGAAAAAATAACCGTGTAGCAGATAAAACCAGCAAATAGTTCTTCGGTCGAGATCGAGAATATCGTAACACGTGAAGTTCCTAGCAGTAGTATGCTTTCACCTTCGGGCTGTGAGCGCTTGCTTGTTACTTGTTTCGTCCTGTTTTCTCTATGGACTCATGAAGGCCCGCCCCTTGATGGGCGGGATGTTGGCAACCAATAGGAAATGTAGTTGGCGATTGTGGGGTCATCTCAAGGACTCACAATTTGATTCGGTGAGACTCCGAGAGTGTAGGACGTTTTGATTGTGCTCCCGTCACCGTACGTGCCTTCGGTTCTTTTCGCCGCTTACATCGTGACCTGCACGCCGCACCCCGCGACCTTCAAGCCACCGGACTGATCGGAAGGGGGATGATGAAAGAAGCCGCGGAATTTCCGCCGCTGCCGCAACCACCCGGACAAGGGAATTCCAACAACGTAGCTCAGCCACAGACTGTGACAAGCATGGACATGACGCTCAGCTAAGCAAAAATGGAGGCCAGCATTGTTGAAAAGATAAATGCAAGAATATAGTTTTTCACCGCAATCGACGACAATGGCGCCTCTAAGCGTTCCAAAGAGATCATCCAAATTATCTATCCCTCACTCCTTATCAACTAGGCATTCTCTGCGTGGTAGAATATAACGGCTATTTGTCAGCCTCTATTATAGTAGCCATTGAGAAGGGTCTAATCCCTTCTGAATGGCTACTATAATACTACTATAAAGACTCCATAGCTCTCAAAGTTAATAGAATATTAACAGGTTATCTCGTTGCTATTCCTCATTTATCTCGTTCGCTCTATGCAGACGACAGTGCAATACCAGCAAAACACCCTTACGTCTCAGTAATGCACAGACAGCTACAACAACACTTAGACATACTCCAAACATGGCTGGAAAAATGGCGAATAAAATTAAACCCCAATCAGGGGCGGCAAATAGGGGGCGCGGTCGCGCCCCCAAATTTTTCTCGTCGACTATCGGCTTCTTCCGTTTTTTATCGACTGTCTACTGGTCAATTTTCTCACGTTATGGAGCTTCAAAAGAGCCGACCTTCACAGTGAAGTTCACACTTCCATCTGGAACGAATCCTTTTCAACTTGGAAAGATTGGGGAGATGCTATCTTTTCATCACTTGAAAATTTCAAGTGTCCGATTACATTTATGTGTAGTTAGCACATGCTCATCCATTCCTTCTGCTAGAAATGCATTTCAGCAGCTCAATGCATTATATTCTTTCATAGAAACATCATATGAAAGACATGCTATTTTCGAAAAGAGTCGCTCATCAACAAATACTTTTTCTGGAGGCTCTTCATCTCTACAATCACTTAGTGATACCAAGTGGTCTTCGAGAGTTAAAGCCATAAAAGCACTACTTGATAATTTTGAAGTGGTGATTTTAACGCTGGAAGAATTATCTGAAAACGATTCTCTCAATGAGCCGAAGCCCTTTTAACATGCATGGCATCGTTCGAATTTTTGTTCGCTTAGTTTATATTTAACAGAGTTTTTGATCAATGCAATACTCTCTCAAAGCAACTTCAGTCATTTGCTCTGTTTCAGATTGCGCAAGCTTTGGCAAAACTACTATTGAAACTGTTAGTTCTTTTCGTATTGATGCATATTTCAATTAAGTGTGAAGTTTTGTGACAGTACTTTGCGAAAAACATTCTTCATTCTGGACCAAAACTGAAAAGGCTTACAAAAATTCCAAGCAAATTCGGAGGCGGTGAAAAAAATCCCCATGATGATGTTAAATCATATCACAGAATTAATATTCAATATGAAATTATTTAGATTCAGTATCTAGTGAAATTGAGACAAGATTTAATGAGAACAATATATCTGTTTTGCTTGCCTTTAGTTCAATATTATTCGGATCAGATGTCGAAAAAGAAAAAGAAAATGTTTCAACCATATGTAAAGCATATGACTTCCAGAAAGAGGAATTGCTGTGTGAATTGCGACTGTTTTACTCAATGGTGGCAAATGAAAACATTGACCATCCCAATTTTAAAAGTCGCCTGGATTCTTTTAAAGAGCGGAATTTAAAAAATGTGTTTCCTGTTATAACATTATCATTAAATTGTTTTTGACTGTGCCAATCAGCTCAGCCAGTTGTGAAAGGTCTTTTTAGTGTCTTAGGAGGTTGAAAAATTATTTTTGCAGTACAATGAGACAAGAAAGACTTTCATCTTTAGTTGTTTCAGCTATACAACAAGATATACCACTGGATTATGATGATATTGTAACAAAATTTTCTCTTCTTCCAGACTCTAAGAACCGGCGTTTAAAACTTCAATAAAAAGTAAATAAATATAGATATATGTCTTTATTATGTTAACACAATTATGTACAAAAATTATGTTAACAACAATTATTTTTCTGAACATCAATTCAATTTTGTGATCCCCCCCCCCCCCCCCGTTAACACAGATTTCATTTATTCCATATTGTGAATTTTCATACATACAAATCTCGCACCCCCAAATGGAATGCTGAAATGCCGCCCCTGACCCCAATAAATGTCATTGGATTTATTTCTCTAGAAAACGCAAATCTCCGCCACCTCTGTACATAAACAACCATGCCCTAAAAGCAGAAAAATCTACTAAATACCTAGGTGTAACGATAGATTCCCACCTAACCTGGAAACAGCACGTAACGAACTTAATCAAAAAAGCGTATATGGCCACAGGAGCCTTATACCCAATGATAGGAAACGGAAATCTAAGTTATCAAAATAAACTCCTAATTTATAAATCGGTTATCTGCCCGGGAATGCTGTATGCAGCACTCGTATGGGGATATGCCTGTAAAACTACAATAGACCTCCTAGAGACAAAACAAAACCCTACGGATTATCAGGAAAGCTCCCAGGTACTTAAGAAACTCGGTAATTAGGAATGACTTCAAAATAAAAACTGTTAGAGCCCAAATTAAAAAGCTAGCGCTTAAATTTTACAGAAATTTGCCATCCGTTCCAAACGAACTGTTATTCAATCTGCATGACTATGATCATCGCAAGGCCAAATCTCGTAAGAGACCCCGCGCTGTTCTACACACCGATAATCGGAATTAAAAGATCCCACCTCAAACATCTGATCTTTAAATAAAACTCGCGACTATTATTGTATAAAAAAAATATTCTAAACTCTAAACTGCCAAAACGCTAGGTAACCCTTAGATCTGCATCAACCCCCCAAACTGCTTAAACTCTAAACGTGCAACAAACTGCCACACTAGGAGCTAGGACAAATAATAAAAAGTAGTAAATAAAAACCTCGAACCTCCAATTAGGGTCACTGAATTAATGTCACAGTTTGACGATAAGAACCACATATTGAAACTGGAGATAAAAGGCGCTTCGCGCCTGGTGCTCTGTCTTGTACGACACTACGATTGAGATGAGGAAATGCGAAGACCAGGATGAAATGCTGCAGTTCAAGGCAAGACTGCAGAAGCACAAAATGAAGTTGGATCGCTTCCTGACAAAGTACAAGCTGCCACAGTATGGTGAGACCTGTCGGAGACCATCTCCGGCAGTTATTCCTTCTCTTCTTTCTGTTAACCAGCCTGGTAATTCTATAGCCTTGCCACTTAGCCATAATGAAGTTAGTAATGATCCCGGCTAATTGCCAAAGCTTAATGTTAACCCCACCAATAGTGGTGGAAGCCCCCCTAGACCTAAGAAACTTAAGTCAATGGATGCTGAAGGTTTTCAGTTGCCACCTAAGAGGCACGCAGCCAGCCTAGCGAGCGCTAACCTTGTTAGCAACCCCCCCCCCCCTCATCTCTAACTTAAATAATATAAATGCTGTAAATGATAATGTAAATGATGTGCCTGCGCCTGACGCAGAAGTTACTGAGGATATGACTGTTGACGCCCCTGCTAAGGAACGTCGCCCCCCCCTTCTTCTTAGTGGTTACAACCCACTATCATTTAATGCTTCAGGATATCAAGGAGATAGCTCCGGAAATGGTAGCCAAAATGACTAACACCGGAGACTTTTTAAAAGTTAATGTCAGGACTCGTGAAGAGTACATTAAGGTGCAAAGATTTTTGATAGATAATGATATACAGTTCAAATCCTATTTATTAGATAAGGCTAAACCTCTAAAGGTGGTCATCAGGGGCCTACCGATCTGTACGCAGACAGGGCAAATTAAGTCCGAACTAGAAATCCTCGGGTTCACCCCAATCAGCGTCACACAGTTGGCGCGGGGCCCCAAAAACAAGAAGATCCTCATGCCGCTGTTCTACGTGCAGCTCGGGAAAACCCCTGATAACTCAAAAGTGTATGAGTTAACTAAGATTATGTTTACTGAGGTCAGGGTCGAGAGGTTCCGGGGCAGGAAGCAAATTAACCAATGCTACCGCTGTCAGTCCTTCGGACATGCCAGCAATTCTTGCCATCTTCCAGCTCGCTGCGTCATATGCGCGCAAGCGCACTTGGCCAACGAATGTACCAAGACTCTGAAAACTCCTTGTGTGTGCGCGAACTGTGGCGGCACACACCCAGCATCATACAGAAACTGCCCAAAGTTTCCCAAGTACCGTCCCCCCCTCTTGACCAGAGAACTCCGGTGTTAGCAACAGGTTCGTCGACCCTCAGCGATCTTTCGCTGACATCACGAAAGGACGTAACGAGGCTTTCGAAAAGACCCAAGATGTCACTCCAAAATTGTCGGCCCCTAGCGAAGCGAACATTAAAAAATCCGACGATTCAAGGTGATTCAAAATGACTTTCTAAATCTTCTGTTTCGATTCGGAGAGCAGTATGGTACTGCCGTTGTAAATCTGGCCTTTAAGACGGCCCTTCCCCATCTTCGGTCTGCTCCAACCGAGATGGACAAAATTCAAATTCTGTTTGAGGGTGTAAGCACCCTCATTGGCAAACTTTAACCCCCCTCCTTTTGGCCATGGGTTTTCAGCAAAGGAACTTGAAGGCTCTTACCATTGGCATCTGGGATGCCAATGGACTCAGAGGTAAAATCCATGAGGCTAGGGAATTTTGTACAGCATATAACTGAAATTTGTTTTTGGTTCAAGAAACCCACTTCAGTCCAGGGAACACGTGCAAGATTGCTAACTACGACTTATACAATGACGACAGGCCTCGTACTAGCAATCGTACTGACGGCGGAACTGCCATCTACATCAAGAGCAACATCCCGCACAGCCGTGTACCCTCCCCCCTGCAGACGGGGGAAGCAACAGTTGTGCAAATCAGCCTGCTGAACAATCCTGTGGAAACCATTGCGTCGGTATGCCTCCCTCCGAGGTGTACCAATGCTGGCCTGGCTATTGTGGACCTTTCCTCCCTATTCAAAATTTCCCCCCATGTGATAGTTGCTGGTGATTTCAACGCTAAACACCAAGCCTGGGGGTGTCCATCGTCGAATCCTTGCGGTCAGCGCCTAAAGCGATGGGCTGACGAGTGAAACTACGATGTGGTAGTCCCAGGTGACCCCACCCACTTAAATAATATTTTGGACTTCGCCATCACCAGCAACATCCCCTATACATATCATATGGAAGTAAGTGATGAACTCCCCTCTGATCATTTCCCCATCCTGTATTCCATTGAAATGAAGCACTTCTCTCTTGTCACCCCGGCCAAGCTAAAAACAAGCTGATCGAGGTACAAGAACTTACTTACTAACCCCCCCCCCCTCCTTGCTGCTTCGAACTGGACGACGGACCTTGTGGATGCGGAGGTGGAAAAACTTGGAAATATCCTCAGGGAATCCTACTCTGCATCCTCGAGGCCCAGGACCGCCAAGGTCGATTTCTACAAGCTGCCGCCCGTAATACAGGATATGATCAGAGACAGGAACCGACTCAGGAAGGAGTGGCAGGCCAGCCGTGATCCCGACCTTAAACGTGAGCTAAACTTCCTCAGAGCGCAAGTTGGCTCACGTATTAAGGCCTTTACAAGTGCACGATGGAACGCTTACGTAGAATCCTTAACGACTTAGGACAACACCATTTGGAGGGCAACCTCACGTATTCGTAGGCACAAAACTTACATTCCCGCCCTTAACGGCCCAAATTGCAGGGCAATCACCAACACACAAAAGGCTGAACTGCTTGCAGGCAGTCTTAGAAGACAGTTTGAACCTCACCACGATGTAATCGATCCTCGGACGGTTGCATTGGTGGATCCCATGGTTGAACAATTCATCTCCACGCCATCATCTAACACGCTCAGAGTGGTCAAACACTCTGACATTACCCCATATATTCAAAAACTAAAGAGTAATAAAGCACCTGGGAGAGATCTTATTTCTACTAACATGTTAAAAAACCTACCTAAACCTTATGTATCGCATCTTGTCAGCCTCTTTAATATTCTTCTAAATCTTAATTATTTTTCACGGGCTCGGAAGATGGCCATTGTGTCCCCCCTCCCCAAGCCCGGCATAAACCATTCTAACCCTTCTAACTACCATCCTATCTCCTTACTTTCTGTCCTCTCTAAACTTTTCGATTATGTCTTGGTCGGGCATCTGGATGAGTTCTGCGGTCTGAGAGACCTTGTCATCCCTGAGCAATATGGGTTCAGAAGGAGGCACTCAACGCAGCATCAGCTACTCAGGGTCGCGGAACTCATTCATGATGGCCGATCCAGGCATCTCAACACCACTGTTATTTTCCTGGATATCCAGAAAGCCTTTGATAAGGTGTGGAAATCCGGACTTCTCTTTAAACTCATTGCTCTTCACTTTCCTGCTCACCTTATTAAGATCCTCCACTCTTACCTAACGGAGCGTAGCTTCGCGGTAAGAGTGTCTAACTCTCTCTCGTCTCCCAGGAATATACTCAGCGGGGTCCCGCAAGGATCTCTTGTCGGCCCCAAATTGTTCAACCTATACATTAACGATCTTCCACGTCTCCCCGGTGTCACTTCAGGCCTATATGCCGACGACACGGCCCTGATTGCACAACATAAACAAACACAAGTCGTGCACAAAACTCTTCAGGATTACCTGGACTCCATTACGCAATGGTTGAAAAACTGGAGAATAAAAGTCAACGTCGCCAAGTGTGCTGCCGTCAGTTCCCCCCCCCCTCGTCGAACCCCCGTCGCTAATCTAACTTTAAACAACGAGCCCATTCCCTGGCAATCTAGCTACAAGTACCTAGGAGTGTACTTGGATTCCAAATTATCGTGGAAACTTCATATTTCTGAAACCTGCCTGAAAGTGAAGTTTGCACTCGCCCATATGCGCCCCCTTTTGGCTGGAAACAGCCGCCTGTCAACGAGGAATAAGTTATTGCTGTACAAAGCCTGCATACGTCCAATTATGACGTACGGATCTCCTATCTGGGGAACCGCAGCTCAGACGCACCTTAAGAAGCTTCCAGTTGTGCAAAATATTGCACTTCGTACGATTGTCAGATTTCCGAGTTACGTCCGGCTAGAAGTTCTGCATAGAGACCTCAACATTCAACCTTTTTTAGAACACATTCAAAATTTGGCTCAAAATTTTTTCAGAGGTCTCAGTGGAGTAAGCAATCCCTCATTAGATAGCATCCCGGGGTATAACCCGACTCACCCGAAGGCGTGCAAGTGCCCGAGGGCGTTGCCGTGGTGTCGCCCCAAGGATGCATTCCTGCGTCCCCCTCGGGGTCGCCGTATCTAGCATTGTTTTGCATCCCCCCCCTTCTTGTTGTGTCATCAGAACTCTAGTTATATCCGTGCCCCTCCCTTGCTTTTGGGAATCCGCGTTGCTACGACGAAACTTTAAATTTTTTTTGTAATGTTCGGTACCCCCCCCCCCCCCCCCCGTCTCAAGCTCAAGGCCCTGCGTCCTTCGGGGCGCTCTTCTTTTCCCCCTCTCTTTTTATCTCGCTAGGCGCCCGCTTGGGCCCTAGCCCTTTCTCCTCCTCTGTAGACTTGGGGAAGGGCCCGACCTCGGTCGCAGCGCCCCCCAAGCATACCTTCAGTTGTAAATTCTATCACATATGTTTTCCTCTTCGTATCTCTTTTTCTTCTCGTCCGGAGTTTAAAGGGGGGAATTCTTTCCCCTCCTGGGCACTCCGTAAAACCCCGTAATTGAGAACCTGAGCTTGTGATAACGTTCAAGTCTGAACATGTGAACTCCAAGGACAGGTTTGCATTGTTCACTTTGGGGGATTACTTGTGGAAGTAATAGGTGTAAACAGTGCATATCATGCAGGGAGGGTCAGAAATCAAAAGACCAGAATGCCGTCGTTGACAGCATTCTAGAAAGCGGACGTTATCGCCGTTCGTGACGTCACTGGTTTTGAAGGAGAAGTGCTAGTTTCTCCGAGTAGCATTCATTTCTATGGGAAAACATAGACTGTGTCAGCCGTAGTTTTAATATAATTTGTATTTCTATCGTAAAAGTGAAGTTTAAGTGTAAATTTGTGTAATATAGATGTATACATATTAGTATTTTCACATATATAAATGTCAAAAATTACGTATGAATTACTGTGTCAAAAATTACGTATAAAGTAAGCATTTAATTTATACATTTAAACATACGTAGTTTTTTTATTTTAGATTTTGGCGGACCATTTCGCAAAAAAGGGCAGGATCTTCTTTTCTGAATCGTACCAAAATTTAATCAGAAGCAGGGTATCCCCCGAGTGGATGCAATCTTGGCAGGTTTTTTTTTATCCCGAATTATACCGAAATCTAATCAAAACCAGGATTACACATAAGTGACTTACGTATAAAATTTTATGAAATTTGGTCCATTAGCTTCTGAGTTAGAGTGAATAAATACATTGCACAGATACACACACACACATACGTCATGCTAAAAATAGATTTTCGTGTTCTAGAGGTTCGAAAACGTGTGGAAGAGTAGAAAACTCCACTTACGATTTACGACATGATTTCAATACTTTTTCTATACATTACCATGTATTGCGGGGAAAGTAAAAATCTCATGTGGGCGGCATATGACTTTCAATGCAGATTAAATTTCATATTTTTATTTCATTATGCATTTAATCAATTTTTATTACAAAATACAATATGGACACTTTTCAGGTATTTTATCCAATTTGCCTTTTTAATGCATCTTTGTTTCATTTGGCAAGTAATTTCACTTTAAATCCTTCAGCTCCTCAAAATTAAAAAAAAAAAAAAATGTCTCGAGAACAGTTTATCCTGCAGTCATGAGGTTAGTCTTACTCGGTTTAATGTCAAAACTTACCTGAAAAACTAGTACTTAATTAATATATTTCAACAATTTTAGTCATTTATATCAAATTTTCTTTATTGACTTATCTAGAATACTTTACCTTTGCGGGACATTTCTCAAAAAAGATTCGATTAAATTTATCCGAATCGTATCAAAATCTATTCAGCATCATAATAACCGTTAACTAGTAAGTTTAAGAAATTCTGTTGAATAGTTTTTAACTACAGTGAAAAACGTCTTCAGTTCCTCAAAATTAAAAAAATTAATATCTCGAGAACGGTACTTCTCAGAGTAATGAGGTTGGTTATATTCTTTCGTCGTCAAAAAGTACACATAAAATAAACATTTAATTGATACATTTGGGCATACGTAGTCTTTTATCTTAGATCGGATGTTTTAGATTAGCTGGACATTTAGCAAAACCAAGGCAGATTCCTTTTTTCCGAATTTGATCAACGCTAAATAGCACCAGGGTGACCCATAAGTGACTTATTTACTAAATTTCATGAAATTTAATCTATTAGTTTTTCAGCTAGAGTGGATACATAAAATTTTAGCGGGCTATTTCGTACAAAAAAGGCAGGTTAATTTATCTCGAACCGTACCAAAATCTAAT
The DNA here is from genome assembly GCA_951213105.1 of Amaurobius ferox. NCBI lineage: Eukaryota > Metazoa > Arthropoda > Arachnida > Araneae > Amaurobiidae > Amaurobius > Amaurobius ferox. The sequence goes on from OX578149.1 coordinate 28,980,803, forward strand.
CAGCACCAGGGCCACCTTCAAGTAACTCATCTACTAAATTTTATGAAATTTGGTCAATAAGTCTTTGAACTAGAGTGGATACATACATTGCACAGACAGACCCACACACAGAAGGCACGTTAAAAATAATGTTTTCGTGTTCTGGAGTACTGAAACATGAAAATCTGATTTGGGCAGTACACATGTCTCTCCCTGCAAACTCATTTTAACTTTCTCTTTATTTCTTGAATAATTCATTATATTGAATAACTACCATCATTATATCAAAATAACAGCCATCAATATTTTAAATGACACTGAACTGGCACTTTTAATTCAATGTTCGTTTTCATTGTGTAACTGGACTTACTTTCAAAGGTATCGGCGTAGCGAAAATGCGACTAAATTAAAATATCCCGAGAATGGCTTGTCCTAGTGTAATTGGGTTGGTCCTATTCTTTTCATCGTTAAACATTACGCATGAAACAAGCATTTAATGGATATATTTGAGCATACGTAGTTTTTATTTTAGATTTTGACGATTTTTGAGAGCCATTTTGCAAAAAAAAAGGCAGGTTCCTTTTTTTCTGAATCGTACCAAAATCTTATCAGCAACAGGGTAACTTAAAGGGACTTATCTACCAAATTTTGTAAATTTGAATCATTTAGTTTTTCAGATAGAGGCAATTTTTGCTGGCCATTTCGCAGAAAAGGCGGGTTCTGTTATCCCAAATCGTGCCAAAAACTAATCAGTACAATTGTCCCACTCAAGTGACTTATCTACCAAATGTTATGAAATCTGGTCCATTAGTTTCTAAATTAGTGAATACATACATTGCACACACACACACAGGCGTCATGCTAAAAATACTTTTTTCGTATTCTAGAGATTCCAAAACGTGTAGAACCGTCGAAAACTCGACTTGCGATTTTCGACAAGATTTCAATACTTTCCCTATACATTACCATGTATTGCAGGGAAAGTAAGAAGCAAGTAAATTCCAGCTTATGTACATATATAAACTCGTTGGTTAATACCTGCTATTAATGAATTTTAATGATATGTACTCCAATTACTTACAAGAGAGAGATAATATCAGAATTACACTGAATATGGATATTGTCTCGGAAGTCAACAGGTGTCCAGGAGAATGATTGCACCCTAAAAACAAGCACCAGCTGCTATCCTGCTATGTAATGCATAAAGGGTTTGGAATGTCTTCAGTACAGTAGTACAAGATTATATCTAAATTTTAATTCTATCGTTCACTATCCTGGCCACGCTCGTCAGCTTTCACCCTTCAAAAGGGGACAATGGGATTTAATCTTCTCCCCAACTGGTTGGCAATAAACAGTATGTTTTGAAAGGCTTTGCTAGCACGTGTTTGCTAGAATGAGAACGTTGAGGGTATATAGCTATGTTCACCTTTCAATCCTGGTTTTGAATGTTGAAACTTAAAAGTTTAATTCTTCTGATATTTAATTTTTTTTAATAAAAATATAGCAGAATATGACCTAAAACCAGGGCCATAATCAGAGATGAAATTAAAGGGGGCTCAGCAATTTTTAAGGAGGGGGAGGGGGGTCACCAATATACAATTTATCATTAGAATTTATAGACCGTAATAGTTGCTATTCTATATTTCAATCTATATTAATAATTGACAAATAATTGTATATTTATATTTGTAAGATAAGAGTTGATTGTTAATATCTATATAGCTATTATACATCAATATTTATGTATAATATTCTGATGTAGGCAGCACATGACTTTCCTTGTATAATGCAATGAATTTACTACTTTTATAGTAAAAAAAAATAGATTATTCTTATAGTAGATACATATATACTTTCCTGGATGTTAAATTTTTTTCAATTAGTCGTCATTTTCACTGGTTTAGCGTCATTTTTATTCTTTTGGTGAGATTTTCATTAATTTGGCAACATTTAAAAATGTCGCCAAGTTGGCAACATTCCACCAAATTCGTCGCCAAAATCTCGCCAGGCGTTATGGACGGAGAAAAACGTTATTCTTATACCAGATAAATGACTATTGGCTTTTAAATACAAAAGTCTTACTCAAGCTGTCTTTTCTCATGAATGGAACGAGTTAGATCTACGAGAATGTCACCAAATTTATCACATGATATTACATATGAAAAGTGAACATGTTTCCAACAGTGAATATTTTTTTTTAATTTATGGGATTTTTTGATAAATTTATTTGAAAAATGTGCAATATCTCGGGAACGATTCATGTCAGTGTTCTAAAGTTTATGTCAATCGTTTTCTAAGGAAAAATTATATAAGAAATGTCTATTTGCGTAACTTTATTATAGGTTTTGATTTTTTGGTGATTTTTCCAAAATTTCACTTCAAAATTTAAGGGGTTCTGAACATTCGATTGTGTTAAAAAACAATAGGATTTCAGTATTTATAGATTGGGATTTTTGTACCAATTTCATTCGAATCGCCATTCGTTTGTTAGATATCGTCTCCACAGACTCTCACACACAGACACAAACAGAGCCATCACATCAAAATGTTCGATTCGTGATCAGGGGTGCTTGAAACGTGCTGTCCGTCGAAAACTCGAATTCGTATTTTCGACCCCGTCACAATACTTTCCTTATACATTATACTATTATATAAGGAAAGTAATAATTACAATTGATTTTAATATAATCATTAACTAGTTGTAAAACAGTTAAAGAACCAAAAAAAAAAAATTCTAAAAGTTAATGCAAGTTAATGCTTAATATTAACGCTTAACTACTTATCAGTTGGTTTTTGACTCCATGATGTATAACAGTGAACTCCGAAATAATAGAAAAGTATCCTACATGATATTGCCATAATTTTAATTTTTTTTTAAATATTTTTAAATTGAATATGTAAATAAATTGATCGTTAATATGACCACATATTCAGTTGAATTAAAAATATTTTAATTCAACTGAATCAGTGCCGCTGGTTATTCACCACTATCCCATTGCTTTCTATGTATTACTATTATTGCGAATATTTATTGTATGACTACCGTTGTTTTTTATACCGAATATAATATTTCATAAAGAGTGTCTGAAAAACATATAAAATCAACAGTTGGGAGAATTATAATGAAATATGAAAAATAATCAGGAGTTTTAGAATTTAGCTATGATGGATATCAAATTCGCTAAAATAGCGACAATTGAAAACTCATTGACTTATTCATCTTTATCTGAACTCCAAATGTGAATATTTATCTTCCTCTGACAGTAAAAGTGTGTGTGTGGAGGGAGGGGGAGCTCTGTTTAAAACAAGAAGTTTGTTACCATTATATTTCAGACAACTTGTTTACTGTTTTCTCCTTGCAATTCAACGAAAAATACCTAGTAGCTATAATTGAAATATCTCAGAGAATATTTCATTCAAAAGTTCTGGGTAAATGTCTTCAACTCTGTTTAAGCGCGACGCAACTTTATTGACATTTTTTTAGGGATCCTTTAAAAAATTAAATTTCGTATTTTTATGACATTATCAGTTCCTGGTAGTGCGTGTGGGGGGGGGGGAGGGAGGAGACGATCTTAGCTGAAGTCTCCTCTGTTCACTGATTATTTTTCATATTTCACTTTACTTCTGCGACCGACAATTGAACTTTTATACCTTTCTGATTAGCGTAATGCGGGGCCCCCGCATCAGGTGGGCCCTAAAAAGTAATAATGCAACATCGAAAGATTGATGTCTATTTCCTAAGAAATGCATGCCCTCGAAACAGATTTGTTCAGCGAATAGATTCACTTAGGGGATATATATGAGGTTTAACCGCAATAATAATCATGCTGGCATCTTAGCTATGATAAGAAAGTTGCTCATAATTTAAATTCCATTAATATATACAAGAACCACCTCTTGTATACCATGTTTTAGAATGCAATTTTGTTTCTGAAAAATATTTTAGTTCATTTCATATATATCAAGAGGTGAAGGGGGCTCCTGAGGGATGTCTACTTCAGGCCTCAGTTAGACTGAGTCGGATCCTGCCCTTCGGATACTGTTTGTAAAACACACGGTATACACAGGACTGTAGCCAGAGACGAAATTCAAAAGTGGCTGGAGGGAAATTCAAGGGGGGGGGGGGATCAACGGTCTTAAAAGAGGGGGCTCACCAAAAACACAATTAATCATTATCATTAATAAACCATAATAGTTACTATTATATATTTCAATTTATATAAATTATTAACAAATAACTACATATTTATATTAATATAAATATGCAATTATTTGTTAATAATTTGCATAATAATTTGATCTTAGCTTGCACATTTGTAAGCTGAGACTGATTGTTAATATCCATTATATAGCTACTATACATCAATGTCGGTATATAATAATTACAATTCATTTTAATGTAAGTGTTAACTAGTAGTAAAGCTGTTAATAATTTGTAGAAAAATTTTGAAAGTTAATACAAGTTAATTCTTAATATTAACTCTTACGTACTTATCAGTTGATTTTGACTCTATAATGTATAACAGTGAACCGCACAATAATACAAAAGAATCCTAAATACTATTGTCATAATTTTTAAATTAAATATGTAAATAAATTGATCATTAGTATAATTACAAATTCAGCTAAATTAAAAAAAAATTTAAAATGAAGCAATTCATAAAAATAATCTCAAAGAAATTTTTTATGCCAATTTTGAATGACATGTTATATGAAGTTTCATATCACTACTAAAAATTTAATATTTTTATCAGGGGGCTGAGTATACCTCTTGGAAGGTGCATTACTATATATATAGTAACATCAGTGAAATTATTCAGTGAAATAATATGTGGCATTGGCATTCATCATAACTACATATAAAAAATTTTAATTTGTTTGATACTGGCAATTTCATTCTGATTTTATCACTGAACACCAAAAAGATTCAAATATGGTTATATATTTTTGCGACTCTCACCCCTCTCCTCCATCGATTTTCATCTTTTGGATATAATGCAGTTTAGGAAACTTTGGAAGAATGGAGAAAAGCGTCTTTAAAACCCTGTAAAGTTTGTTTTTCAAAAGATTTAAGAAAACATCCTCAGTTACGATATTCTTGGACGTAGGACATTCATTATATTCGATGTGAGGTGCTTTTAGCGCAGGAACTCAAGGAACTCAAGAACCTGGTTAGCGAAGTACCCAGGAGAGGCAGTAGCCTCCCTTTAAACTTCGGGCGAAAAGGAAAAAGTTCAGAAATTGGAAGAAAAATAAGATTTAGGACTAAAAGTAGCTTGGGGGGGGGGGCAATGACCGAAGTCAAGCCTCCCTCCGTCCAAGTCTTCAGAGGTGAAAGAGCAGGGCCCCAGTGGGCTGTCTGCAGAGTAGAAAAAAGTGGGGGGAGATAGAGTTGCGCCCCTAGGGGTGCAGGGCCTTGAGCCTGAGTTAAACTAAATAAATTAAGATGAAAGTATTAATCAACTACGCGAATTCCCAAAAGCTAGGGAGGGGTACAGAAATGGTTACAAGTATGCGAGGCACCCGAAAGGAATCGTCTTTTAGCGCAGGCACCCGAAAGGAATCGTCTTGGCCATCGAGGGGAGGAGTCTGTACCCAGTCAAAGGTTGCACCCAATTGCAAGTTTTATAAAATCTAGTAATCTCCTAAGTGTTTGAGCCTACGTACTTTCAAGCAGAATTATACATTGCTTCAAAAAAGATATAATTATGAGAGAAAAATGATTTTATCCTTTTAATGTTTTAATACTATCTAAAAAAAATTACTTTAATTAATTTATATTAAAATTTCATTTAATTTATATTATAATTATAATTAATTTATTTTAAAATGGCAAAAAATGGATTCAATTTTTAAAAAAAAATTTAATACGACCACAAAAGTCATTCTTATTATTTAATTTCACTTCCGAATGGTCTCCTAATTCGGCCGCCTTCGGCAAATGCCGAAATCGGGCCTGCATTTAATTATAATTTATTGAAATCATTTATATTATAGAGCAATTTCTTTTTAAAGACTAAAATGTAACATTTTAGGGCATTTCTCTTTGTCTCCACCCCCTCTAAAAAATGTTTGTATTGATATTCTTTAAGGACTGTAAAACCCTTTTACATTTCCTTCTCTTTTTAAAAAATTTCTTCCAATCTGCTCTTGGATTTCATTCCTTTCCTGTTTACGACCAGGTTATGATTATAAATTATAATCTTTCTCTGTTTAGTCCTCATCTTCGTAGTAATCTTTTGTTTCTATCATTTCATTTTTATTAAACAAGGGATTAAAGTCTGGTACTTTCCCAGATAAGGCACCCCTTTAAATCCCCATTTCTTGAGCCCCATACCTTAAGATGATTTTAAATCTTAAGTATTCATACAAAATCTTTACCGCACGCAGTAGACATAACAATATCTCCAACGGAGAATCACAGGAAAGTACCTGCCTTGATTTGACTGCCAAAAATACTGTGTGCTTATAAGTATGAATGAAGATGTAGGAGTACTTCACTGATATTCAAACGAAAGGAAAAGTTGCACAACTAAAAGCCTGTAAGACCTGCTTCCCGGCGCTACTCTTCAATCCACATCTTCGGAAGCATTGACGCGTCTCCGGAAAAATAGGTTATTTACTGAAATAAAATATGTTGTAAGTTCTATCAACACGTAGCATCGGTGGTTCAGTGGTAGAATGCTCGCCTGCCACGCGGGCGGCCCGGGTTCGATTCCCGCCCGATGCATTTTTCCAGAAATGTTTTGAAATTTTGAGCAAGCTGAGTCCTAGTTTTAATAGTTTTTATTTAACTTGTGATGACCTATGGTTGTCTGTCTATCTCCTTATATCTCAAGTCGAAAGTCTGCATTACTATTTGCATAGTAATGCATCACTAAACATATGGTAATATCAGTGAAATTATTCAATTAAATATAAAATACGATAATTTTTTTGATATTATCAGTTTTATTCTGATTTTATCACTCAACACCAAGGAGATTTAAATATATTTAAATATTTTGCGAATATTTATATGGGGTCTAAATTTACTTAAAAAATGTTCAGTTAGGTAAAAATTGTGCCGTACAGTAACTAGTCTTAAGAGAAACAAGAAAGATGAATCATGCATAAATTATTGATTATGAAACACTTTCCAACTGAAATGCAATTTATTTAAATATCTCTCAAATTTCGATGTATTTAGAATTGATATTTTTTTAAACTATTACAGTTCTTTAGTAATTTATTACAGTACTTAAAAACTTCAACCTTCATTGAAAAAGATAATTCTAGTTAAACAAAATGAACTTTATTTAAATGATGTCATCGAAATATAAATCGTTTGCTTCGCAGTGCAATAAAATTTCATTCATATCACTTACTGGTACAGTATCAATATTCTTTGTAAGGAATATATAATATAAAGAAATTAAAACTTTAATTGTGTGCAAATTCCCATAATATTTTAAATGACATTGCTATTCTAAACATTTTATTAAAATATTTCATTTTATTATCTTTAAAAGATGTATAGGAATGATGAAGGGAGAAAAGATGTTCTGTTCTCGATATACAAAATTATCTTCCCTTGCAGATCTGAAGGAAAAGAATATCCTGGTCCCGTTTGTAAACAAATTTACAAAAATTATTATTTAATTCCCACAAAGCGACAAGGATTATCAAAGAAATTGAATTTAATTTTGCAAAATATTGAATTTTCATCAATTAGGCGTCATTTTCATTTATTTAGTATCATTTTATCAGTTCTGCAGAATTTTCATTAATTTGATAGCATGTTAAAAAGTCGCCAAATTTTTCGAAAAGTGGGACAGTTGGACTATGAGACAAACGCTACTGAAGCATCATTACAATACTATCCCCCTTCAAAACGAAATGAATTTTATTGATTTGACATCATTTTTATCAATTTGGCTACATTTTTGGGATACGATAATATTTTCATGAATTTTGCAACATTAAAAAATGTCGCCAAGTTGGCGACATTTCCAGCCAAAGCCCTCGCCAAGCGTTACAAGGATGGACGGACGGAACTCGTTATATTTTCGTAGATTAGAAGACTATACCCATATATTAGAAGATTTATCCACTCTACAATATAATGATTTTATAAATGTTTCCCTAAAATAAAACAGATTGTGTAAGAATTTGAAAATATCAATAATCGCTAAACACATTAAACCCAAAAGCCATATTCCAATCAAAAATGCAATTCCGATAAAATGTATTTATCTAATTTCTTTATGATTTAAATCGAAGAAAATTTACTGTTGTAATAACTCAGTGAGTTTAATTCTGTTACATAGCAACATGATATTTTTTATTATCAAATATAAACTCACTGGGTTTAATTCCGTCGCTTAGCAATATTAAACCATTTCTTTTTTTTTTAAATAATTTTGCGAAACAAATACTGTTTGCATCATGCTACCTCAATGGATAAGAGTGCGTTCTTTATTAATTTCTCGATAACCCCTGGTCTTAAAAACTCAAAACATGTACTAAATTTTAAATGGGGCTATTCTAAGTCCACCCGAAAATTTTATTCATTTCGGTGAAGCCGTTATCCCGTGAAGATAAGACAAGCACACAAATAAACACATAGATAGATATTCAATTTTATTTATATAGATATTCCAGACTCCAGAGTCAAATAATTTTGCGTGAAAAAAATTCAGCAATTTCTATACAACTCACCTAATAATTGTTTTGTTTACATTGTGCATACGTTAAAATTAGGCTTCGTTGTAGAAATTATCAAAGTTCAATGATCATTTAAAATGCTGTAATTGCGTACGATTATAATTTAGATACACAGAAAATATGCAAAAGTAAAGCGGATTGAGAACGGATGTAACGCTAAATATAAATATAAACATTCTTTAAAAATCATGATTTTGACGCGGCCGAAATAACAAGAAAGATCAATCATGCATAAAGCATTGATTATGAAACACTTTCTAACTGCAATGCAGTTTTATTTAAACATCTCTAAAATGCAATACATTCCGCGGGAATATTTTTAAAATTATCACAATACTACATTAATTTATTATATTTGAAAACATCATCGAAAACAAATGAACTTTATTCAAATGACGTCATCGAAATATAAATCGCCTGGCTCTCTCTATAAAAGCACTACTTTATTCATAAACATTTTTCCATTCCTTTAATTCATCACAATACTATAATAGTTTATTTTATTTAAAAAATTAAAACAATGGAGATACAAGTAATTCAAATCTATGCTTAAAACTTCATCGAAAAAATCGTCTTCTTCGCTGTGTAAAATCAATGAATGTGTCATTCATATCAGCTATATTATAGACTCCATGAGCTAAATAATTTTGTGTTAAAAGAATGTAGCAATTCTTATACAACTCATTCTATATCTTTTGGTGTTTACATTCTCCATAAGTGAAAATTATGTTTCGTTGTAGAAATAATCAAAGTTTGATGATCATTTAAACTCAAATATTTTGTAATTGCGTTGTTTCAGTATGTAGATTCTCAGAATTTAAGCAAAAATGAAGCGGTTTTAGGAAGGATACAACACTGAATACGAATTAAAAAGAACTTTAAAAATCCCTATTTTGACACAAGATGGATGCAATATTTAATTTTGAAGGGGGACACGTGATCTCTGCATGTAATGGTCGCGTGATCTCTTCATAAAAACGGTGCAATTATAATTTTAATTCTTATTTAAAAAACTACTGAATATATTTTGCTGAAATTTTTTTCCTTATATATTTTATAGAATAATTTGAATATTTCCTATAACTTTCGAAGCAATTTGTGAATTTTAAATTCGCTTAAAAAATGTTTGAAAAATTAGGTGCCATAGGGTTCAATGTATTTCATTTTTTCAACCCAGGTTCAATCCAAAACTAATTGGGTGATATTATTCATTTATATTCCCATAGGTCCCACAGACCGTCTGAACATACAAAAATTCCATTTTGATAAAGTCATTTTTACGGCAGTTATCGTTCTAACGGGCAGACAGACAGACAGACAGAAGGAACAAAGTCATAAACACTATTCAACTACGTTGTAAAGTGTTAAAAATGGATGCCACATTTTATTTTGCTTTGAGTCACGTGATCTTTTCATATAATATGGGTGCCATTATTATTTCAATTTTTAGTTTAAAAACTACTTGACATATTATGATGAATTTTTCACACATTTTACGTCATAATTTGAAAATTTTTTAAAATTTTCGAAGCAATTTGTGAATTTTAACTCCGCTTAAAAAATGTTTGAAAAATTAGGTTCCATAGGCTTCAATGTATTACTTTTTTTCAACCCGGGTTAAATCCGAAGCTAATTGGGATGATATTATTCTTTTACATTCCCATACGTTCCACAAACTGTCTCAACAGCATACTAAAATTTCATTTCGATAAAGCCATTTTTACGGCAGTTATCGTGCGAACGGACAGACATATAGACAGACAGAATGAACAAAAGCGTAAAAGCTTTTCAACTATGTTGGAAAGTATTAAAAATGATTGATACATTTTTAGGGATATTCAGCTTGATATATCGATCTTGTGGCTGTGCTAAAATTTAATTACATACTCAAGGACTCAAGGACGGGGTCAGTGGAGTACCCAGGAGAGGAAGCATCCTCCCTTTAAACTCCAGGCGAAGAGAAAAGAGGCATAAAGAGAGAGTAATAAAAGCTTTTAAACAACTGATAGGAATTTAAGTCTAAGTTACGCCTGGGGGGGGGGGGGGGGTGACCTAGGTCGTGCCCTTCCCCAGGTCTTCAGAAAACTGGAAAAGTTGGGGCCCAAGTGGGTTCCCAACAGAGAGAAGAAAGAGGGGGATAGACTGGGGCGCCCCGAAGGACGCAGGGCCTTGAGCTTGAGCAGTGCCTAGTAGCTACGCCATAAACTGAAGCTTGCCAACGAAAAACGCGAATTCCCAAATGCTAGGGAGGGGTACAGCATACTAGAGTCTGCATATAAATTGAGAGCACAATGCTATGATGGACGGAACCGCTTTTTAGGGCGGAAGAAAACATCTCTCACCGATCTGGTAGGTAACGACCGGGGGCGCTTGCGCGAGCCCGGGTGCCCTATTCGATAGTGAGGAATGCTGTCCAACGTGGGATTGTTTACGCTTCTCAGACCTCCATTGAATTTAAGAGAAAGCTTTTTGACATGTTCCAAAAATGGCCTAATTTTGAGGTCTCTGTGCAGGACTTCTAGCTGGACGTAGTTCGGCAGATCAGCAAACATACGCAGTGCGTTATTTTGGATGACTTGAAGCTTCTTAATTTTAGTCTCAGCTGCGGTGCCCCAGACTGGGACTCCGTACGTCATAGTGGGACGTATACAGGACTTGTATAGCAATAACTTAGTGCGAACGGACAGGCGGCTATTCTTAGCAAAAAGGGGTCTAAGCAGGGCGAGTGCAGCCTTCACCTTCTTACTAGTTTCGGAAATGTGAAGGCTCCACGATAATTTGGAATCAAGGTACACTCCAAGGTACTTGTAACTATCTTGCCAGGGAATAGGCTGATTATTTAAGATAAGATTAGCGGGATGGGTATGCCGGGGGGGGGGAAGGTGACAGCAGCACACTTTCCTACGTTGACTTTAATGCGCCACTTGGTTAACCATTGTGTCAGGTCGTTCAGATACATTTGCAGATTTTCGTGCACGATTTGTGTCTGTTTGTGATGTGCGAACAGGGCAGTGTCGTCGGCATAGAGGCCAAGGGTGACAACAAGGAAACGAGGAAGATCATTAATGTACAGGTTGAACAGTTTGGGCCCAACAAGAGAACCTTGCGGGACCCCGCTGAGAACATTCCTGGGAGAGGATAGCTTGTCGGAAACACGGACGGCAAAACTTCGACCAGTAAGATAGGAAAACAAAATGTGGATGAGATTTGGAGGGAAGGACTGTTTGATAAGTTTAAATATGAGTCCCTGGACCCATACCTTATCGAACGCCTTCTGGAGGTCCAGAAAGACCAAAGTAGAGCGCTCGCGCTTGCTACGCGCCTCATAGACGAGCTCTACGACCCGCAGCAACTGGTGCTGAGTGGAATGCTTCTTCCTGAACCCATATTGTTCAGGAATAACTATTTTCCTCAGGTCGCAGAACTCGTCCAGTCGACGCAGTATAACAAACTCGAAGAGCTTAGACAAACTAGAGAGGAGAGAGATTGGACGGTAGTTGACCGGAAGCGAAAGGTCAAGACCTGGCTTGGGGAGGGGAGCAAAAGTGGCTACCTTCCAAGCCCCAGGAAAATAACTATGACGGAGGAGGAGATTGAAGAGCTTGACCATGTAGCCATACAGCAAAGCAGGCAAGTTCTTCAACATGGTAGATGTGATGCCATCCTTCCCAGGAGCCTTGTTCCTTCTGAGATTTTGAATACGGGGTTGCAGTTCGTCAAAGGTGACATCTGTCAGTGAATAAGGTACAGCTGTTGTGATGAACTGTTCAACCTTGGCATCCACGATCGCAACCGTCCTTGGATCGATTACGTCGTGGTGTGGTTCAAACTGGCTTCTAAGACTGTCTGCAAGCAGTTCAGCCTTTTGTGAGTTGGAGGTGGCCCTGAAGTTGGGACCTTCAAGGGTCGGAATGTAAGTTTTGTGCCTACGATAACGTGAGGTTGCCCTCCAAATGGTGTTGTTATCAGTTGTTAGGGACTCAACGTAAGTGTTCCAGCGTGCACAGGTGTGGGCCTTGATCTTGGCTTTCACCTGAGATCTGACGAAGTTGAGCTCGGTCTTAAGAGCAGGGTCCCTACTGACCTGCCAGTCCTTGCGTAGCCTATTTCTGTCTTTGATCATCTTCCTGATCTCCTGTGGCAGCTTGAAATGGTCCACCCTATTGCGCTTGGGCCTAGAGGATGCATAGAAGGCATCTTGAATCATATTCTCGAGCTTACCCACCTCTGCATCCAATTGGTCCTTAGTATTGGCAACGGGGGGGGGGGGAGCTCCTCAGCGAGGAGTTCCTTAAACTTGGCCCAGTTTGTGAAGAGCTTGGCTGGCTGGCTGAAGTTGTACCTGTCAAGTTCCAGGGTGTAGATGACTGGGAGATGATCTGAAGGTAGCTCGTTGAAGGCCTCCATGCAATGGGTATAAGGCATATTGCTGGTGATCGCAAAGTCAAGCACGTTATCCCAGTGGGTGGGATCGCCTGGAGCTACAATGTCGAAGTTTCTCTCGTCAGCCCAGCGTTTGAGCCTGAGACCGCGAGAGTTCGCATGTGGGCAGTTCCAGGCCGGGTGCTTGGCATTGAAATCACCAGCGACTATTGCATGGGGCGAGATCTTGAAAAGGGACTGCAGGTCAGAGATGACAGAATCAGCTGTAGAAGCTGGCTTGAAATAACCCGACACAATGGCAAACTCTGGATTGTTTGGCAGTGCTATTTGTACGATGGTAGCCTCTCCCTCCAACATGGGGGGGGGGGGAGGCGTGAGTGCGAGATGCCGCACCGAACATAAATTGCTGTGCCACCAGAGGGGTGATTGCTAACTAGAGGCCTGTTGTCATGGTATAAGTCATAGTTAGCAATATTGCAAGAGTTCCCTGGACTGAAGCGGGTCTCTTGGACCAAAAACAAATCTAAGTTATATGCTACACAAAAGTCCCTAGCTTCACTGATTTTACCTTTAAGTCCATTGGCATTCCAGATGCCAATGGTAAGATCCTTCAATTCCGAGCGCGAAAACCCATGGCCGGGGGGGGGGAGCTAAGGTTGGCTTACGAGAGCAAAGATGCTCTCATATAAAATATTTACTTTATCTATTTCGGTCGGAGCTGACCGAAGGGAGGGTAGGGCATTCTTAAATGCCCTGTTAGCCACTTCCATTCCGTATCTATCTTCGAAACGGAAGAGGTAATTCAGAAAATCATCTTTATCAGCAAAGTTAGTGTGCGCTTCTTTGGGTGCCGGAATTTTGGTGTTGACTTCAGTAGTCTTTTTGGGGGCCTCGCTGCGTCCAGCTGTAGCATTCGCATAAGAGCGAAGCGGGTTGGCAAGCTTGTTGGCGTAGGTAGAATTTAAGGGGGGGGGATTTGAATTTTGGGAACTTAGGACAGTTCCGGTAGGAGGCAGGGTGCTCTCCACCACAGTTGTAACATTTACATGGCGCCTCGAAGGGCTTAGGACAGTCCTTCGTGAGATGGGGCTGCGCACATTTAACGCAGTTGGGGGGGAGATGGCACCCGTTGCTAGTATGGTAGAATGACTGGCAACGGAAGCACTGGACGACCTGTCTGGGACCACGATATTTTTCAACGCTTATCATGGTATTGAAAAGGTTTGTCAACGAGTAGATTTTTTCGTTGACAGGGTTTTTGGCGATTTGTACGTAGTAGAGCGGCATCTTGACTCTATTGTTCTTGGGGCCCCTTGCCAACTGCGTAACGCTAATTGGCCTGAACCCCAGGCACTCTAGCTCACAAGAAATGTCGCTCTCTTCCGTACATATCGGGAGGCCGCGAATGACAATTTTAAGTGGCTTTTGATCGTCCAGTAGGTAACTCTTAAATTCTACCTTCCTATCAATTAAAAATTTTTGTACAGCTATATACTCCTCTCTGGAGTTCACATGGACTTTTAGGAAGTCTCCAGCATTAGTCAATTTACTATTAAGATCTTTGGAGATTTTAGTCAAATCAGTTAAGAGCTGTGACCAATTGGTTGTCACAGCGATGAAGAAGGGGGGGGGGGGGCTGCGTTCCTTTTTAGGAGCGTCTACATCAATTGAATGTACATTATCAGGCGCCGGCACATCCGGGTCTGGGAGAGTATTAGCTTGAGGGGGGGGGGGGGTTATTAACAAGAAGAGCAGTCCGCCTGCTAGCATTGTGCCGCTTGGGCGGCTGCTGAAAGCCCTCATCGTCTATAGCACGTGAGTGCTTCTTACTGCTACTAGGCACTGAATTTTCACAGGAGTATTTAACATTTTTGGCTACAATATTATCATTAACAATATTACTGTTAGAGGCACTCTGAGTGCTATTATCAACACTGGAAGACTGAGAATTATTACTATCTACATTTAGGTTTTTAGAGTTCGTAAGAGGCTGGGTGACATTAGAGGAATTGGCAACAAGAAAGGAATAACTGCCGGAGGAAGGCCTCCGACAGGTCTCACCATAAGCTGGAATGTCATACTGTTTAACCAGGCCATCCAGGAGTCCTTCTGAGTGGGCCAGGCTGCCCATGATCTCTTCTTTCTCTCTCGAGTCTGTTAGCATTCGCAGACTGTAATTTAACTTTTTGATGAGTTTCCTCAGATCTTCTGCTGCAGACTTAGGACTAACTACGAATTCATCTACTACGGGACTAATCACGAAGTCATTAGTTTGGTTGCTGGCAGTGTCCATATTTACATCAGTGTCCATATTCTTTGCATGTTGTTCGACCACGTGGCGGGGATCTGTGTCCGGGCAGGCAGCGCCGGCGTCTTTCATCGTCGGAGACCAGTCAGCACGATGCCGTGAAGGTCGCAGGGTGTGGCGGGGAGGTCACGCAGGCTGCGGCGAAAGGTACAAAAGTCACGTTCGTAGCGGAGAGCACAATCGGAGCCTTATACCCAATGATAGGAAACGGAAATCTAAGTTATCAAAATAAACTCCTAATTTATAAATCGGTCATCCGCCCGGGAATGCTGTATACAGCACCCGTATGGGGATATGCCTGTAAAACTACAATAGACCTCCTAGAGACAAAACAAAACAAAATCCTACGGATTATCAGGAAAGCTCCCAGGTACTTAAGAAACTCGGTAATTAGGAATGACTTCAAAATAAAAACTGTTAGAGCCCAAATTAAAAAGCTAGCGCTTAAATTTTACAGAAATTTGCCATCCGTTCCAAACGAACTGTTATTCAATCTGCATGACTATGATCATCGCAAGGCCAAATCTCGTAAGAGACCCCGCGCTGTTCTAAACATCGATAATCGGAATTAAAAGATCCCACCTCAAACATCTGATTTTTAAATAAAACTCGCGACTATTATTTTATAAAAAAAAAAAAAAAAAAAAAAAATTCTAAACTCTAAACTGCCAAAACGCTAGGTAACCCTTAGATCTGCATCAACCTCCCAAACTGCTTAAACTCTAAATGTGCAACAAACTGCCACACTAGGAGCTAGGACAAATAATAAAGTAGTAAATAAAAACCTCGAACCTCCAATTAGGGTCACTGAATTAATGTCACAGTTTGACGATAAGAACCACATATTGAAACTGGAGATTAAAGGCGCTTCGCGCCTGGTGCTCTGTCTTGTACGACACTACGATAGAGCACAATCAAAATCCGTCCTCACTCCTCGAAGTCAGAGCTCCGAATGCTGGTAGTAACGAATGTTAATTACATACTGAAACATACTAAAATATCATTTTGATAATGTCATATTTACGGCAGTTTTCGTGCGAACGAACAATTAGACAGAATGAACAATGTCATAAACATTTTACAACCATGTTGGAAAGTGTTAAAAACGGTGCAATTATCTGTAATATTCGACGAGTTATTGACTATTGCAATATGAGGATTTTTTTCTGCAAACTCAGGGTTAGTTGCAAATAAAATTGCGCAAAGACGTTTGGTGTGAAATTTGATTTCAATCTGATGTCGACCCACGCAGCACCAGTCAACAATCGAGGGAAATCGAGAAAATATCCTATTCCAATTTCCCTATTTTGGTAATTTTTTACGTTTCATATGCTTAGATATGTATATGCATTGTGTAAAACACTGCAACTAATTCTTATCAGTCATAAATAATCAGAAATTAATTATTTTCATTCAATTATTTCCTACAGAGCGCAGTGAATCATTTTCAGAACTATGATTGTTATCAATACAGGACAATAGTAATTTAGAATTATTTGTCTATCTTCGTCCTGTTTGTATCTTTGATACCCGAAATATTTTTATCCTGCTTAAATAATCAGTTAAACTCAATAGAAAACAAACGAGTTATATAAATCTTTGCCAATATAAAAATGATGACTTCAGAAATTAAAAATAGCAATAATTTCCGCAATCTTATATCTCAAGGCCCTAATAAAATCCAATAAAAAATGTAGTGACGTCCCCATTACTTCATTATTTAAATAGTATAAGTAGAATAAAAATCGCCTGCCATATAAAAACATTTGATTAACTCTACTTGTTAAGCAGTATGATACGACTTCTTTCAAAAAACATATCGGGAGAAAGTCATTTGCATGATGTTATTTGTATGAAAGGTTTAATTTTTCCTTTATTGCTTTCCCTGCAATACATAGTAATGTATAAGGAAATGATTGGAATCGATTTCGAAAATCGCAATTCGAGTTTTAAGCGGATCTACACATTTTGGGTCATCTAGAACATGAATAACTATTTTTATCGTAACATCTGTCTGTGTGTGTGTCTGTCTGTCTGTGTGCCTGTGCAATGTATGTATCCACTCATTACTAATTAATGGGCCAAATTTCATAAAAGTGTATAAGTCATGCGTGTATAACACTGGTGCGAATTAGATTTTGGTATGATTCGGGGTAAAACTACCCCCCTTTTTTTTGCGAAATGGCCCGCAAAACTCTCGTATCCATTCTAGGTAAAAAACTAATTGACCAAATTTCACAAAATTTGGTAGATTAGTCACTTGTGGTGTGGTGTGGTTTAGATTTTGATACGATTCGAAAGAAAATAACCTGCTCTTTTAGCGAAATGGCTAGTAAAAAATAAGACCAACTCAAAAGAATAAGACCAACTCAATTACTGTAGGACTATAGTCGTTCTCGAGAATATTTCAGTTTTTTCGCATTTGCTATGTCGGTGTTGGGAATAAGTCGAGTTACCAAATGAAAACGAAAACTGAAATAAAAGTGTCAATTCAGTGCAATTTAAAATAAATATGCGTGTTATTATTTAGTGCAATAAACTCAATTTAATGAATTATTAATGAAATACAGAGAAAATGAATTTGAGTCTGCAGAGAAAGTCATATGCTGCTCACATCAATTTCTTTTTATTAAAGTTCTCGACACCCAAAAATTCGAAATATGAACGGAGTTATTCGCAGTGAAATATAGAATTACTGTACCGAATTTCGAAAAAAAAGAAAGGAAAAAGTCAGAAACTGTGTATTTGACAAGGAACAAACACAGCAACAAGTAAATAAATATACTTTCAATTTTATATAGTATATCAATTTTACATATCAACTTTATAAAATTAAAATTCCCATTTATTACTAATTCGACCTTTAGACTTTATAGCGGTACACTTCAAAGACAAGCAGGGGCCAGAGGGGCTGAGCCCTCCCCCGCAATAGGTATACTCAGCCCCCCCCTCGGATGGATATATTTAATATTTTGTTGTGGTATGAAATTTAATACAACATATCATCCCCCGGTCACTCATCCTGTTGTTCATACCCTAGGGTGAGTCGGGTGGTCTGGGTCTTTAACAACATATCATCCAAATTGTGCAAAAAACTTTTTTTTTTTTCAAAAATTTTTGTAAACTTCATTTTGTATAGCACAGAATTAAGAATTTTTCATTTGCTGAATGTGTTTATATTGATGATCATTAATTTATTTAAATATTTATTTAATTTACCAATATGCAATAAAGTTTGCAAAAATTAAATTCAGAATATATTACTTACGGTACTTTTGTATTATTGCGAGCTTCACCGTTATACATTGCCAATTGATGAGCAGTTATACCGATGAGTCATTAGTTATATAGAGCACAACATTATCACCTAATGCATTATTAATTAATAAGTAATTATAGTTTATTTAATATGTGATATAATATATTTAATTATAATTAACATATTTTTTAATGGAGTAATTTAATAAAAACTAAAATTTAACATTTTAGTTCATTTCCCTCAATCACCAAATGTTTTTTGTAAGGAGGTCCTCCTTCAAGGCACTTGACAGCTTTGTAGGAGGAATAATCTCCCCCCTACTTTGAATTTCACTCCAGCCCTTCTTGAATTACATTTCTCGCTACTCTCCTGTTCGGAGAGACTGGAGATATCCCCACTCTTCAGGCACGGAAAGATTGTAAGGCTTGCTTCTCTGCTCTCTCTCTCTGGTAGAAAGAATTCGTGAAGATCCCTCTAAAGAAGTATGTCATTGATCCCAGAAACACAGTCTACATTTTGTTTTAGATGTAGGTAGCATCGGTGGTTCAGTGGTAGAATGCTCGCCTGCCACGCGGGCGGCCAGGGTTCGATGCATGTGCGAAATTTTTGGAGTTCAATATAAAAGGAATTTCTTAATGCTTTTTAAACGTGGAATTATTTTACTAATCCTCAAAAGCCTAATAATGTGACTAACAAGAAAACCAGAAAAATAGTTTTAACGTATCAACGTTTAATTTAAAATTCGAGTAAAGAAAAGATACTTCTATCATTCAAGACAACCAGGAACTTATTCCAAGGAAGGCTTGAGTGAAACTCAGAAGTCTTGAAGGAATGCACTAAAATATTGAATTTTATTTTTTAAATAAATTGCTTTATAAACAATAATTAATTCATTATATCTAAATAAGGAATTTTTATTTATTTGAAAATACTGTAATTATGTGTTTATGTACAACAAATCCTATTTTAATCATAAGCATCTATCAGCTTTAATAGATTTCAATTCATATAAAGTACTATATAAATTTTTAGCAAATATTTAATTGTATAGTTGTATTTGTAAGCTAATAGTTGATTATGAAAATTCATATAGCTACTGTACATCAATATTAATGTATAATAATTACAAATTATTTTAATTAAGTATGAATTAGTGGAGAATCTGTTAATTAATAGAAGATGTTTTATACGTTAACGCATGTTCATGTCACTGCTAAAATTGAATGTCACTACTCAGTCTGTGAGACCTATGGGAATATAAATTAATAATATCACGCAATTAGTTTTGGATTGAATTCGGATTGAAAAAATGAAATACATTGAACCCTATGGAACCTAATTTTTCAAACATTTTTTAAGTGGATTTAAAATTCCCAAATTACTTCGAAAATTTCAGGTAATATTCAAACCATCCCATAAAATATATATAAAAAAGATTTCATCAAAATATATTCAGAATGTTTTTAAATAAAAATTAAAATAATAATTACACCTCTTATATGAAGCGATGACGTGACCAGAGATCACGTGACCCAATTCAAAATGAAATATGGCATCCATCTTGTCTCAAAATCGTGATTTTTAAAGTTCTTTTTAATTCACATTCAGTGTTGTATCTGTCCTAAAACCGCTTAATTTTTGCTTAAATTCTGTGCATCTACGAACTGAAACAACGCAATTACAATAGATTTGAGTTTAAAGGATCATCCAAATTAGATTATTTCAACAACGAAGCCTATTTTTCACTTATGTAAAATGTAAACAGCAAAATATGTAGAATGTGTTGTATAAGTATTACTGCCTTTCTTTAACACAAAATTATTTAGCCCATGGAGTCTGCATAGCTGATATGAATGAAATATACATTGATTTTACAGAGAGAAGGACGATTTTTTTCGATGAAGTTTTAAGCATAGAGTTTAATTACTTGCATCTCCATGGTCTTAAGTTTTTAAATAAAATAAATTATTATAGTATTGTGATGAATGAAATGAATGGGAAAATATTATGAATGAAATACTGCTTTTATAAAGAGAGCCAGGCGTGTTATATTTCGATGGCGTCATTTGAATAAATTGCAGTTGTTTTTGATGAATTTTTCAAATATAATAAATTATTTTAGTATTATGATAATGTTAAAAACATTACCGAGGAGCCAGGCAATTTATATTTAAATGACGTCATTTGAATGAATTTCATTTATTTTGATGAATTTTTAAGTTTTCAAATATAATAAATTAATGTAGTATTGTGATAATTTTTAAAATATTACCGCGGAAAGTATTGCATTTTAGAGATGTTTAAATGAAATTGCATGCTTTATGCATGATTGATCTTTCTTGTTTACATTCTATTTTTCCCTGCAATACACTGTAATGTATAGGGAGAGCACCGGAATCATGTCGAAAATCGCAACTCGAGTTTCGACAGATCTACAGGTTTTGAGCACTTTAGAAACCCTAAAAACTATGTTTTGCGTGATGTCGGTGTGTGTGAGTGTTGGGGTCGTTGCTCGGCAGGGACAAGAAGGCGCTAAGTCCTTCCCCAAGAGGTATACACAGCCCCCCCCCCCCACTGATAATATTATTAAATGTTTAGTAGTGATATGAAATTTCATATAAAATATTATTTTGCATAAAAAAATTCTTTGAGATTTTTTATAAATTACTTCGTTTTAAGGCTTCTTAGTTAAGCTGAATTTGTGATTGTACTAAAGATCAAGTTTTTTACAAATTTAATTTAAAAATATTTTAAAATTATGACAATAGTATTTAGGGTAATCCTGTATTATTGTGGGGATTCACTGTTATACATTATACAGTTAAAATCAACTGATCAGTAGCTAAGAGTTAATATTAAACATTAACCTGTATTAACTTTCAGCATGTTACTACAAGTTATTTTCAGCTTTATTACTAGTTAATGCTTACATCAAAATCAATTGCAATTATTATATATTAATATTGATGTATAGTTACTATATGAACATTAATAATCAGCTCTTAGCTTGCAAATATAAATATGCAATTATTTGTTAATAATGTATATAATTGACTCTTTCGAAGAGTACTATCCTTGTGATGCCGCCCCCACTGGGATTTGGTCTAAAATAGGTGGCACTTCCGGGTCGCCCAAACAGATACTTTACACCTTCAGGTAGGTCGGTCTGTGTGAGTCGAAAAAGATAGTTTATACATTTATTAAATTAGTCATATTTTGACCGTTTAGAATTTTCTGCATAAAAATACCCTCCCCCCCCTTTCATTTTCTCTAGAAAAAACCTTACTTATGCTAGGTTTTTTTCGTTATTACAGTTTTTTTTTTATTATTATTATTTTTTTTATACTGAAAAAAAAAAGCAATTTTTTTTGCGTCCTAAATCAGTTCAAATCGTTAGTAATTTTTTATATGTTTTATTTTCAACGAAGTTGTCCCTTTAGTTATAGGGACTGCTTTCTCCGAACAGTAACTGGAACTTTATCCGCAGTGTCTTTAATGTATTCAAGAATTCCCTTCGTTTCCGAATGAAAATAGATAATGCAGAGGATCAGCCCGCTTCTAATTCGTTTAAAATAGATTGAATGAACGAACTGATATACAGATTGGATTAGTTAAGTGACTCTCAAAATATCGATTGCTCCGTAGGTACATTGCATTTGGACATGAAGGGTGAAAAGTATTTCTACCCTTCATGCATTTCGATTATCAAAATAAAATAGTGATTTTTTCCTCAATGTGTAATATATATTTTACACATATAATTTTACTTTCCCAGCGTAGTTTAAATATATAGGAAAAGTATTGTGATAGTGTCGAAAATTCGAGTTTTTGACGGAAGAGCACGTTTCAAGCATCTCTGAGCTCTTAATAGAACGTATTTTGTAGGTATGTCTGTGTGTATATGTAATGTATGTTAGTGTGTGTGTCCCTAAATCTATGAATGCTGTATCTCATGAACGAATAGAGCGTTTACAACGACATTTACTAAAAAAATAACAATCGGTGAATACTGGAACTCTATTCATTTTGAACGCAATCAAATGTTCAAAATACTGCTCCCCCCACCCTCCACACACACACACTCCAATTCTCGATTGAAATTAAAAAATATTCTTAAAAAATCAGAGTTTTCAATATTGTTTCGTAACCACTTCTTAGGTAATTTTTCGTTATAAAATGAATGACAAACTTTTGAAAGCTAGCATTAACCTTTCCCGAGATATTGAATCATAAATATTTTCGCTAAGGCTGAAAATAATTCCAATAATAATTTTGCATTATATTTTATAAGTTTTGCATCTAATAAAGTATTGTGTTCATTTCTGAAATCAATTTTAGTAATTTAATAAATTTTTAATATGTTATCTGTAAGCACCACCCTTATTCAAGGACTTGACAATTGGACATTTTTTTTTGTTTTGTTTACTTATACATGATTGTATTGAAAATTATGTAATTTGAATTTCACTCGACTATGATTATGTTTATTCATTACTTGTAAAATTTACTTTAAAAATAAACACACATAAACACTATAAGTTTGTTTAATTTTCAGTAATTTTTTTTCTAGATAAAAAATACATAAACATTTCGTATTGAATTTCTTTACAACTAAATAAGTTAGTTAAGAAAGAAAAAAGGAAAAAGGAATGTAGGCTATAGACAAAATATTTTCTTAATTCACACCAAATGAACAAACTTAAAAAGTAGAGTCTTTTCCAAAAACTTCTCGCTGATCTCATGATTCTTGTATATTTCTTCATCAGGAAGTCTTCGACTTCTTTCTTTAACGTCTAAGAACCTTGTATTGCTGGTCTCGGATCAAAAAATGGAATATCCACTCCATTTAAGGTGATATACATCCTGGAATTCAGTGTCTTTCTGCTGTAAGATGATTGTTTGTTTGTTTTAAGCGTAGTGCGGACGGACACCGCTCGTTCAGGCTCAGAGCTATGTGGTGTCAAACACATGCACGTTATACGGGCTTTGAAAACATCGAACCAGACTCTGACACAAAAAGTGGTACAATATAGCAGGTGGGGTTTTCATATCTGGCGGTGAAGGAAGCTTCTCTTACGCGTGTAAGGCAATCACGACATCAGCCAATGATCCAGCAGAATCCACACCAAAAGGATTTCCTTCCGAGAGGTTGGTGGTAGGGGAAGGAGGGTACGGTCCCTCTGGATGCTTCCCCCACTGGGTTCCGGTCTAAATTGGGTAGCCCTTTCCGGCCGTCCAAACAGTTACCTAACACATTTCTGGTAGGTCGGACGGACTGGATCTGAACAACAACACCAAAAGGATTGCCACGGCCATAGGCATCGTACTTATCATTTTTGTAACAGTTCTTACAGTTGCTTATGCATGCAGTTTTGGAACAGTTCTTACAGTTGGCATGCAGCTAGAAACATACTGTCTTCCATTCTGTACTCCCCCCATGCCAGCTACCAAAATAAGATACTCCTCTACAAAACTGTTCTCCGCCAATCCTGCTCTACGGTTCCACGATATGGGGTTTCACAGAAGAAAGTAACCTTAAAAGAATCCAAAGAACCCAAAATAAAACTCTTAGATTTATCAGAAAAGCCCCCAGATTCCTTAGGAATGACATTATCCATCTAGACTTCGGGATAACCAAAATTAACAATCAAATAGCAAAAAATGCAACTTAGTTTTTTCAAAATTTAAACAAAATCCCAAATGAAGAGATATGCAATCTCCCTGAATATGATCCGCACCAATGGAAGTTTAGGAAAAGGCCCAGAGCCTCTACTATACTAACATAATTCTAATCCAATCAAAATTAACCAAATTCACTCTTCAAAGTAACGAAATCTCTTTTTTCTTTAATTTAACTGATAATCTTCCAATTTTTTTCTGATTTGCAACAATTCACGTAGTGACACATCTCTCCAATCAATAAGAATATATATATATATATATATATATATATATATATATATATATATATATATATATATATATATATATATATATATATATATATATATATATATATATTAAAAAAAATGAGTGGCCCCCCTTTTTTTGGTGAATAAATACATTCCACTTTTCTGCCTTGTCCTCTTTTTATCATTTACATCCCCCTTCTATGGAGCATTTTATGTAATTTCAAAGCACATGATCTACAACTACATCTCGGAGATTCGGCCAAGTTAGGCCAGGCGCTCCAGTATTGCAATCCTGTGGTGGTGGTGGTGAAGTTCTTTTTCTCCAGCTACCCTAATCCCATCAGCAATCTGAACTCTACCATTTTTTGCGAATTTTGCCTCTTGAATTAGTTTGAAGCAAGTTGTACACTTTATCCCGTTTCTTTTCCCCACTTTTACCCTTTCAAAACCGGAGTATGTCTTTATTAACCACGATGAGTTTAATTTCGTCCCTTTATACCACTCATATCGCATGCCGGTAGTTTTTATCGTGTCAGAGGCGGAGTCTGTGTTAGGCTTGTAAAAACTTGTACATTCTTTAGAACTTGAAGGAACTCTTATTGTAAGAACTTTTACATTCTTTAGTTTCACTAGATTGCTCAATAGATTCAACATCTTGAGCAGACTGATTGAACGTGGTCTCGCCTTTATATGAAGGATATTTATTTGATCCGCTTATTCTGAGCTATCTTGATCATTATCACTATTTTTTTGTCTCTTATTAGTTCCCAAATTGAAAAACTCTGTTATTTTTTTGAACATTTTGACACGAGAACCCTGTAAAAATAAATATAAAATAATATTTTTGATTACAAAATACTGGTGAAAATATGAATATTATTCGGGTTTTTTTTTATTTGACACGGAAAACATAAATACTTTTGTTCTGCTTCAAAATTACTTAATTTTTGACGGATAATTTAACATTTTTTTTTAAAGTAATACTTCAGTAGACTCCGAAAATATACAGTTAATATACATCTTACTGAAGTTAAATCTAGATATCTAATTAAAATAATATAAGTATACACTTGTAGGATATAATTTAAAATTACTTACAATATTGTATATGAACATATAAAAATAAATTTTGTATTCTGATGGCACTTGCAAAATCGATCTGCAGAAGCTCAAGCCAACGATTGGCACCCGGTTTAATTAATTAATTAAATAATTTAAACTGTGCATATTAGTTAACTAAATCGCACACCAAAAGCGTTATTATAACTGTGATATAGAAGTTCGCTGCATGCACAAACTCTATTTGAATGCATCGCAATTCGCTTCGCGAGCTATGGAGGAATTTCAGGCAAATTATTGGCGCCATTTTCGGTTAGAAGCTAAATCAATTCATTATAGAGAGTCAAGTATATGTAACATTTATTCATAGTTAACTCCGTTATTAACCCCGAGATCGACAGCAATCCTTGTATGCGAACATGAGATCCGGGTCTTCCTTCGAGTTTCGAGAGGTGAACAGATATCCTATGACATTAACACTTTTACCTCATTTTTTTTAACCACTAGAAAGAGCACTAGCGGGCTCAATGGCTAAAAGAGAACTGCCGTGTCCCGGTTCCAGACTTTAGCGCATCGTTGGTGAGTATTAGAATTCAGAGTGATTCTGCTTCTTTTCAAGTTTATTCTCCATCAAGATTTACCAGATAGTAAGAATAATAATGCGCTCATTTGCTCATTAAAAAAAAGAAAAAACTCCGTTGATATTTCCTCTTTTTTTTTTCTTCTTCCTTTTTGGCACCGGCACTAATGCCGCCTAGTTTATTTCTTAATATATGTTCTGCTTCCGAGTATGCAAGTTAAGATAAAGATAGTTTCCAAAATTAGTCATATTTTGAAAGTGAAAATACCCGGACCTCCCCCCTCCTCCCTTCTGCAATTTTTATGTTGCTAATAGTGCTTGTTTATACAGTACGAAATTACTTTCCTCAGAGAAAACCCTTCTGTCTTCTTGCTTTTGCTGCTGCGGTCTTCTTTGCTTCTGTCTTCTTATACTGATGAAAGAAACTATTTTGGGCTTCTTCTGCGTTCGTATGTAATGTATGTTCGTATGTATGTAATGCATGTTAGTGTGTGTGTGTGCCCATGAGTCTGTGAATGTGATATCTCACGAACGAAAAAAGCGTTTCGAACTAATATATAATATTATACGCGAAATATGTTAATATCTGTCCTGAGGTAACTATCTCTTCTGGGACACTCTCGGTAAGAGCACGAAAAGAAAAAGGCCATGTGTACAGTAACAAAAAAAAACATGAATTTATTTACGCAATATATATATCTAGTTACAGCCATTAAATTAAACAATATATTTTTATATTAAAATAATTGGATTGAATACCAATTCCAAACAATTGTATGAGTTGGAACAAATGATAACTAAATTGGAACAGATGGTAACTAAAAGTTAATTTTCCTAATGTTATTTTGTATACAAGAAATCGGAGAGAGAGATAAGAAAGTGTACACTTTAGGAAAAGGCCCTAAATGTGTAACTCAACTCACTAACATCATTTGCAGTGGCGCGTCTCTCCTCTCAGAGGAGCCGATCGTCAAAAGAGCTCTTTTCTCAGTCAATTTTCTCAATCCCCTTTTTTCTCAATTTTTAAACTCTCTCTCTCTTTCCAAGATTTTAAAACACGCCTCTGAAAGGCTGAAAACCCTCTTATTGGTTTCTGGGACGTAACCCCTTGACCCGAAAGCCACATCATTGGCTTTTTAGATCCCTCAGGCCAAACAGTCCTTTTTCAAGCCCCAGTGAACCGATACACTTTCGGTTTTTAATTCAAAAGTCCCGCTAACACTATGATCCCGTCCGACTCGGACAAAGTTGCATATTTCGGTACAATGCGATCTGCAAAGGGCACACCGCGCTTCCTGTGCTTTGAGTGCAGCTGGCTTCCATGGGCTGCTCCCCACAAAATAAATTCGTTAACTCTAGATTGCATCCCCCGAAATATTAGATCATGGGTGTGCCGATTTATTATGCGCCGTGTTGATTTAGTTAATTACTTATCTTAAAAAAAGGGTAACTCTACATCATTTAACATATTAACTATAGCCGTTAGTAGTTTAGGTTAGTACATTGCTTTGGTGACCGCTAAAGGAGCGATAGAGGAGTCTTAGGCCTTGTGTAAGATTAAAACAACTCCTACTTTATCAAACATTCGTTAAGAACTAAGCAATTCGGTAAAATAGTAAAATTTTAAGGATACACTCATGTCTGTAAAAATGCTCGATTCGTGTTCCTTAGCTCGTTAAATTCTAAACCTCGGTGTTAAAATTACATCCATCATTTTAAAAATGTTTAAATCGTATACAATGCACTATAACGTTAAAATCATGGATGCGATACACTATTTCACTCTTTACAGTTGAATTTACCTCATTTTAAGAACTCAATTAAAATTCATTATCCCAGCGTCAAAAAAAAATAATGATCACACAGTGTATTCCGTAAACATTCGATTCTTCATATTGAAACTTATTATATAATTTTAAAAAAATAATCACTATTTTAACACAGAACGTGATCATAGTCCTTAAAATGCGACTCATTTTTATAACTCAATTGAAATTCATTCAATCATTAGTAACTTAGCGGGAAAAATTAATGATTGTCGCTAACATCATTTAAACTCTAACACTGAAAATTTGTCACAAAATTCACTCATTAGTGTCTTAGCGCTAAAAAATTCATTAGCAACACACTTAACATAATTAAACCGATTCATTCATACCGAAATTATCCAAGTACCCTAAAATTCATTAGTCCTCCATTCAATTAAAATTCACTCACTCAATGGTATCTTAACGACAATTTTTTTCTAATGTACAACATGCATGTATCATTTTTTTTTTAAAATAGAAAATCGAACATACCCTTTCTTTGTAGAAATGGATCGTACGATTTTCGAATATATTACAGGCTATTTTCTAAACTAGAAATGGCATACACTCATTTTTTTTAATGTATGACATGCATGTACTATTTCTACATAGAAATTGATCTTGCTATCTTCTAATGCATAACATTTTAAATGACTCTTTAAAATAACCCAGTATACTCTTAAAAATAATATGCATTCCATTTTTAAAAGACTTTGGTAAGAACATCCATGTCACGCATTTGCTCCATACATATGCAAGTCACATCTGTACACAACATTAGCTTGTGAAGCTTTCAGTACTTTGCATTTTCTTATTTTAAAAATATCTCCCAAATTTTACATTCACTGATAATTCAGTACACCTATTCATTTTAACTACGTACTTAAATATAACAAAGTCTTGAATTCTCCATTTCCCATATATCTGAAAAGAAATCACTACAGCCACTTTTCATAGTTAAAAACAGTCGAAACGGATCCAGCAGGTTCTGAAACTTGGCATAAAAAAAATCGGGTGGCACACACAATCATTCTGAAAATAGTCGAGTCATATTCTGTGAGTGTTATAACCTAGCATTAAAATCTCACATGGTATGTGAAAATAGACATTTTGCGCAATTTAAAACAGTTCAAGTTGCAGTTCAAGTTTCGTGTTTCATAGCATTTTTATGAAAATCAATCAATACAGCCATTTTTCATAGCTAAAAAACAGTCGAGATGGATTCAGAAACTTGCCACAAAAAAAAAATCGCGTGGCACACACAATCATTCTGAAAAGTGTCCAGTCATGTTCAGTAAGTATTATAAACTGCCATTAAAATCTCACATGGTGCGTGAAAATAGATATTCAGCGCAATTTTAAACAGTTAATGTTTCATAGCATTTTTATGAATATCGCTAAAACATTCCCAGTAAAATTTAAAAAAAAATTGTCGAAACACGTTCAGCGAGTATTATAACCTATCCTTAAAATCTTGCGCATATTTAAAATATGTCAGTCAAATCATGGCTGATACGCACACATCTCTTCCAAAAGGGTCAAATTCTGTTCCCAACTTGTGGTAAAATTTTTAACATCAAAAATGCGATAGACTAGTTCGGTATGGAGTGTTAGAAATCCCCCATTATTTCATTCAATGGCTTACCACAAAAATTAATTATTTAATTAAAAAGTTATTAAAATTCAATTACAGTTAATTACACACTCATTCACTAGCATACATCCCGTCCTTAAAATTCATTGATGAACGACCAACGTAAAAAAAAAAATATCTTCGTTCATTAAAACATTTATGAGCGTGAAGCTTTACTAAAAATATTAAGTCATCGTTCGACAACCTAATTAAGATATTCATTAACACAAAAACCACATTCAGAAATTAATTCTATTAAAATTCAAAACCACTCATGTATTTCATTAAAGTGCCAATAGAGGGAGCCACTACAGCCCAAAATGTCGTAAATGTCTTCAAACACTTTCAAAAAATAAACCATTCCATAAAAAAAATAATTACCCTCGTTCAAATCATTAAAAAAAATAATCCTCCTATTAAAATTCAATTATAACTACATTCCACTTTTTCATAATAAATTTTATTAATTTATTAAAAATTAATTAAAATCTTAACCTAATTCATTCGTGCTCATTAAATCTCCTCGTGGAAGATCTCAAAATAATCCAAGTACCCAGCTTTCCCACACCTTTCGAAAAGAAGATATCATTCATTCACTCTCTACCTTTAAGTCTCAGTCTGTGTACTGGTTAAAGCACTTTCCTACGATGCGAGTGGTCCTGAGTTCGAATCCAGCTCACTCCAGAACAGATTCTTTCCTTTGAGCCATCACAGTTCTCCAACCTGTCAATAGAGGGCGCCACCAAAATTTCCAAGATGGCCTCCAAGGTCTTCTTCAACCCTACTCTCTGTGTCAACACATGACGTAATCCGATTATCTTATCAAGTGACGTCATCTGATAAGCTAATTTTATACATCCGGTAAGATAAGCTTGTCGGGTGACGTCACCTGATAAGATCAGATAAGATAATGTGACGTTATCGCCCGATGACGTCATCAAAATGGAATGTGCATCTTCTGCTGCCTTTCAACTGTCATTTCTCTTCTACTAGTGTTTCGAATGTCATTTACTAAAAATCTTAGAATCGATGAATACTGGAACTCTATTGTTTTTGAACGCAATCAAATGTTCAAAATACACCCCACACACCAATTTTCAAATGAAACTAAAAAAAATTCTTGAAATGTCAGAGCTTTTAATATTGCTACGTAATAATTTCTTACGTAATTTTTCATTAGAAAATGAATGACAAAGTTCTGAAAGCTAGAATTAACCGTTCTCGAGATATTGAATCATAAATATTTTCTCTAAGGCTGAAAATAATTTCAGTAATAATTTTGCATCATATTTTATAAGTTTTGCATTTAATAAAGTATTGTGTTCATTTCTGAAATCAATTTTACTAATTTAATAAATTTTTAATATGTTATCTGTAAGCATCACCCTTATTCATAGACTTGTCAGTTGGACATTTTTGTATTAAATCTCAAATTGTTTTAAAAACGGAAGGGGGCAGTAAATCTTCCGGGGATGTAAGATATAGTTTATAAAATTTGTCATATTTTGAATGTGAAACACATGAACCTCCCCCCCCCCTCTCCTTCTACAAATTTTATGTTACTAATAAAGCTTGTTTATACATTACGAAATTACTTTTCTTAGAAAAAGAAACCCTGTCTTCTTGCTTTTACTGCTGTGCCTGATCTGGTTTCTTATACCAAAAACAGAAACTATTTTTTGCGTTCGTGTCCATGAGTCTGTGAATGTGATATCTCACGAACGAATTAAGCGTTTCGAAAGGAATTTAGTATAAATACTACAATTGGTGAATACCCGGTCACTCAAATTACTGCTCAAACCTTCGGGTGAGTCGAGCAGCCTGGGTATTCTACAATCGGTGAATACGGGAAACCTATTGATTTTGAACGCTATCGAATGTTCAAATGACCCCCCCCCCTCCTCCCTTTCAGTATTCGAATGAAACTTGAAAATAATCAGAACCTTCAATATTGCTATGTAATCAATTTTTATGTAATTTTTCATTAAAACACTGGATAATTTTTGAACGCTATAGCATTAACAATTCTCTAGATATTTCAAGTTTTCAAATAAATTCAAAAATATTACATAAAATTAAAACATTATTAATAATAGGAAGGCCTTGCATCAGTTACTTCAATTAATTTTAAATAACGTTCAAATAAACTACTTTAAAGATACCAATGCGTTAAAGATTGCGAGAATAAGAAGATTAAAGATCAAAAATTGAAGGAAACAACTAACTGGGAGAAGTTCTACTTCATTAACCAACTTCAAAAACATTTGTACAATAAATACAACTAACTAAGACTACGAATGTGTGCAGTGTAATAAGTGACAAAAATGAAGGAAAGCAACCGTTTCGAAATCCGAATGAGCAATTTTCATCAAAATAAATAGGTACATTAAACATACCAACCAGTAAACAATTAAAAGTTTTTAGTATTAAATTTTACGATTTTTTTCCGGATGAGTAGGTATTACGTTTTATGCAAATACCTCACTATTTTTCCTACCCTCAAAAGTAACTCGTTTCTTGTTTTTCTCCCCGAAATCATTTAATGCTTTGGTGATTTTTATAACGATACAGAAAAAGTTAAATCAATATTTTATGTATTAAATAATTCGTGTTTTTATCATGCAAGTTAAACATATGCCTATCCTTTGCATGTGTACTGTACACATAATATGTTATGGCGACACGAACATTCGCTATTAATCTACGTCGTGATTACACTGGTCTTTAGTAGTATTCAGGTACAGTGGCGAGCCACTATTATTAGGTACTGATATGGATCCATTTTATTTGATGTAGACAATCATATACAGAGTTAAATAGTGACATGCTTCTAAACACACTCAATACATGCTTTGGTCTTGAAATGTGTTTTTCTCTCACTCAAAAATCTCAAAATGTACAACTATTTTGAATCGATTTATTTACATATACTTTACAGAAAATCAGAAATTCTTCCGATTGATATGATTCTAGGGTCAAAACATGAAAGTAGAAAGAATGGGATGGGGGTGATTATATTTAATAGAGTTACATCGTCACTAAAAATCTGATTAGAAAAATGTAGAAGTTTAATGTTGCGATGTGGGTGAAATTCACCAGGTGATGAAGAATACTTGAGGTCATACAAGTCTTTACCGGCTTGGGATTGGATAAAAAATTCATGATAACCTATACTGGTCAGCAATGAGCTTCCTATGTAAGTACATGCTATTTTTATTGCAACTCCATAGGCTCCAAACAGTCACTTATGTTATCGTCAAGCTTTGATACCCGTATCTTCAATTTACAAGATCTATCTTCCAGTTCAGATTTTCTTTTACGACAAAGTCTTATTTTCATCTCGTCTATCTCCTTGTCCTTACAATCTAAATAGGAATCTGTGGAAGAAGCCCCCGCAGAGAATTCGATTTGCAGGTCAGCCACCTGAGAACGAGACTAGAGTATTAAAGTAAATCGCTTAGTGCAAAAATAGCTAAAAAATGAAATATTTGTTAAAAACATACAATAAAAAATCTGATATAAGCAGCACATCACTTTCCTTATTAAAGGAGCCAGCACATCACTTTCCTTTATTAATAGGCAGCACATCACTTTCTTTATTAACTTTATTAAAGGTTTTGATTTTTTGAGGATTTTCTCAAAATTTCACTCGAAAATTTAGAAAGGGTCTGAATATGTTGTTACGTATAAAAACAATAGACTTCCAGTATTCATGGATTGTAATTTTTGTACCAAATTTTGATCGAATCGGTCCATTCGTTCGTCTGTTATCAGCTCCACAGACTCACTGAGACACACACATATATTTTTACACACATACAAACATCATCTCAAAAATGTCTGATTCGTGTTCAGGGATGCTTGAAGCGTGCTCTTCCATCGAAAATTCGAATTCTAATTTTCGACCCCGCCACAATACTTTCCTTATATATTATATATATGCAAAGTATTATATATATATAAGGAAAGAAAAATAGGTTATTCGTATAGTAGATGATTATATTCTTTCCAGGATATTGGAGTTTTTCTCATTTAGTCGTCATTTTCATTTATTTAGCGTCATTTTATCGATTTTGTGAGATTTTTGTTAATTTGGCAGCATTTAAAAAGTAGCTAAAATCGCGAAATTCCGCCAAAATCTCCCCAAGCGTTATGGACGGAGAAATAAGTTATTTTTGTAGCAAATAAATGACTATTGGCTTTCAAATACAAAGGTATTTCTCAAAGTATCTTTTCTTACGAATGGAACGAGTTAGATCCACGAGAATGGTGTCATCAAATTCATTGTATGATATCACATATGAAAAGTGGACATGTTTCTCTATAGTGAATATATATGTTTTTAAATTATATTTTTTCTCATCTCGTTTATACTATGAATTTAAATACTTTATATGAAACAAAAAATTATTTGGGCAGCACATGACTTTCACTACAAACTCGATATCCATTTTTTTTTCCTACTTTCCTTATATACATATAATGTATAAGGAAAGTATTGTGACGGGGTTAAATTCGAATTCGAGTTTTCGACGGGAGAGCACGCTTCAAGCATCCCTGATCACGAATCGAACATTTTTGAGGTGACGTCTGTGTGTGTGTGAAAGTATGTATGCGTGCGTGCGTGCGTGTTAGTGTGTCTTTGGAGACGATATCTCACGAACAAATGGAGCGATTCGAATGAAATTTGGTACAAAAATTACAATCTGTGAATATTGGAAACCTATTGTTTTAAACACAATCGAAGGTTCAGAACCCCCCTAAATTTTTGAGTGAAATTTTGAAAAATTCATCAAAATTTCAAAACCTTTATTAAAGTTAAGCATATTGACATGTCTTATGTAATTATTCCTTAGAAAACTATTGACATAAACTTTAGAACACTAGTATGAACCGTTTCCGAGATATTACACGTTTTTCAAATACATTTACCAAAAATCCTATAAATTAAAACAAAATATTAACTGCTGAGAAATATGTTCACTTTTCATATGTATTATCATATGATAAATTTAGTGACATCATTCTCGTGGACCTAGCTCGATCCATTCACAAGAAAAGATACTTTGAGTAATACTTTTGTACTTGAACGGCAATTTGCTATAAGAATA
This sequence comes from Amaurobius ferox, assembly GCA_951213105.1. NCBI lineage: Eukaryota > Metazoa > Arthropoda > Arachnida > Araneae > Amaurobiidae > Amaurobius > Amaurobius ferox. The sequence continues at coordinate 29,015,541 of OX578149.1, forward strand.
ACTAATTGCTCCGTCCTTAACGCTTGGCGAGATTTTGGCGACGAGTTTGGCGGAATGTCGCCATCTTAGAGCCTTTTTAAATGTTGCCAAATTAAAGAAATCTCACCAAATGGATAAAAATGACGCTAAATCAATGAAAATGACGACTCATTGAGGGAATGGCAATATCTTGGAAAGAATATAAATATCCACTATAAGATTAACCTATTTTCTTTTACAATAAAAGTAGTAAATTCATTGCATTATATAAGGAAAGTCATGTGCTGCCCACATCAGATTTTTTAATTGTTTGAAAAATATAAACTGATAATATTAGTTTTTATTTTAAATTTTGAAAATATGTTAATAGTTTTAACTAGTTATATGTTGATAGTTAAGAAGTTATTAATTAGTTTTAAGTGGAATCCATTTTTAAATAGCTTCTTATTTCTTTTTTTACAAATTTTGCAAACAATATTTTTTTTTTCAATCTGTATCGTTGGTTCAAATGATCAGACTTAAAGCGTGCTGCTTTTGATTTAAAAAAAAAAAAAATATTTTGATTGATACAAAGTTTGACAATGTGTCCTTTCTGAGAAAATTAACTTGCCCCCCCCCCCCCGATTAAAGGAAATAACGTGACGAATGATGTCACTTGCAGTTCCATTACCGCAAGAGAAGAGGTAATAAATATTTTATAATAATTTTACAACTTTATGTCCCTTTCAAGTGAAATTTTACAACATATGTTGTTATATGACTTATATATGTTATATTTCTATATGACATACATTTGATTGTAAAATATTGTTTACATAAATATAATTTTTAACAGAATTTTAAATTAGAAATTTCACAGCATATTATATATGACGTGCTTTTGATTCTAAAATACTCTATGTAAATACAATATGTAACGGAAGATTAAATTAAAAATAACTAAACATACCATAGACAATATTGTGCTTGGTAAGTGTTTACATTCGAGGAGGAACTTCAAACTTTGGTAATAAAACCATCTTACAGAGGAAGAGTAGTTACAACCAGGAGCGTCATCAATTCCTGTAAAACATTCGAGTTATCAGTAATAATATTCAATTTTCTGAAGCAATAACAATATTACCTTCTAATTTTAATATTTGGAATGTTGTAGATGAAGTATATAATTACGGTTAGAAAAGTTTCGAAAATTTTATACTGTGTACAACTTAAATATTTATATGAAAAAGCATAGACCTTTCAGGAAATTTCCATTCATAAAAGTTAACTAAAACCAAAATAATGTACTTTCGGCTAAGTTTTTAAAACGTATCATTTTAATTCATTATTCCTCGTTCCTTCTTCTTTTTCAACATCTCACTGCATTTCAAAAAGACTTCTCTTCATTTTGAACATTATTATATAACAATTTTGTAAGGCATTTTCATACAGCTTAAGCACAAGAAAATCTATGCAGTCGTTTTTGTTAATTTAAAAAATTTGAATATATGTTTCAGAAAAGTAGTTAACATTGTATTTGGAGAATAATTATGGACTCAAAAGTTTGCTCAGCAACTATTGATGCCGGACTACCCGCCAGAGAGGGATGCAGAAGAAAAATTAACTGAGGTGTGGCCCAACTTGATTTTCTAATACCAGGAGCCATTTTTTTTTTCAAATTTTACAAGAAAATATGTGAAAAATCGGTATCGTGGGTAGTCACCTACTAGTTTTCGCACGAATTTAAAAAAAATCTAACTAGTTCTAAATATATGGACTACAAATCCGAATATAAAGTTTCGTAAAATTCTATTAATATTTGTGTCTGTTATCGTGTACAGAAGAGATCGATCACAGACAGACAGATTGACCGACATCACTCCAGAAATAGTTAAAAGATGTACAGAAAGTCTTAAAACACAGTATATTGGCATTAAAATCTCGAAATCGAACAATCTAGGGAAAGCAATACTTTCTCTATACTACGTATGAGAAAGTAAAAAGTCTGGCTATATGAATTTCTTTAAAAATTGCAGGACGAATATAGAACAGATACATACCAGCAGTTGACTTGTAACTTCTTTTCAATCTTTCTGTTTCCATCCAAAAGTCTTTTTGTAGAGATGCCACTCTTTGTACACACTCTTCCGTAGAAATGCTCAGTTTAAAGGCTATTTCATTGAAAGCTTCACTTCTTAATTCTTGATTGAAATGATGTGGGTGCCTTTTATCCCATAAAAAATCCTGTTCTCTGTACAGATAAATAAGATGATTAATCATTGCGTTATTCCACTCCATGATGAGTTACAGCTTTGGAAAGGACACTGATCAAAGTTTGAGCAAAAAGTGATATTTTGCAGTTTTCTGGGCAGGCAACGTTCAGAAAAAATGACCGTGTAAGCAGATAGAACCAGCAACTAGTTCTTCGGTCGAGATCGAGAATATCGTAACACGTGAAGTTCCTAGCAGTAGTATGCTTTCACCTTCGGGCTGCGAGCGCTTGTTTGTTACTTGTTTCGTCCTGTTTTCTCTATGGACTCATGAAGGCCCGCCCCTTGATGGGCGGGATGTTGGTAGCCAATAGGAAATGTAGTTGGCGATAGTGGGGTCATCTCAAGGACTCACAATTTGATTCGGAGCTTAGCCTTCGAACAATACGAACATTTTCTTCGAGCTCCTCTTATCTACGTGACCATCGGCCGCGCCACTGTACCTGCCGGCTCTTCCTTTTGTTCTCCCGCGACCTTTCTACTGTGCTCCCGTGACCTTGAGCCACCTGCCTGCCCACAGCCGTGGGATGACTGAGTCAGCAGAATTCCCGCCGCACCCTGCGAGACAAGTGACCACCCACGTGGGAGACCCTCCACATGGGAAAACGTCCCTGGAAATAACGCTATCTGATACCAAGCTGGAAGCCAGCGATATGAGAGCCATCTGCAATGACTTGGTCATGGAAATCAGACGATGCAAAGATCCGGATCAGACGCTGCAACTAAAGGCCAGACTTCAAATGCACAAGTTGCAATGCAAAGTTGCAATGCACAAGTTCAAATGCAAAGTACAAGTTGCCACAGTATGGTGAGACCTGTCGGAGACCATCTCCGGCAGTTATTCCTTCTCCTCTTATTTCTGTTAGTCAGCCTGTGACTTCTGTAACCTTGCCACTTAACTCTCAGGATATTGATAGAGACCCTGGCAGAATGCCAAATTTTAAAACTAACCCCACCGCTAACGGTGGAAATTCTAGGCCTAAAAAGCACAGAATTAGAGATGACGATGGATTCGAGCTGCAGCCGATAAGGCACACAGATAGCTTAGTAAGCAACACCCCCTCATCCCTAACTTAAATGTGAGTAACGGTGATAATACTGATGTACCTGCGCCTGACGCAGAAATTACCGAGGACATGATAGTCGACGCTCCAGTTAAGGAACGCCGCCCCCCCTCCCTTCTCCATAGTGGTTACGACGCACTATCATCATCTGCTGCAGGACATAAAGGAATTAGCTCCTGAAATGTCTGCAAAAATGACTAACACTGGAGACTTTATTAAAGTCACGTGAAGAATATATCAAAGTGCAAAGATTTTTGATAGATAATAGTGTTCAATTCAAATCGTACCCCTGGACGATGCTAAGCCATTAAAAGTTGTCATCAGGGGCCTTCCGATCTGTACGCAGACGGGACAAATAAGGTCAGAGCTTGATATTCTTGGGTACACCCCAATCAGCGTCACGCAGTTGGCCCGGGGACCCAAGAATAAAAAAGTCCTCATGCCGCTGTTCTACGTGCAGTTTGGGAAAACCCCTGATAATTCAAAAATTTATGAAGTTTCTAAATTGATGTATACAGAGGTTAGGATGGAGAGGTACAGGGGCCGTAAGCAAATTAATCAGTTTTATCGCTGCCAGCCCTTCGGACATGCCAGCAATTCTTGCCATCTTCCGGCTCGCTGCGTCAAGTGTGCGCAAGCGCACTTGACCAGTGAGTGCACGAAAACTGTGGAAACCCCTTGTGTGTGCGCCAACTGTGGCGACACACATCCTACAGGAACTGCCCCAAGTTCCCAAAGTACCGCCCCCCCCCTCTCGACCAAGGAGCTCCAGTGTTGGCAACAGGTTCGTCGACTCTCAGCTGACATCTCGAAAGGACGTAACGAGGACTTCAAAAAGACCCAAGAGGTCAACCCAAAATTGTCGGCCCCTAGCGGAGCAAACATTAACAAATCCGACGTCATCCAAGATAACTTTCTAAATCTTCTCTTTAGATTCGAAGAGCAGTATGGTACTGCCGTTTTAAATCTGACCTTTAAGACGGCCCTTCCCCATCTTCGGTCTGCTCCAGCCAAGATGGATAAAATCCAAATTCTGTTTGAGGGTGTAAGCACCCTCATTGGCAAACATTAACCTCCCCCCCTTTTGCTATGAGTTTTCAGCAAAGGAACTTGAAGGCTCTTACCATTGGCATCTGGAAAGCCAATGGACTCCATGAAATCCATGAGGCTAGGGACTTTTGTACAGCATATAATTTAGATTTGTTTTTGGTTCAAGAAACCCACTTCAGTCCAGGGAACATCTGTTGGATTGCTAACTACGACTTATACAATGATGACAGGCCTCGTACTTGCAATCGTACTGACGGTGGCACTGCCATCTACATCAAGAGTATCCTTCTGCACAGTCGGATACCCTCCCTCCCCCCTCCAGACTGGAAAAGCCACTGTGGTGCAAATCAACCTGCCAAATAATCCTGTCATAACCATTGCGTCGGTATACCTCCCACCGAGGAATGGTAATGCTGGCCTGGCTATTATTGACCTTTCCACCCTCTTAAAAAAATTTCCCCCATGTGATATTTGCTGGTGATTTCAACGCTAAACACCAAGTCCGGGGATGTCCATCGTCGAATCCTTGCGGCCAGGGCCTGAAGCGCTGGACTGACGAGCGAAACTACGATGTTATAGCCACAGGTGAGCTACCCATTTAAATAATGTTCTGGACTTCGCCATCACCAGCAACATCCCCTATACATATCACATAGAAGTAAGTGATGAACTCCCCTCTGATCATCTCCCCATCCTGTATTCCATTGAACTGAACCACTTCTCTCTTGTCACGCCGGCCAAGCTGAAAACAAGCTGGTCGAAGTTCAAGAACTTACTTGCACCCCCCCTCCCCCTCCTTGCTACTTCAAATAGGACAGCGGACCCTGTGGATGCGGTGGTGGGGAAACTCGGTAATATCCTCCGGGAAACCTACTCTGCATCCTCTAGGCCCCGGACCGCCAAGGCCGATTATTATAAGCTACCGCCCGGAATACAGGATATGATCAGAGACAGGAACCGGCTCCAGAAGGAGTGGCAGGTCAGCCGAAACCCCGACCTTAAACGTGAGCTAAAGTTCCTCAGAGCGCAAGTTGGCTCACGTATTAAGGCCTTTATAAGTGCACGATGGAACGCTTACGTTGAGTCCTTAACGACTCAGGACAACACCATATGGAGTGCAACCTCACGTATTCGTAGGCACAAAACTTGCATTCCCGCCCTTAACGGCCCCAATTGCAGGTCAATCTCCAACACACAAAAGGCTGAACTGCTTGCAGACAGTCATAGAAGACAGTTTGAACCTCACCACGATGTAATCGATCCTCGGACGGCTGCATTGGTGGATCCCATGGTTGAACAATTCATCTCCACGCCTTCGCCTAACACGCTCAGGGTGAGCAAACACCCTGATATTACTCTCTATATTCAAAAATTGAAGAGTAACAAAGCGCCTGGGAGAGATCTTATCTCTACTAATATGTTAAAAAACTTATCTAAACCCTATGTATCTTATCTTGTAAACCTCTTTAACATTTTTCTTGATCTCAATTATTTTCTTCGGGCTTGGAAAGTGGCCATTGTGTCCCCCCTCCCCAAGCCCGACCTAAACCATTCTGACCCTTCAAACTATCATCCTATCTCCTTACTTTCTGTCCTCTCTAAACTTTTCGAGTATGACTTGGTCAGGCATCTGGATGAGTTCTACAGCCTTAATGATTTAGTCATTCCTGAACAATATGGGTGCAGGAAGAAGCATTCGACGCAAAACCTGTTGCGAAGAGTTGCGAAGCTCATTCACGAGGGCCTCTCCAAGCATCTCAACACTACTGTTATTTTCCTGGATAGCCAAAAAGCATTTGATAAGGTGTGGATATCCGAACTCCTTTAAACTAATTGCTCTACACTTTCCCGCTCACCTTATCAAGATCCTCCACTCTTACCTAACGGATCGTAGCTTCGCGGTAAGTGTGTCTAACTCTCTCTCCTCTCCGAGGAATATACTCAGCGGGGTCCCGCAAGGATCTCTTGTCGGCCCCAAATTGTTCAACCTATACATTAACGATCTGCCACGTTTCCCCGGTGTCACTTTAGGCCTGCACGCCGACGACACAGCCTTGATTGCACAACATAAACTCACACATGTCGTGCAAAAAACTCGTCAAGACTACCTGGACTCCATGACGCAATGGTTAAAAAATTGGAGAATTAAAGTCAACGCCAAGTGTGCTGCCGTCAGTTCCCCATCCCCTCGCCGAACCCCCGTCACAAATTTAACTTTAAACAACGAACCGATTCCCTGGTAATCTAGCTACAAGTACCTAGGAGTGTACTTGGATTCAAAACTCACGTGGAAACTTCACATCTCTGAAATCTGTCAGAAAGTGAAGTCTGCACTCGCCCATATGCGTCCCCTCTTGGCTGGAAACAGCCGCCATCCAAATTTTGCAAAAAACTGTTTATTTTTATCAGAAATTTTTGTAAACTTCGTTTTGTATAGCACAGAATTAAGAATTTTTCATTTGCTAAATGTGCTTATATTGATGATCATCAATTTTTTTACATATTTATTTAATTTAGCAATATTCAATAAAGTTTGCAAAAATTACATTCAGAAAATATTATTTAGGGTATTTTTGTATTATTGCGAGTTTCACCGTTATACATTGCCAACTGATGAGCAGTTATACCGATGAGTCATTAGTTATATAGAGCACTACATTATCACGTAATACATTAGCAACTAATAAGTAATTATAGATTATTTAATATGTGATATAATATATATATTTATAATTAAAATATTTTCTAATGCAGTAATTTAATAAAAACTAAAATTTAACATTTTAGTGCATTTCCCTCAGTCATCAAATGTTTTTTCTAAGGAGCTCCTCCTTCAAGGCTCTTGACAGCTTTGTTGGAGGAATAATCCCCCCCCCCTCCTTGAATTTCACTCCAGCCCTCTTGAATTACATATCTGGCTACTCTCCTGTTCGGAGAGACTGGAGATATCCCCCACCCTTCCGGCACGGAAGGATTGTAAAGCTTGCTTCCCTGTTCTCTCTCTCTGGTAGAAAGAATTCGTGAAGATTCCTCTAAAGAAGTATGTCATTGATCTCAGAAAAACAGTCTACATTTTGTTACAGGTGTAGCATCGGTGGTTCAGTGGTAGAATGCTCGCCTGCCACGCGGGCGGCCCGGGTTCGATTCCCGGCCGATGCATGTGCGAAATTTTTGGAGTTCAATATAAAGGGAGTTTCTTAATGCTTTTAAAACGTGGAATTATTTTACTGATCCTCAAAAGACTCATGATGTGACTGACAAGAGAACCAGGAAAATAGTTTTATCGTATCAACGTTTAATTTAAAATTCGAGTAAAGAAAAGGTACTTCTATCATTCAAGATACCCAGGAAGTAACCAGGAACTTATTCCAAGGAAGGCTGGATTGAAACTCAAAGGTCTTGAAGGAATGCACTAAAATATTGAATTTTATTTTTTAAATAAATTGCTTTATAAAAAATAATTTATTCATTATATCTAAATAAGGAATTTTTATTTATTTGAAAATACTGTTATTATGTGTTTATGTACTACAAATTCTATTTTAATCATAAGCATTTGTGTAAACTTTAATAGATTTCAATCCATATAAAGTTATATATAAATTATTTGCAAATATTTAATTGCATCGCTATATTTGCAAGCTGATAGTTGATTATGAAAATTCATATAGCTACTGTACATAAATATTAATGTATAATAGTTACAAATTATTTTAATTAAGTATTTATTAGTAGAGAAGCTGTTAATTAATAGAAGAAAATTTATAGAAACTGATATGTTAACGCATAAAATTAACTATATAATTATTTGACATCAGTTGATTTTGACTCTAAAATGTATAACACTGAACTCCGCAATAATACAAAAGTACCCTACTATTGTCTTAATTTAATTTTTACAACTTTTAAATATTTTTAAAATGTAAAAAAAAATATATATATATATATTATTATCAGTATAACCGTAAATTCAAGTAATCTAAAAATTCTTCTGTATTAGATTACAAAGCAAACTAATTTTAAATAAATCCTCATAAAGCAATTTTTCATGCAAAATTGGTTTCACATTTTCATATCACTACTAAAACTGAATATTTTTATCAGGGAATGGGGGGCGCAGAGTATACCTCATGGGGTAACTCAAACTCGCCTGGCTCTTGCCTAACTACGGCAATGCTCTCATTATAATGCAAAATGTTAATTTTATATCAGCCAAATAGTTAAAACCAATGATCGAGAAGCAATACAATTAATGAAATTACTCGTTTTCTAGTTCTAATTTTCACATGACGGTTTTTTCTTTAGCTGAGAAAAAGAAAATTTGCTACGAAATGATAAGTTATAGTCTTTCAACAAACTTCGTGAATCACGGAAATATTTCATTGTATATTGTAAAGCAGGTTTAATAAGGGTTTTTTAACATTCTATTTTTTCCCTACAATTCACTGTAATGTATAGGGAGAGCACCGAAATCGTGTCGAAAATCGCAAGTCTACGCGTTTTGAGCACTTTAGAAACCCTAAAAATTATGTTTAGCGTGATGTCAGTGTGTGTGAATATCAGAGCCGTTGCTAGGCAGGAGCCAGAAAGAGCTAAATCCCCCCCCTCCCAAGAGGTATACTTATTCCCCCCCTCCTGATAAAATTATTAAATTTTTAGTAATGATATGAAATTTCATATAAAATGTTATTTTGCATAAAAAATTTCTTTGAAATTTTTTTTTATAAATTACTTCGTTTTAAAGCTTTTTAAACTAAGATGAATTTGTGATTATACTAAAGATCAGTGTATTTACACATTTAATTAAAAAATATTTTAAAATTATGACAATAGTATTTAGTGCACTCCTGTATGATTATGGGGGTTCACTGTTATACATTATACAGTTAAAATCAACGGATCAGTAGCTAAGAGTTAATATTAAACATTAACCTGTATAAACTTTCAGCATGTTACTACAAATTATTAACAGCTTTATTACTAGTTAATGCTTACATCAAAATCAATTGCAATTATTATATATTAATATTGATGTATAGTTACTATATGAACATTAATAATCAGTTTTAGCTTGCAAATATAAATATGCAATTATTCGTTAATAATTTATATAATTGACTCTTTCGAAGAGTACTTTCCTTGTGGATGCCGCCCCCACTGGAATTTGATCTAAAATGGGTGGCACTTCTGGGACGTCCAAACAGATACTTTATACCTTCAGGTAGGTCGGCCTGTCTGAGTCGAAAAAGATAGTTTATACATTATTAAATTAGTCATATTTTGAACGTTTAGAATTTTCTGAATAATAATACCCTCTACCCCCCTCTTCCTTCATTTTCGCTAGAAAAAACCTTACCTATGCTAGCTTTTTTCGCTGCAACCGTTTTTTTTAATTATTATTATAATTTGTTATACTGAAAAAAAAAATCAATTTTTTTGCGTCCTAAATCAGTTGAAACCGTTAGTAATTTTTTATATGTTTTATTTTCAACGAAGTTGTCCCTTTAGTTATAGCGACTGCTTTCTCCGAACAGTAACTGGAACTTTATCCGCAGTGTCTTTAATGTATTCAAGAATTCCCTTCGTTTCCGAATGCAAATAGATAATGCAGAGGATCAGCCCGCTTCTAATTCGTTTAAAATAGATTGAATGAACGAACTGATATACAGATTGGATTAGCTAAGTGACTCTCAAAATATCGATTGTTCCGTACGCACATTGCATTTGGACATGAAGGGTGAAAAGTATTTCTACTCTTCATGCGTTTCGATTATCAAAATAAAATAGTGATTTTTTCCTCAATGTGTAATATATATTTTACACATATAATTTTACTTTCCCAGCGTATTGACCTCAACACAGAATAAGGTACTCTGTGTTGTGTTCGTATTGACCTCATTTCTTTTCCTTGGTTAAATAAATTTTGGACAATGAATATAACTGAAATATTCCTATGATGGCTGACTTTTGTGAATAGTTTGCTCAAACGAGTATCGTGCCCCAATTCTATCATAAGGTCGTCTATGATGATAAGAGCATCTCGAATTGTATTCAAGTTAGAGGGCAAACTTTCATAAAAATTTGCATTTTTCAGAGTATTGAAGAGCTGCTGGTAAGCGCCGTAGCAGTATACAACAAGCTTGGGCATTGGTTTAAACATGTGTTGTTCAATAAGTTTCTTAACAAAGACTGTCTTGCCTGACCCCGTTGGTCCACTAACTATACACGTTAAGGGGTGCTTTAAACGGGGAAGCTCCATGGATATTAATGACGCAAATTCTTGGGTGTGCACGGTTTTAATATAGATCTGAAGCAGCAGAAGAAAATAAAAGTTTTTCCTGCGAAAAAATATCTGGTATACAGTTATGTGCAAATAGTTTTTAAATAACTTTCATTTAATGTTTTTACTTAATTTAATATTAAAAGGTAAATATTTATTAACAAATAGAAACAATAAAATGAGTACAGACATTTATTTCAAAATATATTATTTTTATTTTTTAAAAATCATGTTTACACCATATCTTTTCTTGACAAATTGATACATTCTAAAATCATTCTTTTTTCCAGCAAGATTACATACAATAAAATTTATACATAATCCTTGGCATCGTTTCACTAAGAAATAAATACAAATGTGTCCACATACATTAGAAGTAAAACTTTGCAGAGATATCTTGTTACATTTCAGGTGGGGGTATTTCATGACAAATCTTCCAATACCTTTTCCATACATTTCAGGAGGTAAGCCATATGAATCGAAAAATTCAATGGATTGATTGTCTTCGATAAATAACGCCAACCAGTGACTACCGGATTCAGTATGGTTATCCGTGTTAATAACGAGAGCTGCAGGGGTTACATCAATATTAGGAATTCTATCCGACGGGAAAACTCCTTTAAAATATCTCGCTGTATGACGATCACGAGATAATATTTTATAAATGTCCGAGGAATTCATCAATTTCCAAAATCGTACAATATGTTTCTAGCTTTGTTGATTTCTATCAGGTTTTCAAATTCAGCATACACCAACAATGAGACTGTATGTTGTAGAGGAATGCTAAATTTTATTTCTAGTCTTAAGTTGCTATGTCGTACCAGATTCAAATGGAAACCATCACATAAATCGGGGGACAAATCAAAGAGAAATAAGCAATTTCCCTCAGGAAATTCCGATCTCGAAAGGTAAAGTCCGCGATCTTCTGCAGTGAGAAATAAATTCTGAAAAGCACGAATGAAATTCTATTAGCAAAGTCGGGTTGCAATGGGCTATGAGGCATGGTTTGTCCATCTACGTAGACGCCGATAAAGTTTATATTGTAATGCTGAAATTCAAAGGGTGACTTTTTATAGTTGCCATTAAATGCGTCATTATCTACACAAGCAACAACTATACGCTTAGGCATCTGTCCTGTAAAAATATTATCTTGAACGAAACACATATTTCCAGTGGGGATCGAATATGTTTTGCAAAGCACTCTATTGATAGGATACTTGGCTGTTGTTTTTTCTAAACTCTTTGCATGCCCCAATACAACACCGGGACTGACTCTCACTTTGCGTACAAACAACGACGCGTGCTCAAGCACAACTTTATAATCACCCTATTCCCAACAAACAAAATTCGGGTTTGCTACGAATGAGTTTAATTTTCATGTCTACCATGTTCAGCAAAAGTCGATCTTGGTGAAACAAATCCACGTGTAGCCGACCTTCCATGTCTACCGTTGTGCTCAGTTGAATCATTTCTGCTCGTTTGTTAAATCCTTCATTTGGATTAGGATCTTTGACATCGAATGCATTCATTCTACCCGCGGTATCTTTAAAAAATAGTTCGGCCGAGAGTTGAGAAGTTTTGGTATCAAAACCATGATTTAGTAATTTTTCTATAATGGCTCTATAGGGGTATGTATTGTTGCTCGACGACACTAATCTTTCATTCAGACTGATATCCACTTGAGAAAATAGAGAGTGCAAAAACGAATTGACGGGGCCTACTTTATCTTCTTTAGTGAGGGAAGTTCCATCATTTTTTAGATATTTTACCTTAACATAAAGTTGAGTTTGGGATAAATCAAGATAATCCTCCACTTCCAGATACATTAAATTCAACAGGACTGCCGTGAGATACATTGGCAACAGGATGAAATTCGACCCATTGCCCTCTTTCTATAACTGTTTGCGTAGGAGGAAGCGTAAATAAATTAAGTTCGGATTTTGCACACTCAGGTGAATCTTTTAGAAGAAAAGCCATTACGCATCAAAAATGTCACGTCCTTGCACCTTCTTGACTTTAGACGAAATGACACGTTTGGGAATTTTTCTCTTCCTTTTAAAACTTTCATGACCGATCATCTCGTCTGCTTTTCGAACCGCTTTTTTATCTAGCGTTTTACCAGCTTCTTTGGCTCTCGATTTTACTGATGTTTTAAAATTATCACCAGCTAACACATCATTGGCGATAAGAATTCCTATTCTTAGAGCTTCCTTTCCTGGAGTTTTTGCTCCTCGCACCAAAAAGGGTAAGGAACTTCGAAAAGGCCTAGCAAAGAAATCCGCCAATACCGTATCCTTTTTGTAGAGCCTCCTTAATGAGGCATGCCGGTACCGGTCTGTCCCACATAATAATCTTCAAATTTTTTAGTGCAGCACGTATAGGGTACAAGCATGATGATGATACTTCTGCAACGTTTGTTTTACAAATGAACTCACGTTTTTTTAACAACCTTTTATACAAGTTGTCTCATTCGAAAATGTAATACTATGAAAACTGTGCCTCTTTCAAATGGCACCAAGTAACCTGAATGTAGTCTCAATTCAATTTGAATGGTTTGAAAATGCTGGCGTATGACCGGCAAATAGAAAGGTCTTGCATAATGAGCATTGATGGTTTCACCGTCGTTTCCTTCTTAGTTACAATTTTTAAAAGAGGCACATCTCCAACTATTTGCGGATCTACTAGGTCACAGTACATATAATTAACGGAGAAAGAAGCGTTAGCATCCGCCACAAATGGACTTTGCACAATTCCTTTATATTCACCTGGTTTAAATCCGAGGAGTTCGGAAATGCCTTCATGAAGCACTACTTTGTATTCTCCTTTGGTTTTTATAGTCACTCGCTTCGTGACAGAATGATAGGAAAATTCAATTTTATTTTTATGGGATGTTAAACTCATGGCTTTTAAAAGATCTGGTACAGTCTCGTAACAACCAGGAGGAACACGCCTTCCTTCTAATGCACTCCCATCTAGAGAAAATCCAAATAAATTGTTATTTTTCCTTAAATTGAACCAGGTTTGGGGTTAGATCAAATCGACAACGGCTATTTCCCATTCCGCACTGTTTAAGTGTATGGGAGACGGAAGTTGTGTAGTAAATCGGGATATTTTATTTTCAGAGAAAAAACGCTTTAAGCTATCACTAATGAGTGTGACGTAGAACGACATTTTTATTAAATGGAAGGTAAATACGATTGGTGAGACCTTTTATATCCTTTTCATATCCTGTACCCAAGTATTAAAATTTTCAGGATAACCTTGAAATTTCACAAAGTGTTCCAGTTTTCCGTTTCGTTTTCTTTTCTTTATAATTTTTTCCACAGGGTAATAGCCAGATTCTGTGATCTTCTGCAATTCTTGTTTATAAAACGTGCCTTCAATTACCTCACCTGCTAAATCTTTCAACTTATATACTATAGGTCTCCGAGAAATAATTTTATGAATCGTAAATATTCCTCTTGTCCAATTTTGCTCGTAACCTACTGTTGCTCGGAATCTACTGTTGCCTTTTCAAAGATGCCTGTAGACACTTGTTTTAAGATGACGTCATGAAATTGCACAGCCAATCAGATTCATTCCACGTGTGCAAGGAATAAACATTAGAAGCAGCCATAGAATGACTCAATTCGTTCTACATAACAACACGACCACGTGGTATTGCACATAGCTCATGACGTTATTATATTTATTTTAATATATTTATAAATATATTAAAATTCTGTGAAAGTATTTGTTTTTTGAGTGTTTTTTAATATATTTATTTTAATAATTTCTTTTCACAGAATGGCAACGGGATAATTTTATCAAGCACGTGGTGTGTGACTTCACGTGAAGTGGAAGTATTTGTTTTTCAGTGGATTTGAGTTGTTTGTTATGGTAATCTTCTACGAGGGAGTTTTTTATACGAGTTGAGTTGTTTGACTTTCAGAATTTCTTTTCAAAGAATGGCAACAGGTAAGTATTATCGTGAGGGGAAAAGGATGACGTCATACCACGTGTTATTTTACAGGAGGTTTGAAACTCCGTGATTTTGACGCCACGTGGTTTTCGGGGAGATTGCAGTGAAAGTAGAAGTAAATGTTTTGGAAATATATATATTAAAATAAATATAATAACGTCAAAAGGAGCCTTAGCTAGACCTAAGGCTCCTCTATATACGAGCTGACTCATCAAGCATATTGAAGCCCACCATAGCTGGAAGCGCAATCCATTAGCATTAGCTCTATTCGTATTTTCACTTTAGGAAGTTCTATTGAAGTAATTATAGGTGGTTATTCTGCACCGAGCTGCTCTAATCTTTCTGAAAAGGGTTTTAGGCTATTTCGCTTTCCTAGAAACGAAGAAAGAAGAAAAAAATAGCTAATAAATAATTGGATACCCGGTACTAGAGCACACTTGTGCGAGCTAAGTTCTACAATATTCTAATTAAAAAATCTTTTTTTATATAAAGTATTAATTTTAAGCACTTATTTTATAATTTCTGTAAATCTAGTATGGAATCCTATGGGCTTCAATATGCTTGATAAGTCAGCCTGTAGTAGAAGAGCTCTAGCTAGACCTAAGGCTCCTCTATATACGAGCTGACTCATCAAGCATATTGAAGCCCACCATAGCTGGAACCGCAATCCATTAGCATTAGCTCTATTCGTATTTTCACTTTAGGAAGAATAATTGAAATAGTTATGGGTGGTTGTTCTGCACCGAACTACTCTAATCATTCTAGAAATTGTTTTAGGCTATTTCACTTTCCTAGAAACGAAGAAAACAATGGCTAATAAATAAGTGGATATCCGGTACTGGAGCATACTTGTGTGAGATAAGTTCTATAATATTCTAATTGGAACTTCTTTTTTTATATAAAGTATTTATTTTAAACACTTATATTATAATTTCTGTAACTGTAGTATGGAACCCTATGGGCTTCAATATGCTTGGTAAGTCAGCCTGTAGTAGAGGAGCTCTAGCTAGACCCATTCTCTGACAGAGGTGAGAAAAACTATTGAGAAACGTTGATCGGAAACTATTTAAATATTTATCTAATAGTAACTGTGTGCAAGCAATATAGAATCAAGTAAAACAGTATATGCCTAGCAATGTGAAGTTTGCGAAAATAAATTCCGTACATATGAAAAGAAATAGCAAATTTTTTATGAGAGTGGAAGCTATTAAAATTTTAACATAAGGGAAGTTTATACAAAGATTACTGAATGCTATGTTGAAAGATAATTGAATGAGCAAACGTTATGTATAAAAAAATAGTGAATGATCATAGAAGGGCCAATAGTTGTTAGGTGTGTTATGTGAATCGGTTTGAGAAGGATATAAATATATATTTCTAATCTAAATGTGGCAAATCAGTCATCATTTAAATATTGACTGTATTCCGAAGTTTACAGGCATGAATAACGCAGTATAAATTAGAATAAATATTATTTCCAGGCAACGCAATACATAGCTTTTGTCTAGTTCAAAAATGTTACACTTTTTAGAAAAAATATTTCGTCTGGATTTGAGAGAAAGAAGGAAACTTTCAAAATCATCTGAAGGGAAAACAGTAATTGATTTAAATTTAAAAACATATTTTATCAAATCATTGCAATAATAATTATTAGTCACGTCAAATGTATTTTGTTAAGAATTTTTTTGTTAGTGAATTTGTTAATAGAATGTTTGCTAAGGCATTTATATCTTGTTTCGTCAAATTGAAGGGCTTCATCATGAGTAAGACTCAAGCATGGGGTTAGTGGAGTACCCAGGAGAGGAAGACTTCCTCCCTTTAAACTCCAGAAGAAAAGGAAAAAAGAAATAAAAAGGAAGAAATAAGATGTAATTAAATCAACTATAAGGTAGCTGAGAACTATGAGATGCTTGGGGGGGGGGGGGGGGGCAGGACAGAAGTCATGCCCTTCCCAAAGTCTTCAGAAAACGGAAAGTTGGGGCCCAAGCGGGTTCCCAACAGCGAAGGAAAAGAGGGAGATAGACTGGGTGCGCAGGGTCTTGAGTTTGAGCAGTGCCTAGTAGCAGAAGAGGGGAAGGGCTTGCCAACAAATCGCGAATTCCCAAAAGCAAGGGAGGTGTACAGCTGCTAGAGTCTGCAACTAAAAAAGGAGAGCACATAAGACTATGCTGGACGGAACCGCTTTTTAGGGCGGAAGAAGATGTCTCTCACCGATCGAGCAGGTAACGACCGGGGGCGTTTGCGCGTGCCCGGCCGACCTGGCCGATAGTGCGGGACATTGTCCAACGTAGGGTTATTAACGCTTCTCAGACCTCTGTGAAAATTTAGAGAAAGATTTTTGACATGTTCCAAAAAAGGCCTAATTCTGAGGTCTCTGTGCAGGACTTCTAGTTGGACGTAGTTCGGCAGATCAGCAAACATACGCAATGCGTTATTTTGGATGACTTGAAGCTTCCTAAGGTGAGTCTCCGCTGCAGTACCCCAAACCGGGACACCGTACGTCATAATGGGACGTATATAGGACTTGTATAGCAATAACTTGTTATGAATGGACAGGCGGCTATTCCTAGCCAAAAGGGGACGAAGCTGGGCGAGTGTAAACTTCACTTTCTTACCAGTTTCAGAAATGTGAAGTTTCCACGTAAATTTGGAATCGAGGTACACACCAAGGTACTTGTAACTATCTTGCCAGGGAATGGGCTGAAGATCAAGTTAGTGGAAGGGGTTTGGCGGGGGGGGGGGGAAGGTGACAGCAGCACACTTACTTACGTTGACTTTAATTCGCCACTTGATCAGCCATTGTGTCAGCTTGTCCAGATAACTTTGTAGGGTGTCGTGCACGACTTGTGTCTGTTTGTGATGTGTGAACAGGGCAGTGTCATCGGCGTAGAGGCCAAGGGAGACACCGGGGGAACGTGGAAGATCATTAACCTTGCGGGACCCCGCTGAGAACATTCCTGGGAGAGGATATAATGTCGAAAACACGGACGGCAAAACTTCGACCAGTTAAGTAAGAATGAAAATTATGGATAAGATTTGGAGGGAAGGAGCGTTTGATAAGTTTAAACAGGAGTCCATTTATCCACACCTTATCAAACGCCTTCTGCAGATCCAGAAAAAGAATGGACGAGCTTTCTCGCTTGCTACGCGCCTCATGAACGAGCTCTACGACCCGCAGCAACTGGTGCTGATTGGAATGCTTCTTCCTGAACCCATATTGTTCAGAAATAACTATTTTTCTCAGGTCGCAGAACTCGTCCATGCGACGCAATAGAACAAACTCGAAAAGTTTCGACAGACCAGAGAGGAGAGAAATCGGACGGTAATTGACCGGAAGAGAGTGGTCAAGACCTGACTTGGGGAGGGCGACAATGGCCACCTTCTAAGCCCCAGGAAAATAATTATGTCGAAGGAGGAGGTTGAAGAGCTTGACTATGTAGCTGTAGAGCACAGAAGGCAAGTTCTTCAGCATCGAGGAGGTGATGAGGTCCTTCCCAGGAGCCTTGTTCTTCTTGAGTTTTTGAATACGGGGCCGGAGTTCATCAAAGGTGACATCAGTCAGTGAATAAGGAATAGGTGTTGTGATGAACTGTGCAACCTTGGAGTCCACGATCGCAACCGTCCTAGGATTGATTACGTCGTGGTGTGGTTCAAACTAGCTTCTAAGACTGTCTGCAAGCAGTTCAGCCTTCTGTGTGTGAGAAGTCGCCCTGAAGTTGGGACTTTCAAGGGTCGGAATGTGCGTTTTGTGCCTACGATAACGTGAGGTTGCCCTCCAAATGGTGTTGTCTTCAGTCGTTAGGGACTCAACATAGGTGTTCCATCGTGCACAAGTGAAGGCTTTGATCTTAGATCTCACCTAAGACCTAACAAAGTTCAGCTCTCGTTTGATGTCAGGATACCTGCTGGCCTGCCACTCTCTACGCAGATGGTTGCGTGCTCTCATCATCTCCCTGATGTCCTGTGGTAGTTTAAAGTGATCCAATTTGTTGCTCTTGGGCCTAGAGGATGCATAGTAGGCATTTCGAATCATGGTCTCGAGATTTCCCACCTCTGCATCCAGTTGGCCCACAGTATTGGCAACGGGGGGGGGGGGAGCTCCTCAGCGAGGAGAGCTTTAAACTTTTTCCAGTCCGTGTGCAGTTTAGCAGTATTCCTAAGGCTGTAGTTGTCCAATTCGATGGTGTAGATAACTGGGAGATGATCCGAAGGAAGTTCGTTGAATGCCTCCATGTAATAGGTATAAGGCATATTGCTGGTGACCGCAAAGTCAATCACATTATCCAAATGTGTTGGATCGCCCGGAGCTACTATCTCTAGGTTCATCTCATCGGCCCAGCGTTTAAGCCGGAAGCCGCGAGAGTTCGCATGAGGGCAGTTCCAGGCAGGATGCTTGGCATTGAAGTCACCAGCGACTATTGCATGAGGCGAGATCTTGAAGAGAGACTGCAGGTCAGGGATGACGAGGTTGACAGAAGCAGAAGGATGAAAGTATGCAGACACAATGGTGATCTCAGGATTGTTCGGCAAGGCGATTTGAACTACAGTTGCCTCCCCCACCCTCATGGGGGGAGACGGGAGTGCGGTATGCCGCGACGAACATAAATTGCTGTGCCACCAGCGGGACGATTGCTAACTAGAGGCCTGTCATCATTGTATAAGTCGTAGTTAGCAATTTTGCAAGATTTCCCTGGACTGAAGTGGGTCTCTTGGACCAAAAACAGATCTAAGTTATATGCTATACAGAAGCCCCTAGCTTCACTGATTTTACCTCTAAGTCCATTGGCATTCCAGATGCCAATGGTAAGATCCTTCATGTTCCTTGCGCGAGAAACCATGGCCGAGGGGGGGGGGAGCTAAGCTTGGCAGACGAGAGCAAAAACGCTCTCGTAAATTATATTAACTTTATCTGTCTCGGTAGGAGCAGACCGAAGGGCGGGTAGGGCATTCTTAAATGACCTGTTAGTTATTTCCATTCCGTATCGCTCTTCGAAACGGAAGAGATAATTTAAAATGTCATCAGAGTCAGCAAAATTAGTGTGAGCTCCTTGGGGTGCAGGTAATTTAGAGATGGCTTGAGTAGCCTTTTTGGGCGCCTCACTGCGTCCTGCTGTAGCGTTCGCATATGAGCGAAGCGGGTTGGCAAGCTTCCCAGTGAAGGTGGAATTTGAGGGGGGGGGTTAATTTTGGAAACTTGGGACAATTACGGTAGGAGGCAGGATGCTCTCCTCCACAGTTATAGCATTTTCAGGGGGCTTCATAAGGTTTAGTGCAATCTTTAGTGAGATGGGGCTGCGCGCACTTTACGCAGTTGGGGGGGAGATGACATCCGTTGCTGGTGTGGAAATGGGATTGGCAACGGAAACATTGGACGACCTGCCTGGGACCCCTATATTTTTCAATTTTTATCATTATATTAAACAAGTTAGTTAAAGAGTATATTTTTTCATTCACAGGATTTTTTGCGATCTGTACGTAGAATAACGGCATATTAATGCGGTTGGACTTGGGGCCCCTCGCCAACTGCGTGACGCTGATGGGTTTGAACCCCAAGCACTCCAACTCACGAGAAATATCCGTCACGTCCGTACAGATCGGAAGGCCACGGATAACTACTTTCAAAGGCTTCTGGTCGTCCAGGAGGTAAGACTTAAATTCCACCTTCTTTTCTATAAGAAATCTCTGTATACCTATGTACTCATCACGAGTATTAACGTGAACTTTCAAGAAGTCACCAGCATTAGTTAATTTGCTGGTGAGATTTTTAGCTATTTTGGTTAAGTCAACTAACAATTGCGACCAGTTAGTGGTCACAGTAACAAAGAAGGGGGGGGGCGTTCCTTTTTAGGAGCGTCTATTTCAATATTAACATTATCGTTATCAGGAACTGGTACATCAGGCTCAGAACTATTTTCATTTTGAGGGGGGGGGGGGTTGTTGAGAAGCAAGGCAGATTGCCTGCTGGCAGTATGCCGTTTAGGCGGCTGTTGAAAGCCCTCGTCGTCAATACAACAAGGGTGCTTCTTGGAACTACTAAGCACGTTAGTATTAGTTATCTCAGAATTTACAGCAGAATTAGAATTAGGTTTGTCCGGCTTGCTATGAGTCTGCGAGGCAATGGGTCTAGTAGAGGGGGAATGAGGCAAAGAATAACTGCCGGAGGAAGGCCTCCGACAGGTCTCACCATAGGCAGGAAGGTTGTGTTGTTCCACAAGGCCATTCAAAAGTCCTTCAACATGTTTCAGGTTGCCCAGGATCTCATCTCTTCCATGTGCATCAGTCAGTAGTCTAAGTTGGTAATTCAAGTCCTTGATCAATTTCCGGAGAGTAACGACAGCATCAGCAGGGTCTTTGGTGAAGCCGTTGAGGGTATCATCAATAACAGTAGTATCAAAGTCCATTAAAGTAGCAGGAGAGTCACCACGTGGTTCGTTGCTGACCTCGTGGCGAACGACCGAGTCAGGCTTAGCAGCGTCGGCGATGGGTGGGGTCCCTGCGGCAGCAGGGGGAGAAAGCAGCATTTCCGGATCGGAGCAGGAGCAGTGGAGAAACCGGTCCTACCAGTACGGCGGCTCGGAGGGGAAAATGATCATGAGTAAGACGGAGTAGTTTCGATTCAATAAAAATGGTTTTTGTTCAAGAATTGGATATTCATAAGTTAAAAGAAACTAGTGTAATTTTATGGATATTTTTGTAAAAACAAATTAAATTTATAGTCACATTAAAATGATACATTTGCCCCTATTTATTTTAAAGCAAACGGTGAATGTAATATTTTTAGTTTGAAGCTCCTTCTCAATAAATATTTACAAATGTCGGAGAAAAAAAAAATTCGTCTTCGAATAAAATGATAAAAATAGCCTTTGTTACTTTTAGCATAAAATTCTGGGTGATACCCCCCCCCCCTTCCTTTTATTTCCCACGATTTTTTGTCGCATTTTAAAGTGCCGATTGACTTAAATTTACGGTAATATCTGTACCATAAAAGAAATTAAATGAATTCACAAAGACTTCAAATAAACAAAATTAAACAGTAGATGTATATCATTAAATATATAGAAACGGGGTTTTCTTTAAGCATATAAAATGAAAATATTAATTACATGCATTGAGCATGCATTGATACAATCTAAATATTTTAAAATCAAATCGATGACATCTTTTAGAAAATTATAAAGTTCAAATATTTTTTGTATAGGAACTATTAGGAACGGAATGGTACGCTTACTTTTACTCGACAGAATAAGTACCATAGCATTTATATGCAGGAAATTTTAAACCATCCAATTTTTAAAGAAATAGAAATTTAATTGCAAATTGATAAAGATAATATGGAGAGTTTTATAGAAATAAATCTTATTTAATTCTATTTTTACATATTTCTCATTAGTTATATCCTATTTCAAACCTTTAATAGACAATACAGACAGTAAAGTGCACAGTCTCTATTTAATGAATTTGAACGGGATATATCGTTTAAAATCTTTAATGCGTTGTAAAAGTAATTGTTAAAAAATACTATATTAAAATCCATATTCATGCAATATATTTGTGAGTAAAAATATTAATAAAGATTATCAGTTTGCACATGAAATATGTAAATTTTGTGTAAAAAAGAAGACGAATGTATTTGTTATACGAAATCACCCGAAAAATCATATCCTTGTCTTGGTATGTAATAATTTGTAAAACCGCTGTTTTTGACTTCTTCATCTGGTAATTACAGCAATGTAGTTCGTTTTGATTCAAATTTGAGTTCATTTGTCATATTTCAGTGTCAGCACATTATTTTAGGAACATTTCATGTATCTCGTTGATGTTTAAAGCAAGGCATTTTTAAATAAAACCGTGCTGTTTTCCAACGTTTTTCAACGAAGGGCCGCTGGTCAACAGAACGGAAGGTCTAGCAGTGACGTCACAGCTCGCCCAGAAATGTTACCATGGGGGGAATAGCGAACGAGACAACCTGTTAATAACCTTGAGACCTACTATCATGGAGTCATTATAGTAGTATTGTAGCCATTGAGAAGGGATTAGACCCTTCTCAATGGCTACTATAATAGAGGCTGACAAATAGCCGTTATATTCTATCACGCAGGGAGTGCCTTGTTGATAAGGAGTGAGGGATAGATAATTTGGATGATCTATTTGGAACGCATAGTGGGGCCATTATAGTCAATTGCGGTGAAAAACTATATTATTGGATTTATCTTTTCAACAATGTATCCATCATCTTCTTTCTTGTTCATTCAGGAATCAAATTGGTATTCAGGAATCAAATTCAGGAATCACCCGTATTCGCATCCCTTTTCGTTAATTATCAGAGCAATTCACGGCCGAACATCCCCCCGTTTTATTACGAATTTGTACCAAAATGCTCGATATTGAATTACGTACCATAGAAGCTAATGTGCAAGTATGATATAAAATGTCGGATGATCTAGTTCTATATATAGAGCATGGGCACGAGCGTAAATAAACAGTCTGCTCAGCAGAATGCGCAGAAACGCAAGGACAAAAGGGCATTCGTTTTAACCCGATTGTGGTAAACTGACAATGATGGTAAAGAAAAATTTAAACTAAACCCGTTAAACATCGAAATTTACCTTTGTGCTGAAAATAAATTATTTATTATACTTGAATAACAATATAAATTTAAAGATTTTGTTTCCTAAAGGGCACTTTAAGTGAATGTACACAATTACTAATTTTTACCGTAATCACTAGTTAGCGTCCTTAAGATGTATAAGTTTAGTAGCTTTTTCTGCAGTGCATATGCGAGGGAAAAGGGAAAGGTTACGTAGCGAATTTCCTTTAAAAGCATCTCGTATTAAATTTTCTCTTTTATATATTTTATCGAAAGTGAATATTATATTTTCCGGTTAATTAAGAATAGTCATCAAAGAAGATAAATTTAGATATATCCTATTCAAATTAGTGGTTGAACGATTGTAAATTTGTATAGTAGCCGTTTCTATTGCAGAAGTACTGAAAAATTCCATACAGTTAAGCATACAAGTACTTTGTTTTGGAAAAGTAAGGTCAAAATTCTCCGTATGAAGTCATGTTTATTCCGAATTCTAAGAAAGAGAGTCGTAAATTCGTACTCCTCGCCAGTCGGTTTTTAATCCCGTAAGCGAAGGAACCTAATATTTCGACCTTATCCCTTGTGGAAGTCAAAAGTTTCTTTAAAATTAGCATTACATTTATACTTTATAAATATTATAACTAATGAACGTATGGTTTCGTGAAAAAAAAAGTTGTTTGTTTTGGAACAGCGTATAATATTTAAAGGATATGCTGTTAAATTATGAACTCAAGGACAAGGGTTAGAGAAGTGCCCTAGATAGGATAAAATCTCCCTTTGAACTTCGAAGAAAAATGGATAATGGAAAAGGTAGTTTCATAATAGGATATCGTTTACGTCGAATTGGTTAAATTATGAAGATCAGATTGTCAGTCAATTCTTTTATATCCCAATTTTTAAAATTGGTACGATAAAATTGGGTCCTCGAAACACAAAAGTGTATTTCATTTTAATTCACGAAAATTCGACTATTGATAGTGCGAATTCCGTTAAAACTGCGTTTATATTTTTGATCGAAAAACCCATAACGATAAAGGATCTACAACGATAAAGATCCCATAATGATAAGGAACCTATAACGATAAAGAACCTATTTTTGCAAAATAATAACTAAAATAAGTTATTACTTTGACCTCGGATTGATTATTCATATACAAAAACCTCAGATAGAATATTTATAAAACACTCTGTATATATGTATTGTAGGAGAAGTATAAATTAACAAAAGAGAGAAATTTTCACTGCATTCCTTGATACTTTAAGCAATTCTTCAAAATATCTTCGAGAATTTCCTTCTGTTACCGAATGCAAATGGTTAATGTTAGGCAACCCGCTTCTAATCTGTTTAAAATGGATGACGGAATAGATAGGTATACGGATTGAATTAGTTCCATAAATCTACTAGTATCGATTGAACTTTGCCGCACTTGGAAATTTGAATTGAAATATTGAAGATTTCCTCCGCAGTAGGAGAAATCGCATGCATACTTTACTTTTGCTAAATATATAATAGAGAAGAGAACATCCATCATTTATAGAAAATAACCTGTGTTGACCGAGATATGCCCATATGACATTAACTTCGTACAATTTAAAATATTTTAGCCTCATATGTGCTCTTATTAAGCTTAAAAAGTCAGAAAAGTATATAAATCGGATGAATCATTTTCGAAATATAGAGTGCCATTGACGACCGATAAGGCATGCATTTAAATTCCTGTTGCTCTACGGGGAGACGTAGGAAGATAAAGTCTATTTTGAAACATTCCGCCTCATTACACACACACACACACACACACACACATATATATATATATATATTTCATCCATGGCTCCAATGGATCAGATATATGCAGTGTTTTTTCAAGTATTCTTGTTTCCTAGAACTTGTCAATCTTTATGCATGTAGTCCAAGTTATCAGTGTTTAGAGATATAATCTATGATATAAGAAACATGCATTTTGTATTCATTTTGATAAAATACTTGGACTTGAAGAAGAGTTTTATCGAAATGATTTATTTAAGCTTACTGCTTATCCACGTGTAGTGCTTGGATTTTATTTGATTTTCTGTTATCGATTCCATTCCATTGATATTTGTTGATTATCTTCAGCTTGATAACTAGAAATTTGTATTTTATTTTCCACTTGATTGATGATTCTCTGTTTAATACCTCTTTTTATTAATTAGGCATTTGTTTTCAATGTTGGGTATTTTTAGTTACAATTTTTCTCTATGATTTCATTGGATTTTCAAGCTATTATTATTATATATATATATATATATATATATATATACATATATAATAAAAGTTTGAAAGTCCAATGAAAAAAAAATAGAGAAGCTTTAACTCGAAAAACCTAACTTTCTAACAGCTTACAAGATAAAAGTATAAATCAGCAAATCTTCAAGCAAATGGAAAAAAAATAAAATTTTGAATCATTAAGTTAATGAAAATTATCAAAAATGGTGTCTAAGAAGGCTCAATCTTTGCACATTTATAGTATTGACTATCACATTTTTAACGCCCTTCCTGGGGCGGGGAGATTATAGTTTTTAATGAAAGACCCTCCAGCTGCCCTCCAGTGGCTTAAAAGTCTGAATCCATGTGTATATGTTATGTGCAAATCCCATGTCGTTTCATACCAATAGAGAACATTCCACAACTTCGTAACTGAAATTTTTCACTCATCTTGCTTCGTTTCCGAGATAATATTTCTAGCTTCTTTATAATTCGTTGTTAGCAGCGCTGCAAACTTTCTCCATCGATATTGTGTATAATCACTATCTTATTAGTAGACAGGCATTTTAGTCGGAAGTTAAAGGGATATATAAGTACTCAAAACTCTGTATGCTCGTGGGTCAGACTGTATACATCTCTATCGATGAATCCAATCGAGCGAAATTCGATACGATTGTCAGAATCTAAAAATTCTGGAACCCTTTTGATTTCGATAGAGATGGCACATTAGGAAGACCCTAAATTTTGGTAATATTTTGAAAAACAATATCAAGACAGTCAAATATAAAAGAATGAGCAATACTTTTATATTCAACTGTAAGTTTGAAAACGAATAGCACTAATTTTAAGCAGCTGACATGTGCTGTTCTCGAGATCTTCTTCAACCCAGACTGTCCGACCTACCCGAAGGTGCAAGGTATCTGTTTGGATGGCCGGGCAATGTCACCCAACTTAGACCGGAACCCAGTGGGGCAGTATCCACAGGGACAATACCTTCCTTCTCCTATCACCAATCTCTCGGAAGGACTTACGGACCCACATATTTAACGTATGTCCGTACTCCGCGTGAACACGGAGAAAAGTTAGGTAGAGCCGGGAATCGAACTCTGGTCATCCGAGTGCCATCCAGACGCACTAACCACAGAACTGTCCCACTGCCTCTCGAGATCTTGCACGTTTCTCGAATCGATTTCTCAAAAAAGGAAAAATATATCGTATATAATGAAATGGGAAATAAATGAAATGAAAATTATATCAGATCTGACTAATTGGGTGGCATTAACAAATTTACTTTTATGAGGCAAATTTATTTGTATCATTGTTGAGCAAGCAGTAGGAAATTCTTGTTTCACGTAATACACGTTTTGTAATCATTTTGTGTTTCGACGCCAACAAACTCGCTATATATAAATGACCATCGGCGATTTCTTAGGCGGCAGAATAAAAAACTATTACTCGAAATATCTCCTCTCGTGAATAGAATGATTTAAATCTACGAGAACGGTGTTAACAAATAAATCGTATAATATTACATATGAAAGTAAACATATTTCACAATAGCTAATATTTTTTTTAGAAATGTATTTGAAAAATTTGCAGTATCTCGAGAACAATTCGTTCTAGCGTTCTAAAGTTTGTGTCCATGGTATTTTAATAAGAAATTACATGAGAAATGATTGAGTAACATTATTAAAAGCTCTGATTTTTCATGATTTTTTCAAAATTTCAATTAAAAATTTGGGAATCATCCGAACATTCAATTTCACTCAAAAGGTTTCCAGTATTCACTAATTGTAATTTTTGTATCAATATTTGTTTGAAACGCTCTATTTGTTTGTGAGATACCGCTCTCACACATTACCCAAAATCGCTAGATTGGAGTTCAGGGATGCTTGAAACGTACTCTTCCGTCTGACACTCGAATTCGAATTTTCATCCCCCGTCACAATACTTTTCGAATACTTTATACTATGTATATAGGGAAAACAAAAACGAAAATTGCCTTCCAAGAATGTTATAAAATCTCTAAATAGTTTGCGTAAATTTCCATAGAAACGGAACTGTACTTTCAGGACATAGAAATGGGACTGTACTTTCAGGACATAGAAACGGGACTGTATTTTCAAGAAATAGAAATTGGGCTCTGCCTCGGGTATTCTGCTAAAGGCTGACGGACCCTATCCATTCTTTAAAAAAATCACATGTTGCTCATTTTAGTCCCCAATCAATTGTAAAAATTATGATTGTAAGGCGCTGCGTGTGATTACGTGGAGGGTTAAGATCCTTCAGAAGGGAAGTCCTAAACCTGATTAAAAAAAACAAAAAAAAAACTAGGTTTCCATTAAAAAAAGTGACTGAAACGAAAAGGTACGGGTGATTAAGGGGAGGATTAGAATCCTTTGGCATGGCATCCTGGAATTGAAAGTACAGCTCCGGTTCTGCGGAAATTTGGCTGAAACCATTTTGAAATTTCATAACATTTTTGGAAGGTTTATGCTTTTGTACTTGGTGGGGAATTTTTTTACCATGAAGTGGTGCTTATGCGATATTTAATACTTTCTGTTGAGATATTTATTTATCAACATAAATTACGCAATTAAAGAGCAGGCACTGCAAATTTTATTTAACTGCCATTTATTCATACTTTTCTTTCAATTCTTTGAAATTCTAAGTAAAATGTATCTTCAAGTTCTTTTGGGGAAAAAAATAATATACTTCCTTCCTACTAAAACGCACAAAAACCATCATTGAATTAAATAGGTTCAGTAGTGTAAGTTATGTAGGTCCATCAACTTTAAAGAGAATGGTCGAAATGTCATGGTTCTTTATTTCAATTTTTGAAATCCTAATTAGAAGTGTTATTTCTGTAACTCGCTCTATATGATATGAAAAGAGATGCGATTACCATTTGGACATGATAACTGCATCAACTAGATATTGTACTCTTATCCCTCATGGGTCATACCGCTGAAAAGAGGGATGGTATAACTTAGCGAGGTATAAAGTGGGAATAGCTAGGGAAGGAAACGACCCCTTTATAGAGATGAATTAATAAACATTTAAAATATAAAAGACTTTAGGAGTAAGAATTAAAATATAAGGGACTTAATAATTTTATCTAGCAATTGCTAATCTCGTTAAGTACGTTATTTTATTACTTTGGATTATTAATAACTCATTTCAAAATGGGATAATTCTTGTGTTTATACAATGACACCTATCCATTGTAATAGATAATCAACCTGTGATCGTTTTCTTTTAATCTGCGATGATTTATTACTTTTCTTATATACTATAATGTAAAAGGAAAGTATTGTGACGGGGTCGAAAATTTGAATTCGAGTTTTCGACGGGAGAGCACGTTTCTGGCATCCCTGATCACTGGTCGAACATTTTTGAGGTGATGTGTGTGCGTGTGTCAGTGGGTCTTTGGAGACAATATCTCACGAACAAATGTAGAAATTCGAATGAAATTTGGTAAAAAAATTACAATCCATGAATACTGAACGCTTATTGTATTTAAACATAACCGAATGTTCAGAACCCCCCTAAATTTTCGAGTGAAATTTTGAAAAAATCATCTAAAAATCAAAACCCTTAATAAAGTTACGTAAATAGACATTTCTTATGTAATTTTCCCGTAGAAAACGATTGACATAAACTTTAGAACGCTATCATGAACCGTTCTCGAGATATTGCCCATTTTTTAAATAATTTTATAAAAAAATCCCATAATTTAAAAAAAATATTAACTGTTAAAAAATATGTTTACTTTTCATATGTAATATCATGCCATAAATTTGGTGGCATCATTATCATGTATCAAACTCGTTCCATTCATGAGAAAAGATACTTAGAGTAGTACTTTTGCATTTGAACGCCAGTAGTCATTTATCTGCTATAAGAATATCTTATGTATCCGCTCCTAACGTTTGGCGAATGAATTTGACGGAATGTCGCCAACTTGCTGACTTTTTTCAAATATATTGCCAAATTAACGAAGGTATCGTCAAATGGATAAAAATGACGCTATATCAATGAAAATAACGACTAATTGATGAAAATTCAATATCTTGGAAAGAAGGTAAGTATCTAAGAATAACCTATTTTTTTACTGTAAAAGTAGTACAAGGAAAGCATAGCTTTATATAAGGAAAGTCATGTGCTGCCCAAATAATTTTTTTTTATCTGTGTGGAGATGGAAAATTAATCTCTCTCTATATATATATATATATATATATATGTGTGTGTGTGTTTGTAAATGTATGTTACACTCATTTCTCTTATATTTTTCTTTAATTTGGGTTTTAAAAAATAAGTGGCAAAAGTTTACCTAAAACTTAATGCATCGGCCGGGAATCGAACCCGGGCTCCCGCGTGGCAGGCGAGCATTCTACCACTGAACCACCGATGCTACGCAAAAGGTGGAATCTACACAGCTTTAGTTGAGAAATAAACTACATTTCACTGCAATCAACAGGGAAGATATGTCTATTTCTGCGTCTGCGGTGACATTTTTACCAACAGCTCTATGGAAAGCACACTTTACAGACCTTTTGTCATTTTCCCTTCAAATTTAAATAAATAAAATGAAAAAACAACCTATTTTGAAAAATTCCATTGTGCAAGAAAATCTGGTACGAAATTCGAGTGCGTCTGTAGGGGGTGAGGAAGGGCTGTAGTTAAGCATTTTTATTTACTGGAAAGTGCATAGTACGCTTTGTGGGTATGAATTGATGACTCATCTCCAGATCCAGAAAGAGAGAAAAAATTACTGCAACATAACATATATATATGTAACATTCTTCTCATTTATAATTTTTACGCTTTTTATAACGCCATCCATTTTCCATAATACGGAGTAAAATTTTCGATCAAAATATATTCGCTGAGGCTGAAAATAATTCCAGTACTAAATTTACATCACATTTTATTAGTTATGTGTTTCATTAAGTATTGTGTTCACTTTCGAAATAAATTTTAGTAATTTAATAAATTTAAAATGTGTTATCTGAGCATCACCCTTATTCAAAAACCTGCTAGTTGTATATTTTTGAATTAGAGCTGATATTTCTCTAATAAAAATAAGGGGAGAGGGGAAGTAACGCCTTCTAGATGCAAGATTTAAGATAATTTATGAGGAGTGGGACAGCCCAGTGGTTAGCGCTCGGAGATGGTACTCTGATGACCCGACTTCGAATCTCACACTACCAAAACTGCCTCCCCACCCCCCGTGTTCACGCGAGTACGTGCATGTTAAATATGTGGGTCCGCAAGTCCTACCGAAAGGTTGGTGGAAGGGGAATGGTATGGTCCCTGTGGATGACGCCACTGGGATTTTGTCTAAAATGGGTGGCAATTCCCGACCGCCCAAACAAATACCTTATACCTTCAGGTAGGTCGGACTGAGTGGGTCGAAAAAGATAGCTTACACAATTATTAAATTAGTCATATTTTGAACTTTAGAATTTTCTGAAAAATACCCCCCCCCCCCCCCACACACACACACACTTTTCTTCCTCTTCCATTTATAAGTTGCTAATAGTGTCCGTATGTATAATAAGAAATCATTTTCCTTACAAGAAAGCCTGCTTAAGCTGGCCTAAATCAGTTGAAACCGTTAGTAACGTTAGTGATTACTTTCTCCAAACAGTAATTGGAAATTTATCCGCAGTGTCTTTTATGTATTCGGGAATTCCCTTCGTTTCTGAATGCAAACAGATAATGCAGAGAATCAGCTCGCTTTTAATTTGTTTAAAATAGATTGAATGAACGAACTGATATATAGATTGGATTAGTTCCATGAATCTCGAAATATCGATTGATTCGTACATGTGAAAAGTAGTATTTCTACCCTTCATGCATTTGGGTTATCAAAATAAATTAGTGATGTTTTCCTCAATGTGTAAAATATATTTTGCACATATATTTTTACTTTCCCAACGAAGTTTAAATATGTAGGAAAAGTATTGTAACGAAGTCAAAAATTCGAGTTTTTGATAGAAGAGCACGTTTCAAGGATATCTGAGTTCTAATAGAACGTTTTTTGTATGTATGTCTGTGTGTATATATGTAATCGTAATGTGTGTGTGTCCCTAAGTCTATGAATGCTACATTTCACGAACGAATAGTGTTTCGAACGACATTTACTGAAAATATTACAATCGATGAATACTGGAACCCTATTGATTTCGAACGCAATCAAATGTTCAAAATACCCCCCCCCCCCCCTCCACACACACACACCAATTTTCATCAATTTTAGTAATTTAATAAATTTTTAATATGTTATCTATAAGCATCACCCTTATTCATAGGCTTGTCAATTGGACATTTTTGTATTAAATCTCAAATCTTTTTAAAAACGTTAGGGGGCAGTTAATCTTCCGGGGATGTAAGATAAAGATAGTTTATAAAATTAGTCATATTTTGAATGTGAAACACGTGAACCCCCCCCCCCCCCTTCCTTCTACAATTTTTATGTTACTAATAAAGCTTGTTTATACATTACGAAATTAATTTTCTTAAAAAAACCCTCCTGTCTTCTTGCTTTTGTTGCTGTGCCTGTACTCGTTTCTTATACTGAAAACAGAAACTATTTTTTGCTTTCGTGGGTGATGTATGTTAGTGTGTGCGTGTGTACATGAGTCTGTGAATGTGATATCTCATGAACGAATGAAGCGTTTCGAAAGGAATATAGTATAAATACTACAATTGGTGAATACCCGGTCACTCAAATTACTACTCACACCCTCGGGTGAGTCGAGCGGTCTGTGTTTTCTACAATCGGTGAATACGGGAAACCTATTGATTTTGAAAGCAATCGAATGTTCAAATGACTCCCCCCCCCCCCTCCCAGTATTCGAATGAAACTCAAAAATAATCAGAACTTTCAATATTGCTATGTAAGCAAATTTTATGTAATTTTTCATTAAAACATGAAAGGCTAATTTTTGAACGCTATAGCATTAACAATTCTCGAGATATTGCTCGTTTTCAAATAAATTCAAAATTATTACACAAAATTAAAACATAATTAATAATACTAAAGTCTTGCATCTGTTACTTCAATTAAATGTAAATAATTCAATTAAACTACTTTAAAGATACCAATGCATAAAAGATTGCGAGAATAAAAAGATTACAAAGAGGGGAAAAAATATATTATCAGCTAAATGCAAATAACATTCAATCAAACAAGCTTAAAATTACCATTGAGACTGCTGAACTGCAGAATTAAGAATATCAAAAATTAAAGGAAACAACTAACTGGGAGAAGTTCTACTCCATTAACCAACTTCAAAAACATTTGTACAATAAGTACAACTAGCTCAGACTACGAATGTGTGCAGGGTAATAAGTGACAAAAATGAAGGAAGGCAACGGTTTTGAAATCCGAATGAGTTACCTTCATCAAAATAAATAGGTACATGAAACATACCAACCGGTAAACAATTAAAAATTTTTAGTGTTAAATTTGACGATTTTTTCCAGATGTGTATGTTTTACGTTTTGCGCAATTACCTCACTATTTTTCGTACCCTGAAAAGTAACTCGTTTCTTGTTTTTCTCCCTGAAATCATTTAAATCTTTGGTTATTTTGATAACTATACTGAGAAGGTTAAATCACTATTCTATATATTAAATAATTCGTGTTTTCATCATGCAAGTTAAACATGTCTACTTTTGCATGCGTACTGTACACATAATATGTCATGGCGACACGAACATTCGCTATTAATCTACGTCGTGATTACACTGGTCTTTACCAGTATTTAGGTACAATGGCTAGAGAGCCACTATTGTGAGGTATTGATGTGAATCCATTTCATTTGATGTAGACAATCATGCAAACAGTGACATGCTTCTGAACACACTCAAAACATGCTTTGGTCTTGAAATGTGTTTATCTCCCTCTCAAAAATCTGAAAATGTACAACTATTTTGAATCGATTTATTTACAAATACTTTACAGAAAATCAAAAATTCTTCCGATTGATATGATTCTGGGGTCAAAACATGAAAGTAGAAAGAATGGGATGTGGGTGATTATATTTAATAGAGTAACATCTTCACTAAAAATCTGATTAGAAAAATGTAGAAGTTTAATGTTGCTATGTGGATGAAGTTCACCAGGAAATGAAGAATACTTGAGGTCATACAAGTCTTTACCGGCTTGGGATTGAATAAAAAATTCATGATAACCTACACTGGTCAACAATGAGCTTCCTATGTAAGTACATGTTCTTTTTGCTGCAACGAAAGACGCTCCAAACAGCCACTTATGTTATCGTCAAGCTTTGATATCCGTATCTTCAATTTACAAGATCTATCTTCCAGTTCAGATTTTCTTTTACGACAATGTCTTATTTTCATCTCGTCTATCTCCTTGTCCTTACAATCTAAATAGCTTTCAGGTTGATGGTCTCTGGAAGAAGCAACCGCAGAAAATTCTATTTGCTGGTCAGCCACCTGAGAATAAGACAAGGGTATTAAAGTAAATCGCTTAACTTAATGCAAAAATAGCTTGAAAATGAAATATTTGTTAAAAACATACCATAAAAAATCTGATATAGGCAGCATATTACTTTCCTTATTAAAGGAGACAGCACATCACTTTCCTTAATCAATAGGCAGCACATCACTTTCTTTATTAACTTTATTAAAGGTTTTGATTTTTTGAGGATTTTTTCAAAATTTCACTCGAAAATTTAGGAAGGGCCTGAATATGTGATTACGTATGAAAACAATAGCCTTTGAGTATTCATGGATTGAATTTTTGTTCGAATCGTTCCATTCGTTCGTCAGTTATCAGCTCCACAAACTCAGTGACACACACAAACATACTTTCACACACATACAGACATCATCTCAAAAACGTCTAATTCGTGTTCAGGGATGCTTGAAACGTGCTTTTCTGTCGAAAACAAGAATTCGAATTTTCGACCCCGCCACAATACTTTCCTTATATATTTTATATATATAAGGAGAGTAAAAACTGATTATTCGTATAGTAGATGCTTATATTCTTTCCAAGATATTGGATTTTTTCTCATTTAGTCGTCATTTTCATTGATTTAGCGTCATTTTTATCTATTTGGTGAGATATTTGTTAATTTGGCAACATTTAAAAATTCGCTAAGATGGCGACATTCCGCCAAAATCTCGCCAAGCGTTAAGGACGGAGAAAAAAATTATTTTTTTAGCAGATAAATGACTACTGGCACTCAAATACAAAAGTATTTCTCAAAGTATCTTTTCTCATGAATGGAACGAGTTATTTCCACGAGAATGGTGTCACCGAATTCATCGCATTATATTGCATATGAAAAGTGACCATGTTTCTTAACAGTTAATATATTTTTTAAATTTAAGGAATTTTTTGATAAATTTATTTGAAAAATGTGTAATATCTCAAGAACAGCTCATGTTAGTGTTCTAAAGTTTATGTCAATCGTTTTATAAGGAAAAATTACACAATAAATATCTATTTGCGTAACTTTATAAAAGGTTTTAATTTTTGGTTATTTTTTTTTTAAAATGTCACTCAATTCACTCGTATTCGTCAATTAGTCGTCATTTTAATTGATTTAGTGTCATTTTCATCCGTTTGGCGAGATTTTCGTTAATTTGGCAACATTTAAAAAATACGCGAAGTTGGCGACATTCCGCCAAATTCGGCGCCAAAGTCTCCCCAAGCGTTATTTATGGTCGGAGAAATTAGTTATTCTTACAGCAGATAATTTATTGGCAAAAGTATTACTCAAACTATCTTTTCTCATGAATAGAACGAGCTAGATCCACGAGGATGATGTCGCCAAATTTATCGTATGGTATTACATATGAAAAGTGAACATGTTTCTCAACAGTTAATATGTTTTTTATAATTTATCTCCTGATAAATTTATTTAAAAAATGTGCAATATCTCGAGAACGATTCATGCTAGCGTTCTAAAGTTTATGTCAACCGTTTTCTAAGGAAAAATTCATTAAAGGTTTTGATTTTTTGATGATTTTTTCAATATTTCACTTGAAATTTTCGGGGAGTTCTGGACATTCGATTACATTGAAAAACAATAGGCTTCCAGTATTTACGGATTGTGATGTTTGTACCAAATGTCATTTGAATCGCTCTATTTGTTCGTGAGATAACGTCTCCACAAGCTCACTGATACACACACATACTTAAACACAAACACACACTTTCACACACACATACATAGACATCACTTCACAAATGTTTGATTCGAGATCAGGTATACTTGAAACGGGCTCTCCCGTCGAAAACTCGGATTCGAATTTTCGACCCCGTCGCAATACTTTCCTTATATATTATATAAATAAGGAAAGTAATAATAACACCGAGATGCATGCATACCAGGTCCTTAACTACCTGTATACCAAATATCATATGGCAGTGAAAATTGCATATAATCTGCGCACACAGTCGCAACTGCAGTAATACGACCCCCCCCCCCTAAAAGAAAAAAATCACAAAACAGGGACCCATAACATTCGGTGACAAAACGATGTAGGTTAATATCTGTCGGAGGACACAATTTTAATCTTACTTTCATCAATCTCAACACAATTAGATCAAATTATATCTTTGCCATGTCTTCTGCAAACAAGATAATTTCTAAAAAATAGCGGCTGCTACTAACAACACCCAATTTTCAAATCGTCTGTTTTAGACTAAAATCATTCTCTCGACACAATTGAATGGAAATACTTGAAATCGCAAGTTCCTTTAAACCTGAAAATTATTGTCATCTCAGCGAATTTTCATCCAATTTCAGACAAATTTTAGCACAATACTCTTATTAATAATATAACATTAATTCAGAAAATCCAAGTATATAAATGCACTTGTTGCTGTTTTTACCCCCAGATTATATGCATATACAACTACCCAATCGTTTCAGAATCTTTTACAGCCAAGTATATATAATGTGAGAAAATGACGGAAAATCGGGATAAAAATGCGTAACTAAAATAACTATTTCGAAATTAAAATAAAATGTTTACGGATCCTGAGGTACTTCTCTACCAAATTTCATGACACTTACAAGGCCTTATTAACGCACAGGCCTCCAGGGTCGTGGCCCCCAAATTTTAGGGGCCTCTAAATTTTGTATCTGTTAAAACATTTTAATCAGAAATAATTGATTATTACTTTCCTTATATATATATATATATATAATGTATAAGGAAAGTATTGTGACGGGGTCGAAAATTCGAATTCAAGTTTTCGACTGGAGAGCACGTTTCAAGCATCCCTGATCACGAATCGAACATTTTTGAGGTGACGTCTGTGTGTGTGCGGGTCAGTGTGCCTGTGGAGACGATATCTCACGAACAAACGGTACGATTCGAATGGAATTTGGTATAAAAATTATAATCTGTGAACACTGGAAGCCTATTGCTTTTAAACACAAAGGAAGGTTCAGAACTCCCCTAAATTTTCGAGTGAAATTTTGAAAAATTCATCAAAATATCAAAACCTTTAATAAAGTTAAGCATATTGACATGTCTTATGTAATTTTTCCTTAAAAAACGATTGACATAAACTTTAGAACACTAGCATGAACCGTTCTCGAGATATTGCACTTTTTTCATATACCTTTATCAAAAAATCCTATAAATTAAAACAAAATATTAACTGCCGAGAAGCATGTTCACTTTTCATATGTAATATCATATGATAAATTTGGTGACATCATTCTCGTGGACCTAGCTCGTTCCATTCACAAGAAAATATACTTTGAGTAATACTTTTGTACATGAGCGGCAATTTGCTATAAGAATAACTAATTGCTCCGTCCATAACGCTTGGCGAGATTTTGGCGACGAGTTTGGCGGAATATCGCCAACTTAGCGACTTTTTTAAATGTTGCCAAATTAAAGGAAATCTCACCAAATGGATAAAAATGACGCTAAATCAATGAAAATGACGACTCATTGAGGGAATGGCAATATCTTGGAAAGAATATA
Organism: Amaurobius ferox; assembly: GCA_951213105.1. Classification (NCBI taxonomy): domain Eukaryota; kingdom Metazoa; phylum Arthropoda; class Arachnida; order Araneae; family Amaurobiidae; genus Amaurobius; species Amaurobius ferox. The sequence continues at coordinate 29,052,947 of OX578149.1, forward strand.
AATATCCACTATAAGATTAACCTATTTTCTTTTACAATAAAAGTAGTAAATTCATTGCATTATATAAGGAAAGTCATGTGCTGCCCAGATCAGATTTTTCAATTATTTGGAAAATATAAACTGATAATGTTAGTTTTTATTTTAAATTTTGAAAATATGTTAATAGTTTTAACTAGTTATATGTTAATAGTTTTGCGTAGTTATATGTTAATAGTTTAGTTATACATTTTTTAAAGTTTTTCTTTTAAATAAACGTACAAAATAGCTTTCGGGACAGTGGTCTTAAACTTTCAAATTTGTTTACTGATGTTTTTTTGCATGTACTTGAGAACCCCCAATTAACGCCAGGTCCTGAGCCCCACAGTTGGCTTAATCAACCCTTGAGCGCTTAGATTTCTTGTTACAGTCTGCACTGCACGGACATATTGATAGATAGGGGAGCTAACAAGTGCATTGAAAATTAAGTTAAGAAAATATAAATCTGAAAAAAATAAGCTGTCAACTATCTGTCTGATTAAGCGATTACAATTCGTTATTAAATTCTGTGAGGCTGAACGCGACTTTCTTCTGCTACAATCCATTTTTAAATAGCTTCATAAATTTATTTTTTTCCAAATTTTGCAAACAAGCATTTTATTAAATCTGTATCGTTGGCTCAAAAGATCACAGTTATAGCATGTTACCTTTGATTTTAAATGCAAATAATTAAAAATCTTTTGATTGACACGAAGTTTGACAATGTATCCCCTCTGAGAAAATGAACTTACCCCCCCCCCCCCTCAATTAAGGATAATGATGTGACGAATTATGTCACTTGATGTTCCTTTACCGCAAGAGAAGGGAAAATAAAATATTTTATAATAATTTTAAAAATTTATATCCCTTTCAAGTGAAAATTTCACAAAATATGTTGTTAATATGACTTCTATATGTTATATTTTTATATGACATACGTTTGATTCTAAAATACTGTCTACTTAAATGTAATCTTTAACAGAATTTTAAATTAGAAATTTCACAACACATTATATGTGAAGTGCATTTGATTCTAAAATACTCTATGTAAATACAATATGCAACAGAAATTAAAAATTAATAAAATTTAATTAAATTAAAAATAAATAAACATACCATAGACATTATTGTTCTTGGTAAGTGTTGTCTACATTCGAGGAGGTACTTCAAACTTCGGTGATAAAACCAGGGGATTATAGAGGAGGAGCGGTTACAAACATGAGTGTCATCAATTCCTGTAAAACAATCAAATTATCAGTAACAATATTCAATTTTCTGAAGCAAAAACAATATTTCCTTGTAATTTTAATATTTAGGATGTTGTAGGTTAAGTACATAATTACGGTAAAAAAAGTTTTGGAAATTTTATACTGTGTGCAAATTTAAGTACTTATACGAACAAGCATCGACCTTTCAGGGAATTTACCTCTCATAGAGTTAACTAAAACCAAAATAATGCACTTTTGGTAAAGTTTTTAAAACGTATCATTTTAATGCATTATTATTCCTCGTTTCCTCTTCTTTTTCAATATCTCAATGCATTTCAAAACTACATTTTTTCATTTGGTACATTATTATATGATAATTTTGTAAGTCATTTTCGTACAGCTTAAGCGTAAGAAAATCTATGCAGTCGTTTTTGTTAATTTAAAAAATTTGAAATTTCTCAGAAATGTAGTTAACATTGTGTTTGGAGAATAATTATGAGACTCAAAAATTTGCTCAGTAACTATTGATGCCGGGCTAACCGCCAGAGAGGGATGCAGAAGAAAAAATTAATTGAGGTGTGGCTTAACTTGATTTTCTAATACCAGGATCCATTTTTTTCTCAAATTTACAAGAAAATATGTGAAAAATCGGTATCGTGGGTAGCCACCTACTAGTTTTCACACGAATTTAAAGAAATTCTATCTAGTTCTAGATATATTGACAGCAAAGCTGGATATAAAGTTTCGTAAAATTCCATTACTATTTGCGTGCACAAGAGATCGATCACAGACAGAGACAGATTGATGGGCATCACTTCAAAAATAGTCAAAACGTGTTCAGAAGGTCTTAGAACATAGTATATTGACATTAAAATCTCGAAATCGAACATTTTAGGTAAAACAATACTTTTACCATATTACGTATGAGAAAGTAAAAATCCTGGCTAAATGAAATTCTTTAAAAATTGCAGGACGAATATTGAACAGATACATACCAGCAGCTGACTTGCAACTTCTTTTCAATCTTTCTGTTTCCATCCAAAAGTCTTTTTGTAGAGATGCCAGTTTTTGTACACACTCTTCCGTAGAAATGCTCATTTTAAAGGCTATTTCATTGAAAGCTTCACTTCTTAATTCTGGATTTAAGTAATGTGGGTGCCTTTTATCCCATAATAAATCTTGTTCTCTGTACAGATAAATAAGATAATTAAGCATTGTGTTATTCCACTCCATGATCAGTTATAGCTTTGGAAAGGACAATAATCTAAGTCTGAGCAAATAGTGATATTTCGCAGTTTTCTGGGCAGGCAACGTTCAGAAAAAATAACCGTGTAGCAGATAGAACCAGCAAATAGTTCTTCGGTCGAAATCGAGAATATCGTAACACGTGAAGTTCCTAGCAGTAGTATGCTTTCACCTTCGGGCTGTGAGCGCTTGTTTGTTACTTGTTTCGTCCTGTTTTCTCTATGGACTCATGAAGGCCCGCCACTTGATAGGCGGGATGTTGGCAGCCAATAGGAAATGTAGTTGGCGATTGTGGGGTCATCTCAAGAACCACAATTTGATTCGGTGAGACTCCGAGAGTGTAGGACGTTTTGATTGTGCTCCCGTCACCGTACGTGCCTTCGGTTCTTTTCGCCGCTTACATCGTGACCTTCACGCCGCACCCCGCGACCTTCAAGCCACCGGACTGATCGGAAGGGGGATGATGAAAGAAGCCGCGGAATTTCCGCCGCTGCCGCAACCACCCGGACAAGGGAATTCCAACAACACAGCTCAGCCACAGACTGTGACAAGCATGGACATGACGCTCAGCGAAGCAAAAAGGGAGGCCAGCATTGTTGAAAAGATAAATGCAAGAATATAGTTTTTCACCGCAATCGACGACAATGGCGCCACTATGCGTTCCAAAGAGATCATCCAAATTAACTATCCCTCACTCCTTATCAACTAGGCATTTTCTGGGTGGTAGAATATAACGGCTATTTGTCAGCCTCTATTATAGTAGCCATTGAGAAGGGTCTAATCCCTTCTCAATGGCTACTATAATACTACTATAAAGACTCCACAGCTCTCAAAGTTAATAGAATCAAATTGATCACTTTAAAAGTCCCTGACGCACTTGTCAAACTTTTAATCTCATACTTAAATAACAGACACTTTCAAGTCAGAGTAGGAGGTAACTTATCTACACCCAAGCTCATTAAAAGTAGTGTACCGCAAGGTTCTATTCTGGGCCCGACACTCTTTAACATATACCTGAACGACATCCCTAGGACTCCAAACACAGAGCTGGCACTCTATGCAGACGACAGTGCGATACTTGCAACACACCCCTATGTCTCAGTAATGCACAGACAGCTACAATAACACTTAGACATACTCCAAACATGGCTGGAAAAATGGCGAATAAAATTAAACTATTTTTAAGTAAAACTCGCGACTATTATTTTATAAAAAAAAAAAAAAAATATTCTAAACTCTAAACTGCCAAAACGCTAGGTAACCCTTAGATCTGCATCAACCCCCAAAACTGCTTAAACTCTAAATGTGCAACAAACTGCCACACTAGGAGCTAGGACAAATAATAAAAAGTAGTAAATAAAAACCTCGAACCTCCAATTAGGGTCACTGAATTAATGTCACAGTTTGACGATAAGAACCACATATTGAAACTGGAGATTAAAGGCGCTTCGCGCCTGGTGCTCTGTCTTGTACGACACTACGACGAGTTAATAGAATATTAACAGGTTATCTCCTTCGCTATTCCCCATTTATCTCGTTCGCTCTATGCAGACGACAGTGCAAGTTCGCTCTATGCAGACGACAGTGCGACTAGTAAAACACCCTTACGTCTCAGTAATGCACAGACAGCTACAACAACACTTAGACATACTCCAAACATGGCTGGAAAAATGGCGAATAAAATTAAACCCCAATAAATGTCATTGGATTTATTTCTCTAAAAAACGTAAATCTCCGCCGCCTCTGTACATAAACAACCATGCCCTAAAAGCGGAAAAATCTGCTAAATACCTAGGTGTAACGATAGATTCCCACCTAACCTGGAAACAGTACGTAACGAACTTAATCAAAAAAGCGTATATGGCCACAGGAGCCTTATACCCAATGATAGGAAACGGAAATCTAAGTTATCAAAATAAACTCCTAATTTATAAATCGGTTATCTGCCCGGGAATGCTGTATGCAGCACCCGTATGGGGATATGCCTGTAAAACTACAATAGACCTCCAAGAGACAAAACAAAATCCTACGGATTATCAGGAAAGCTCCCAGGTACTTAAGAAACTCGGTAATTAGGAATGACTTCAAAATAAAAACTGTTAGAGCCCAAATTAAAAAGCTAGCGCTTGAATTTTACAGAAATTTGCCATCCGTTCCAAACGAAATGTTATTCAATCTGCATGACTATGATCATCGCAAGGCCAAATCTCGTAAGAGACCCCGCGCTGTTCTAAACATCGATAATCGGAATTAAAAGATCCCACCTCAAACATCTGATTTTTAAATAAAACTCGCGACTATTATTTTATACAAAAAAAAAAAAAAAATTCTAAACTCTAAACTGCCAAAACGCTAGGTAACCCTTAGATCTGCATCAACCTCCCAAACTGCTTAAACTCTAAATGTGCAACAAACTGCCACACTAGGAGCTAGGACAAATAATAAAAAGTAGTAAATAAAAACCTCGAACCTCTAATTAGGGTCACTGAATTAATGTCACAGTTTGACGATAAGAACCACATATTGAAACTGGAGATTAAAGGCGCTTCGCGCCTGGTGCTCTGTCTTGTACGACACTACGATTGAGATGAGGAAATGCAAAGACCAGGATGAAATGCTGCAGCTCAAGGCAAGACTGCGAGCGCTAACCTTGTTAGCAACCCCCCCCCCCTCATCTCTAACTTAAATAATATAAATGCTGTAAATGATAATGTAAATGATGAGCCTGCGTCTGACCCAGAAGTTACTGAGGATATGATTGTTGACGCCCCTGCTAAGGAACGTCGCCCCCCCCCCTTCTTCGTAGTGGTTACAACCCACTATCATTTAATGCTTCAGGACATCAAGGAGATAGCTCCGGAAATGGTAGCCAAAATGACTAACACCGGAGACTTTTTAAAAGTTAATGTCAGGACTCGTGAAGAGTACATTAAGGAGCAAAGATTTTTGATAGATAATGATATACAGTTCAAATCCTATTTATTTGATGAGGCTAAACCTCTAAAGGTGGTCATCAGGGGCCTACCGATCTGTACGCAGACAGGGCAAATTAAGTCCGAACTAGAAATCCTCGGGTTCACCCCAATCAGCGTCACACAGTTGGCGCGGGGCCCCAAAAACAAGAAGATCCTCATGCCGCTGTTCTACGTGCAGCTCGGGAAAACCCCTGATAACTCAAATGTGTATGAGTTAACTAAGATTATGTTTACTGAGGTCAGGGTCGAGAGGTTCCGGGGCAGGAAACAAATAAACCAATGCTACCGCTGTCAGTCCTTCGGACATGCCAGCAATTCTTGCCATCTTCCAGCTCGCTGCGTCATATGCGCGCAAGCGCACTTGGCCAACGAATGTACCAAGACTCTGGAAACTACTTGTGTGTGCGCCAACTGTGGCGGCACACACCCAGCAGCATACAGAAACTGCCCAAAGTTTCCCAAGTACCGTCCCCCCCCTCTCGACCAGGGAACTCCGGTGTTAGCAACAGGTTCGTCGACCCTCAGCGATCTTTCGCTGACATCACGAAAGGACGTAACGAGGCTTTCGAAAAGATCCAAGAGGTCACTCCAAAATTGTCGGCCCCTAGCGGAGCGAACATTAAAAAATCCGACGTCATTCAAGATGACTTTCTAAATCTTCTGTTTCGATTCGGAGAGCAGTATGGTACTGCCGTTGTAAATCTGGCCTTTAAGACGGCCCTTCCCCATCTTCGGTCTGCTCCAACCGAGATGGAAAATATTCAATTTCTGTTTGAGGGTGTAAGCACTCTCATTGGCAAACTTTAACCCCCTCCTTTTTTGGCCATGGGTTTTCAGCAAAGGAACTTGAAGGCTCTTACCATTGGCATCTGGAATGCCAATGGACTCAGAGGTAAAATCCATGAGGCTAGGGACTTTTGTACAGCATATAACTTAGATTTGTTTTTGGTTCAAGAAACCCACTTCAGTCCAGGGAACACCTGCAAGATTGCTAACTACGACTTATACAATGACGACAGGCCTCGTACTAGCAATCGTACTGACGGCGGAACTGCCATCTACATCAAGAGCAACATCCCGCACAGCCGTGTAACCTCCCCCCTCTACAGACGGGGGAAGCAACAGTTGAGCAAATCAGCCTGCAGAACAATCCTGTGGTAACCATTGCGTCGGTATACCTCCCTCCGAGGTGTACCAATGCTGGCCTGGCTATTGTGGACCTTTCCTCCCTATTCAAAATTTTCCCCCATGTGATAGTTGCTGGTGATTTCAACGCTAAACACCAAGCCTGGGGGTGTCCATCGTCGAATCCTCGCGGTCAGCGCCTAAAGCGCTGGGCTGACGAGAGAAACTACGATGTGGTAGCCCCAGGTGACCCCACCCACTTTAATAATATTCTGCACTTCACCATCACCAGCAACATCCCCTATACATATCACATGGAAGTAAGTGATGAACTCCCCTCTGATCATCTCCCCCATCCTGTATTCCATTGAAATGAATCACTTCTCTCTTGTCACCCCGCCCAAGCTAAAAACAAGCTGGTCGATGTACAAGAACTTACTTACTAAACCCCCCCCCCCCCTCCTTGCTGCGTCGAACTGGACGACGGACCTTGTGGATGCGGAGGTGGAAAAACTTGGAAATATCCTCAGAGAATCCTACTCTGCATCCTCGAGGCCCAGGACCGCCAAGGTCGATTTCTACAAGCTGCCGCCCGGAATACAGGATATGATCAGAGACAGGAACCGACTCTGGAAGGAGTGGCAGGTCAGCCGTGATCCCGACCTTAAACGTGAGCTAAACTTCCTCAGAGCGCAAGTTGGCTCACGTATTAAGGCCTTTACAAGTGCACGATGGAACGCTTACGTAGAATCCTTAACGACTTAGGACAACACCATTTGGAGGGCAACCTCACGTATTCGTAGGCACAAAACTTAAATTCCCGCCCTTAACGTCTCAAATTGCAGGCAATCACCAACACACAAAAGGCTGAACTGCTTGCAGGCAGTCTTAGAAGACAGTTTGAACCTCACCACGATGTAATCGATCTTCGGACGGTTGCATTGGTGGATCCCATGGTTGAACATTTCATCTCCACGCCATCATCTAACACGCTCAGAGTGGTCAAACACTCTGACATTACCCCATATATTCAAAAACTAAAGAGTAATAAAGCGCCTGGGAGAGATCTTATTTCTACTAACATGTTAAAAACCTACCTAAACCTTATGTATCGTATCTTGTCAACCTCTTTAATATTCCTCTAAATCTTAATTATTTTCCACGGGCTTAGAAGGTGGCCATTGTGTCCCCCCTCCCCAAGCCCGGCCTAAACCATTCTGACCCTTCTAACTACCGTCCTATCTCCTTATTTTCTGTCCTCTCTAAACTTTTCGAGTATGTCTTGGTCGGGCATCTGGATGAGTTCTGCGGTCTGAGAGACCTTGTCATCCCTGAACAATATAGGAGGCACTCAACGCAGCATCAGCTACTCAGGGTCGCGGAACTCATTCATGATGGCCGATCCAGGCATCTCAACACCACTGTTATTTTCCTGGATATCCAGAAAGCCTTTTGATAAGGTGTGTGGATATCCGGACTTCTCTTTAAACTAATTGCTCTTCACATTCCTGCTCACCTTATTAAGATCCTCCACTCTTACCTAACAGAGCGTAGCTTCGCTGTAAGAGTGTCAAACTCTCTCTCCTCTCCCAGGAATATACTCAGCGGGGTCCCGCAAGGATCTCTTGTCGGCCCCAAATTGTTCAACCTATACATTAACGATCTTCCACGTCACCCCGGTGTCACTTTAGGCCTATATGCCGATGACACGGCCCTGATTGCACAACATAAACAAACACAAGTCGTGCACAAAACTCTTCAGGATTACCTGGACTCCATGACGCAATGGTTGAAAAACTGGAGGATAAAAGTCAACGTCGCCAAGTGTGCCGCCGTCAGTTATCAAAATAAACTCCTAATTTATAAATCGGTCATCCGCCCGGGAATGCTGTATGCAGCACCCGTATGGGGATATGCCTGTAAAACTACAATAGACCTCCTAGAGACAAAACAAAACAAAATCCTACGGATTATCAGGATAGCTCCCAGGTACTTAAAAAACTCGGTAATTAGGAATGACTTCAAAATAAAAACTGTTAGAGCCCAAATTAAAAAGCTTAAATTTTACAGAAATTTGCCATCCGTTCCAAACGAACTGTTATTCAATCTGCATGACTATGATCATCGCAAGGCCAAATCTCGTAAGAGACCCCTCGCTGTTCTGGACATCGATAATCGGAATTAAAAGATCCCACCTCAAACATCTGATTTTTAAATAAAACTCGCGACTATTATTTTATACAAAAAAAAAAAATATTCTAAACTCTAAACTGCCAAAACGCTAGGTAACCCTTAGATCTGCATCAACCTCCCAAACTGCTTAAACTCTAAATGTGCAACAAACTGCCACACTAGGAGCTAGGACAAATAATAAAAAGTAGTAAATAAAAACCTCGAACCTCCAATTAGGGTCACTGAATTAATGTCACAGTTTGACGATAAGAACCACATATTGAAACTGGAGATTAAAGGCGCTTCGCGCCTGGTGCTCTGTCTTGTACGACACTACGCATGTGCCGCCGTCAATTCCCCCCCCCCTCGTCGAACCCCCTTCGCTAATTTAACTTTAAACAACGAGCCCATTCCCTGGCAATCTAGCTACAAGTACCTAGGAGTGTACTTGGATTCCAAATTATCGTGGAAACTTCACATTTCTGAAACCGGTCAGAAAGTGAAGTCTGCACTCGCCCATATGCGCCCCCTTTTGGCTGGAAACAGCCGCCTGTCAACGAGAAATAAGTTAGCGGACGTTATCGCCGTTCGTGACGTCACTGGTTTTGAAGGAGAAGTGCTAGTTTCTCCGAGTAGCATTCATTTCTATGGGAAAACATAGACTGTGTCAGTCGTAGTTTTAATATAATTTGTAATTCTATCGTAAAAGTGAAGTTTAAGTGTAAATTTGTGTATTATAGATGTATATATATTAGTATTTTCACGTATATAAATGTCAAAAATTACGTATGAATTACTATGTCAAAAATTACGTATAAAATAAGCATTTAATTTATACATTTAAACATACGTAATTTTTTTATTTTAGATATTGGCGGACCATTTCGCAAAAAAGGGCAGGATCTTCTTTTCTGAATCGTACCAAAATTTAATCAGAAGCAGGGTATCCTACGAATATATACAATCTTGGCAGGTTTTTTTTTTATCCCGAATTATACCGAAATCTAATCAGAACCAGGATTACACATAAGTGACTTACGTATAAAATTTTATGAAATTTGGTCTATTAGCTTCTGAGTTAGAGTGGATAAATACATTGCACAGATACACACACACACATACGTCATGCTAAAAATAGATTTTTGTGTTCTAGAGGTTCGAAATCGTGTGGAAGAGTCGAAACCTCCACTTACGATTTACGACATGATTTCAATACTTTTTCTATACATTACCATGTATTGCGGGGAAGTAAAAATCTCATGTGGGCGGCATATGATTTCAATGCAGATTAAATTTCATATTTTTATTTCATTTTGCATATAATCAATTTTTATTACAAAATACAATATGGACACTTTTCAGGTATTGTATCCAATTTGCCTTTTTAATGCATCTTTGTTTCATTTGGCAACTAATTTCACTTTAAATCCTTCAGCTCCTCAAAATTTAAATAAAAAAAAATGTCTCGAGAACGGTTTATCCTGCAGTCATGAGGTAAGCCTTACTCGGTTTAATGTCAAAACTTACCTGAAAAACTAGTACTTAATTAATATATTTCAACAATTTTAATCATTTATTTCAAATTTTCTTTATTGACTTATATATAATACTTTACCTTTGCGGGACATTTCAAAAAAGATTCGATTAAATTTATCCGAATCGTATCAAAATCTATTCAGCATCATAATAACCGTCAACTAGTAAGTTTAAGAAATTCTATTGAATAGTTTTTTAACTACAGTGAAAAACGTCGTCAGTTCCTTAAAATTAAAAAAATTAATATCTCGAGAACGGTACTTCTCAGATTAATGAGGTTGGTTTTATTCTTTCGTCGTCAAAAAGTACACATAAAATAAGCATTTAATTGATATATTTGGGCATACGTAGTCTTTTATTTTAGATCGGATGTTTTAGATTAGCTGGACATTTAGCAAAACAAAGGCAGATTCCTTTTTCCGAATTTTATCAACATCTAGCCAGCACCAGGGTGACCCATAAGTGACTTATTTACTAAATTTCATGAAATTTAATCCATTAGTTTTTCAGCTAGAGTTGATACATAAAATTTTTGCAGGCCATTTCGTACAAAAAAGGCAGGTTAATTTATCTCGAACCGTACCAAAATCTAATCAGCACCAGGGCCACCTTCACGTAACTCATCTACTAAATTTTATGAAATTTGGTCAATAAGTTTTTGAACTAGAGTGGATACATACATTGCACAGACAGACCCACGCACAAAAGGCACGTTAAATATAATGTTTTCGTGTTCTGGAGTCCAAAAACATGAAAATCTGATTTGGGCAGCACACATGTCTTTCCCTGCAAACTCATTTTAACTCTCTCTTTATTTCTTGAATAATTCATTATATTGAATAACTACCATCATTATATTAAAATAACAGCCATCATTATTTTAAATGACACTGAACTGGCACTTTTATTTCAATGTTCCTTTTCATGTGTGACTGGACTTACTTTCAAAGGTATCGGCGTAGCGAAAATGCGACTAAATTAAAATATCTCGAGAACGGCTAGTCCTAGTGTAATTGGGTTGGTCCTATTCTTTACATCGTTAAACATTGCGCATGAAACAATCATTTAATGGATATATTTGAGCATACGTATTTTTTATTTTAGATTTTGACGATTTTTGAGAGCCATTTTGCAAAAAAAAAAGGCAGGTTCCTTTTTTTCTGAATCGTACCAAAATCAGCACCAGGGTAACTTACAAGTGACTTATCTACCAAATTTTGTAAATTTGAATCATTTAGTTTTTCAGATAGAGGCAATTTTTGCGGGCCATTTCGCAGAAAGGCGGGTTTTGTTATCCCAAATCGTACCAAAAACTAATCAGTACAATTGTCCAACTCAAGTGACTTATCTACCAAATGTTATGAAATTTGGTCCATTAGTTTCTAAATTAGTGAATACATACACATTGGACACACACACAGGCGTCACGCTAAAAATATATTTTTCGTATTCTAGAGGTTCCAAAACGTGTAGAACCGTCGAAAACTCAACTAGTGATTTTCGACAAGATTTCAGTACTTTCCCTATTCATTACCATGTATTGCAGGGAAAGTAAGAAGCAAGTAAATTCAAGCTTATGTACATATATAAACTCGTTGGTTAGTACCTGCTATTTAATTATCTTTAAAAGATGTATAGGAATGATGAAGGGAGAAAAGATGTTCTGTTCTCGATATACAAAATTATCTTCCCTTGCAGATCTGAAGGAAAAGAACATCCTGGTCCCGTTTGTAAACAAATTTAGAAAAATTATTATTTAATTCCCACAAAGCGACAGGGATTATCAAAGAAATTGAAGTTAATTTTGCAAAATATTGAATTTTCATCAATTAGACGTCATTTTCATTTATTGAGTATCATTTTATCAGTTCTGCAGAATTTTCATTAATTTGATAGCTTTCCTACGGTGCGAGTGGTCCTGAGTTCGAATCCAGCTCACTCCAGAACCGATTCTTTCCTTTGTGCCATCACAGTTCTCCAACCTGTCAATAGAGGGCGCCACCAAAATTTCCAAGATGTCCTCCAAGGTCTGCTTCAACCCTACTCTCTGTGTCAACACATGACGCAATCGGATAATCTTTTAAAGTGACGTCATCTGATAAGCTCATTTTATACATCCGGTAAGATAAACTTGTCGGGTGACGTCACCTGATAAGATCAGATAAGATAACGTGACGTCATCGCCCGATGACGTCATCACATTAGAATGTGCTTCTCCTGCTGCCCTTCAACTGTCATTTCTCTTCAACTAGTGTTTCGAACGACATTTACTAAAAATCTTACAATCGATGAATACTGGAACTCCATTGTTTTTGAACGCAATCAAATGTTCAAAATACCCCCCCCCCCCCACACCAATTTTCAAATGAAACTAAAAAAAATTTTTGAAATGTCAGAGCTTTTAATATTGCTACGTAATAATTTTTTACGTAATTTTTCATTAGAAAATGAATGACAAACTTCTGAATGCTAGAATTAACCGCTCTCGAGATATTGAATCATAAATACTATCTCTAAGGCTGAAAATAATTCCAGTAAGAATTTTGCATCATATTTTATAAGTTTTGTATTTAATAAAGTATTGTGTTCATTTCTGAAATCAATTTTAGTATTTTAATAAATTTTTAATATGTTATCTATAAGCATCACCCTTATTCATAGACTTGTCAGTTGGACATTTTTGTATTAAATCTCAAATTGTTTTAAAAACGAAAGGGGGCAGTAAATCTTCCGGGGATGTAAGATATAGTTTATAAAATTAGTCATATTTTGAATGTGAAACACATGAACCTCCCCCCCCCTCTCCTTCTACAATTTTTATGTTACTTATAAAGCTTGTTTATACATTACGAAATTACTTTTCTTAGAAAAAAAAACCCTGTGCCTGATCTGGTTTCTTTTACCAAAAACAGAAACTATTTTTTGCGTTCGTGTGTGATGTATGGTAGTGTGTGTGTGTGTCCATGAGTCTGTGAATGTCACATCTCACGAACGAATTAAGCGTTTCGAAAGGAATTTAGTATAAATACTACAAGTGGTGAATACCCGGTCACTCAAATTACTGCTCAAAACTTCGGGTTAGTCGAGCAGTCTGGGTATTCTACAATCGGTGAATGCGGGAAACCTATTGATTTTGAACGCAATCGAATGTTCAAATGACCCCCTTCCACTATTCGAATGAAACTTGAAAATAATCTGAACCTTCAATATTGCTACGTAATCAATTTTTATGTAATTTTTCATTAAAACACTGGATAATTTTTGAACGCTATAGCATTAACAATTCTCTAGATATTGCACGTTTTCAAATAAATTCAAAAATATTACATAAAATTAAAACATTATTAATAATAGGAAGGCCTTGCATCAGTTACTTCAATTAATTTTAAATAACGTTCAATTAAACTACTTTAAAGATACCAATGCGTAAAAGATTGCGAGAATAAGAGGATTACAAAGTGGGGAAAAACTATTATCAGCTAAACTCAAATAACATTCAATCAAACAACCTTAAAATTACCAGTGAGACTGCTGAAGTAAGAATATCAAAAATTGATGGAAACAACTAACTGGGAGAAGTTCTACTTCATTAACCAACTTCAAAAACATTTGTACAATAAATACAACTAACTAAGACTACGAATGTGTGCAGTGTAATAAGTGACAAAAATGAAGGAAAGCAACCGTTTCGAAATCCGAAAGAGCTAACTTCATCAAAATAAATAGGTACATTAAACATGCCAACCAGTAAACAATTAAAAGTTTTTAGTATTAAATTTTACGATTTTTTCCGGATTAGTAGGTATTACGTTTTGTGCAAATACCTCACTATTTTTCCTACCCTGAAAAGTAACTCGTTTCTTGTTTATCTCCCCGAAATCATTTAATGCTTTGGTGATTTTTATAACGATACACAGGAAAAGTTAAATCAATATTTTATATATTAAATAATTCGAGTTTTTATCATGCAAGTTAAACATGCCTATCCTTTGCATGTGTACTGTACACATAATATGTTATGGCGGCACGAACATTCGCTATTAATCTACGTCGTGATTACACTGGTCTTTACCAGTAATTAGGTACAGTGGCTAGCCACTATTATCAGGTACTGATGTGAATCCATTTTATTTGATGTAGACAAACATATACACAGTCAAACAGTGACATGCTTCAAAACACACTCAAAACATGCTTTGGTCTTGAAATGTGTTTTTCTCTCTCTCAAAAATCTCAAAATGTACAACTATTTTGAATCGATTTATTTACAAATATTTTACAGAAAATCAAAAATTCTTCCGATTGATATGATTCTAGGGTCAAAACATGAAAGTAGAAAGAATGGGATGGGGGTGATTATATTTAATAGAGTTACATCGTCACTAAAAATCTGATTAGAAAAATGTAGAAGTTTAATGTTGCGATGTGGGTGAAATTCACCAGGTGATGAAGAATACTTGAGGTCATACAAGTCTTTACCGGCTTGGGATTGGATAAAAAATTCATGATAACCTATACTGGTCAGCAATGAGCTTCCTATGTAAGTACATGTTCTTTTTGCTGCAACGAAAGACGCTCCAAACAGCCACTTATGTTATCGTCAAGCTTTGATATCCGTATCTTCAATTTACAAGATCTATCTTCCAGTTCAAATTTTCTTTTACGACAAAGTCTTATTTTCATCTCGTCTATCTGCTTGTCCAGATTATCTAAATAGCTTTTACGTTGATGATCTGTGGAAGAAGCCCCCGCAGAGAATTCTGTTTGCATGTCAGCCACCTGAGAATGAGACAAGAGTATTAAAGTAAATCGCTTAACTTAATGCAAAATAGCCAAAAAAAGAAATATTTGTTAAAAACATACAATAAAAAATCTGATACAAGCAGCACATCACTTTCCTTAATAAAGGAGTCAGCACATCACTTTCCTTAATAAAGGAGTCAGCACATCACTTTCCTTTATTAATTGGCAGCACATCACTTTCTTTATTAACTTTATTAAAGGTTTTGATTTTTTTAGGATTTTCTCAAAATTTCACTCGAAAATTTTGAAAGGGTCTGAATATGTGATTACGTATAAAAACAATAGACTTCCAGTATTCATGGATTGTAATTTTTGTACCAAATTTTGTTCGAATCGGTCCATTCGTTCGTCAGTTATCAGCTCCACAGACTCACTGAGACACACACATATATTTTTACACACATACAAACATCATCTCAAAAATGTCTGATTCGTGTTCAGGGATGCTTGAAACGTGCTCTTCCATCGAAAATTCGAATTCGAACTTTCGACCCCGCCACAATACTTTCCTTATATATTATATATATAAGGAAAGTAAAAATAGTTTATTCGTATAGTAGATGCTTATATTCTTTCCGGGATATTGGTTTTTTTCTCATTTAGTCGTCATTTTCATTTATTTAGCGTCATTTTATCGATTTTGTGAGATTTTTGTTAATTTGGCAGCATTTAAAAGGTAGCTAAAATAGCGAAATTCCGCTAAAATTTCCCCAAGCGTTATGAATGGAGAAATAAATTATTTTTGTAGCAAATAAATGACTATTGGCTTTCAAATACAAAGGTATTTCACAAAGTATCTTTTCTCACGAATGGAACGAGTTAGATCCACGAGAATGGTGTCACCAAATTCATCGTATGATATTACATATGAAAAGTGAACATGTTTCTCGATAGTGAATATATATGTTTTTAAATTTTTGGGATTTTTTGATAAATTTATTTTAAAAATGCGCAATATCTCGAGAACGGTTCATGCTAGCGTTAAAAGTTTATGTTAGTCGTTTTCTAGGGGAAAATTACATGAGAAATGTCTATTTGCGTAACTTTAGAAAAAGTTTTGATTTTTTGATAATTTTTTTCAAAATTACACTCGAAAATTTAGGGAGGTTCTGAACATTCAATTGCGTATCAAAACAATAGGCTTCCAGTATTCACGTATTGTAATTTTTGTACCAAATTTCATTCGAGTTGCTCCATTCGTCCGTGAGATATTGTCTCTACAGAGTCATTGACATACACACACAGACACCATCTCAAAAACGGCTGATTCGTATTCAGGGATGCTTAAAACGTGCTCTCCCGTTGAAAATTCGAATTTTCGGCTCAGTCACAATACTCCGTATATACATTATATGTTTATACGGAGAGTAACAAGTGTGTTAGTAAATAATTGTATCACATGATCCAGGAATTAAGAGAAAGGATTATAAGTGAAAGATTATATAAGTGGATTATACAGCAGGATTGAAAACTTTCTCATCTCGTTTATACTATGGATTTAAATACTTTATGTGGAAAAAAAAATAAATATTTGGGCAGCACATGACTTTCACTACAAACTCGATATCCATTTTTTTTCCTACTTTCCTTATATACATATAAAGTATAAGGCAAGTATTGTGAGTCGAAAATAATTCGAATTCGAGTTTTCGATGGGAGAGCACGTTTCAAGCATCCTTGAACACGAATCAGACGATTTTGAGATGATCTGTGTGAGTTTGTGCGTGTCAGTGAGCCTGTGAATGCGATAATTGACGAACAAATGGACCGATTGGAACGAAATTGGGTACAAAAATTACAATCCATGAATTCTGGAATCCTATTGTTTTGATACGCAATCGAGTGTCCAGAACACCCTTAAATTTTCGAGTGAAATTTTGAAAAACTCATCAAAAAATTAAAACATTTAGCATAGTTAAGCAAATAGTCATTTCTTATGTCAATTTTCATTAGAAAACGATTAAAATTAATTTTTGAACGGTAGTATGAACCGTTTTTGAGATATTGCACATTTTTCAAAAAAATTATCAAAAAATCATGCAATATGTAAAAAAAATTACCTATTGTGAATGTGTTCACTTTATATAAGTAATATCATGCGATAAATATTGTGACATCATTCTCATGGATCTAGCTGGTTCCGTTCATGTGAAAAGATACTTTATGTAATACTTTTGTATTTGGTCGCTGATAGTCATTTATCTGCATCAAGAATAACTTATATCTCTGTCCATAACGCTTAGCGAGATTTTGGCGGAATGTCGCCAACTTGGCGACTTTTTTAAATGTTGAATATTCGTTACTGTTTATTTAGAGTTGCGCAAAGTATAAGGTAATTGTGTATTTTGAAATAGTTTTACATGTTGTCATCCGAAAAATCGCCAAATGTACAATTCTACGATAAAAACACTGCTCTGTGGATCTTATAGGGAAGACTGGGGATGGTTGTAACACTTGCGATTACTCCTTCCTGGATCAAGTAGAAGTCTTGGAGCTTGGATGAAGGATTCCCAGCAGGTTCCTGCATATACCAACATTGTTTGATACGGCTGTGTCAAACGTAACACGTGGAGTTCAGCAAAGAATTTTAAAAGAGAGGTATGTAAAAAATCATGATTGTTTAAAAGTTGTTGCAAGTGTATTTCAGTTGTTAAGGATAGTTTCTGTGTTGTAATCACTTTCTAATATACATTATAATGCTGCAAAGAAGACTATTATCACGGATGTCTGCCACGCGTAACTACGGTGGTGCATTTCAATCCAATATGGCGCAACATGGGCCAGGTTGTAACAGAGCGACTAGGGTAGGTTGTAACTGTGTTACAACGTACCCTAACGTGTGGTATGTAACTATGTTACAAACACAGACTAATGGTATTCAGTGGTTACAACCTGCCCATTGTTGCTCCCGCTGCTTAAATAACAGCTCTCAATTTCCAAATCATCTGTTTGAAACTAAAATCATTCTTGCGACACAACTAAATAAAAATACCTGCAGTCGCAATAAAGTCTTTTCTAAAACCGAAAATTATTGTTATCTCAACGAATTTTCATCCAATTTCAGTCAAATGTTAACACAATACTAATAAAATACAATAAAAAATACACCAATAAAAAATATTAAGATGACATCTTTTGAATTCGGAAATTTAGAAAACCCAAAAATATAAACGCATTAGGTATTGTGTTTTCCTCCAGTCTAAATATCTACCAAACTGTCTGAT
The DNA here is from genome assembly GCA_951213105.1 of Amaurobius ferox. Classification (NCBI taxonomy): domain Eukaryota; kingdom Metazoa; phylum Arthropoda; class Arachnida; order Araneae; family Amaurobiidae; genus Amaurobius; species Amaurobius ferox. Next base: position 29,071,250 of record OX578149.1, read on the forward strand.
CGTCTGCGAATCTGCGAAAGCAAACGGTTTAATTTGACAAAATAACAGAAATCCGGGAATTTAGATTTTACAGATTCATAATGAAATTAAAAAAAAAATCTGATGTTGGTAGCACATGACTTGGCTTATATAATGCAATGAATTTACTGCTTTTTCAGCAAAAAAATGTTATTCTTAAAATAGATACTTATATTCATTCCAAGATATTTAATTTTCATTAATTTGTCGTCATTTTCATTGATTTACCGGCATTTTTATCCATTTGGTGAGATTTACGTTTATTTGCTCGTGAGATAACGTATCCACAGACTCACTGACACACACACATACATAGACAGCACCTCACAAATGTTTGATTCGAGATCGGGTATACTTGAAACGTACTTTTCCGTCGAAAACTCGTAATCGAATTTTCGACCCCGTCACAATACTTTCCTTATACATTATATATATAAGGAAAGTTATAATAACACCGAGATCCACATTACCAGGTCCTTAACTACCTGTATACCAAATGTCATATAGCAGTGAAAATTGCATATAATCTGCGCACACTGGCGCAACTGCAGGGATACGGCCCTACCCCCCCCCCCCCCCGCTTACTAAAAGAAAAAAATCACAAAACAAGGACCCTTCACCACATGAAATGACAAAACGATGTAGGTTAATATCCGTCAGAGGACACAATTTATAAATCTTACTTTCAACAATATCAACACAATTAGACCAAATTATATCTTTGACATATATTCCGCAAACAAGATAATTTCTAAAAAATAACGGCTGCTACTAACAACACCCAATTTTCAAATCGTCTGTTTTAGTCTAAAATCATTCTCTCAACACAATTGAATGGAAATACTTGAAATCGGAAGTGCCTTTAAACCTGAAAATTATTGTCATCTCAGCGAATTTTCATCCAATTTCAGCACAATACTCTTAATAATTATATAACGCTAATTCAGAAAATCCAAGTATATAAATGCGCTTGATGCTGTTTTTACCTCCAGATTATATGTATATCAAACTACCCAATCGTTTCAGAGTCTGTGGCAGCCAAGTTTATCTAATGTGAGAAAATGGCTGAAAATCGTAACTAAAATAACTATTTCGAAAATAAAATAGGGTTTACGGATCCTGAGGTACTTGTCTATCAAATTTCATGACACTTACAAGACCTTATTAACGCACAGGCCTGCAGGGTCGTGGCCCCCAAATTTTAGGGGTCCCTAAATTTTGTATGTGTTAAAACATTTTAATCAGAAATAATAGTTTATTACTTTCCTTATATATATATAATGTAAAAGGAAAGTACTGTGACGGGGTCGAAAATTCGAATTCAAATTTTCGACTGGAGAGCACGTTTCAAGCATCCCTGATCACGAATCGAACATTTTTGAGGTGACGTCTGCGTGTGTGTGAAAGTATGTGTGTGTGCGTGCGTGTTAGTGTGTCTTTGGAGACGATATCTCACGAACAAATGGAGTGATTCGAAAGAAATTTGGTACAAAAATTACATTCTGTGAATACTGGAAGCCTTTTGTTTTTAAATACAATCGAAGGTTCAGAATCCCCCTAAATTTTTGAGTGAAATTTTGAAAAATTCTTCAAAATTTCAATACCTTTATTAAAGTTAAGCATATTGACATGTCTTATGTAATTATTCCTTAGAACGATTGACATAAATTTTAGAACACAAGCATGAACCGTTTCCGAGATATTGCACGTTTTTCAAATGCATTTATCAAAAGTCCTATAAATTAAAACAAAATATTAACTGCTGAGAAATATGTTCACTTTTCATATGTAATATCATATGATAAATTTGGTGACATCCTTCTCGTGGACCTAGCTCGATCCATTCACAAGAAAAGATACTTTGAGTAATACTTTTGTGCTTGACGGCAATTTGCTATAAGAATAACTAATTGCTCCGTCCATAACGCTTGGCGAGATTTTGGGGGCGAGATTGGCAGAATGTCGCCAACTTTGCGACTTTTTTAAATGTTGCCAAATAAAAGGAAATCTCACCAAATGGATAAAAATGACGTTAAATCAATGAAAATGACGACTCATTGACGGAATGGCAATATCTTGGAAAGAATATAAATATCCACTATAACACTAACCTATTTTCTTTTACAATAAATGTAGTAAATTCATTGCATTATATAAGGAACGTCGTGTGCTGCCCACATCAGATTTTTTAATTATTTGAAAAATATAAACTGATAATGTTAGTTTTTACTTTAAATTTTGAAAATATGTTAATAGTTTTAACTAGTTATATGTTCATAGTTAAGTAGTTATTAATTAGTTTTAAGCGGAATGCATTTTTAAATAGCTTCTTTCTTTTTTTACAAATTTTGCAAACAATTTTTTTTTTCAATCTGTATCGTTGGTTCAAATGATCAGACTTAAAGCGTGCTACCTTTGATTTAAAAAAAAAAAAAAATATTTTGATTGATACAGTTTGACAATGTGTCCTTTCTGAGAAATTTAACTTGCCCCCCCCCCCCCCCCCGATTAAAGGAAATAACGTGACGAATGATGTCACTTGAAGTTCCTTTACCGCAAGAGAAGAGAAAATAAAATATTTTATAATAATTTTAAAACTTTATGTCCCTTTCATGTGAAATTTTACAACATATGTTGTTATATGACTTATATATGTTATATTTCTATATGACATACATTTGATTGTAAAATACTGTTTACATAAATATAATTTTTAACAGAGTTTTAAATTAGAAATTTCACAGCATATTATATATGACGTGCTTTTGATTCTAAAATATTCTATGTAAATACAATATGTAACGGAAGATTAAATTAAAAATAATTAAACATACCATAGACAATATTGTGCTTGGTAAGTGTTTACATTCGAGGAGGAACTTCAAACTTTGGTAATAAAGCCATCTTACAGACGAAGAGCTGTTACAACCAGGAGCGTCATCAATTCCTGTAAAACAATCGAGTTATCAGTAATAATATTCAATTTTCTGCAGCAATAACAATATTTCCTTCTAATTTTAATATTTAGGATGTTGTAGATTAAGTATATAATTACGGTTAGAAAAGTTTCGAGAATTTCATACTGTGTGCAATTAAAATATTTATACGAAAAAGCATAGACCTTTCAGGAAATTTCCATTCATAGAGTTAACTAAAACCAAAATAATGTACTTTCGGTTAAGTTTTTAAAACGTATCATTTTAATCTATTATTATTCCTCGTTCCTTCTTCTTTTTCAATATCTCACTGCATTTCAAAAATACTTCTCTTCATTTTGAACATTATTATATAACAATTTTATTTAGGCATTTTCAAACAGCTTAAGCACAAGAAAATCTATGCAGTCGTTTTTGTTAATTTAAAAAATTTGAATTTTTGTTTCAGAAAAGTAGTTAACATTGTATTTGAAGAATAATTATGGGACTTAAAAGTTTGCTCAGCAACTATTGATGCCGAACTAATCGCCAGAGAGGGATGCAGAAGAAAAATTAACTGAGATGTGGCTCAACTTGATTTTCTAATACCAGGAGCCATTTTTTTTCAAATTTTACAAGAAAATATGTGAAAAATCGGTATCGTGGGTAGTCACCTATTAGTTTTTGCACGAATTTAAAAAAATTCTAACTAGTTCTAAATATATTGACAACAAATCCGAATATGAAGTTTCGTAAAATTCTATTAGTATTTGTGGCTGTTACCGTGTACAGAAAAGATCGATCACAGACAGACAGATTGACCGACATCACTCCAGAAATAGTTAAAAGATGTTCAGAAGGTCTTAAAACACAGTATATTGGCATTAAAATCTCGAAATAGAACATTTTAGGGAAAGCAATACTTTCTCTATACTACGTATGAGAAAGTAAAAAGCCTGGCTATATGAATTTCCTTAAAAATTGCAGGACGAATATTGAACAGATACATACCAGCAGTTGACTTGTAACTTCTTTTCAATCTTTCTGTTTCCATCCAAAAGTCTTTTTGTAGAGATGCCAGTTTTTGTACACACTCTTCCGTTGAAATGCTCATTTTAAAGGCTATTTCATTGAAAGCTTCACTTCTTAATTCTTGATTGAAATGATGTGGGTTCCTTTTATCCCATAAAAAATCCTGTTCTCTGTACAGATAAATAAAATGATTAACCATTGCGTTATTCCACTCCATGATGAGTTATAGCTTTGGAAAGGACACTATATAGATATTGGATTGATATTTTGTAGTTTTCTGGGCAGGCAACGTTCAGAAAAAATGACTGTGTAAGCAGATAGAACCAGCAACTCGTTCTTCAGTCGAGATCGAGAATATCGTAACACGTGAAGTTCCTAGCAGTAGTATGCTTTCACCTTCGGACTGTGAGCGCTTGTTTGTTACTTGTTTCGTCCTGTTTTCACTATGGACTCATGAAGGCCCGCCCCTTGATGGGCGGAACGTTGGCAGCCAATAGGAAATGTAGTTGGCGATAGTGGGGTCATCTCAAGGACTCAAAGAATCATAATTTGATTCGGAGCTTAGCCTTCGAACAGTATGGACCTTTTCTTCGAGTTCCTGTTATCTACGTGACCATCGGCCGCGCCACTGTACCTGCCGGCTCTTCCTTTTGTTCTCCCACGACCTTTCTACTGTTTTCCCGTGACCTTGAGCCACCTGCCTGCCCACAGCCGTGGGATGACTGAGTCAGCAGAATTTCCGCCGTTGCCGCACCCTGCGGGACAAGTGACCACCCACGTGGGAGACCCACCACATGTAAAAACGTCCCTGGAAATAACGCTATCTGATGCCAAGCTGGAAGCCAGCGATATGAGAGCCATCTATAATGACTTGGACATGGAAATCAGACGATGCAAAGATCCGGATGAGACGCTGCAACTAAAGGCCAGACTTCAAATGCATAAAATGAAGATGGACCGCGTCTTCGCGAAGTACAAGTTGACACAGTATGGTGAGGCCTGTCGGAGACCGTCTCCGGCAGTTATTTCTTCTCCTCTTATTTCTGTTAGTCAGCCTGTGACTTCTGTAGCCTTGCCACTTAACTCTCAGGATATTGATAGAGACCCTGGCAGAATACCAAATTTTAAAACTAACCCCACCGCTAACGGTGGAAATTCTAGGCCTAAAAAGCACAGAATTAGAGATGACGATGGATTCGAGCTGCCGCCAAAAAGGCACACAGCTAGCTTAGTAAGCAACCCCCCCCCCCCCTCATCCCTAACTTAAATGTGAGTAACGGTGATAATACTGATGTACCTGCGCCTGACGCAGAAATTCCCGAGGACATGATATTCGATGCTCCAGTTAAGGAACGCCGCCCCCCTCCCTTCTTCATAGTGGTTACGACGCACTATCATCATCTGCTGCAGGACATAAAGGAATTAGCTCCTGAAATGTCTGCAAAAATGACTAACACTGGAGACTTTATTAAAGTTAACGTAAAGTCACGTGAAGAATATATCAAAATGCAAAGATTTTTGATAGATTGTTCAATTCAAATCGCACCTCCTGGACGATGCTATGCCATTAAAAGTTGTCATCAGGGGCCTTCCGATCTGTACACAGACGGGGCAAATAAGGTCAGAGCTTGAAATTCTTAGGTACACCCCAATCAGCGTGACGCAGTTGGCGCAGGGACCCAAGAATAAAAAAGTCCTCATGCCGCTGTTCTACGTGCAGCTCGAGAAAACCCCTGATAATTCAAAAATTTATGAAGTTTCTAAATTGATGTATACAGAGGTTAGGATCGAGAGGTACAGTGGCCGTTAGCAAGTTAATCAGTGCTATCGCTGCCAGTCCTTCGGACATGCTAGCAATTCTTGCCATCTTCCAGCTCGCTGCGTCGAGTGTGCGCAAGTGCACTTAGCCAGTGAGTGCACGAAAACTGTGGAAACCCCTTGTGTGTGCGCCAACTGTAGCGGCCCACACCCTGCATCCTACAGGAACTGCCCCAAGTTCCCAAAGTACCGCCCCCCCCTCGATCAAGGAGCTCCAGTGTTGGCAACAGGTTCGTCGACCCTCAGCGGTCATATGCTGACATCACGAAAGGACGTAACGAGGACTTCAAAAAGACCCAAGAGGTCAACCAAAAATTGTCTGCCCCTAACGAATAAAACATTAACAAATCCGAAGTCATCCAAGATGACTTTCTAAATCTTCTCTTTAGATTCGGAGAGCAGTATGGTACTGCCGTTGTAAATCTGGCCTTTAAGACGGCCCTTCCCCATCTTTGGTCTGCTCCAACCGAGATGGATAAAATCCAAATTCTGTTTGAGGGTGTAAGCACCCTCATTGGCAAACATTAGCCTCCCCCCCCTTTTGGCTATGAATTTTCAACAAAGGAACTTGAAGGCTCTTACCATTGGCATCTGGAATGCCAATGGACTCCATGAAATCCATGAGGCTAGGGACTTTTGTACAGCATATAACTTAGATTTGTTTTTGGTTCAAGAAACCCACTTCAGTCCAGGGAACATCTGCTGGATTGCTAACTACGTCTTATACAATGATGACAGGCCTGGTACTAGCAATCGTACTGACGGTGGCACAGCCATCTACATCAAGAGTAACCTTCTGCACAGTCGGATACCATCCCCCCCCTCCAGACTGGAGAAACCACTGAGGTGCAAATCAACCTGCCAAATAATCCTGTCATAACCATTGCGTCTTTATACTTCCCACCGAGGTATGGTAATTCTGGCCTGGTTATTGTTGACCTATTCTCCCTCTTCAAAATTTCCCCCCATGTTGCTGGTGATTTCAACGCTAAACACCAAGCCTGGGGATGTCCATCGTCGAATCCTCTCGGCCAGGGCCTAAAGCGCTGGACTGACGAGCGAAACTACGATGTTATAGCCCCAGGTGACCCCACCCACTTAAATAACGATCTGGACTTCGCCATCACCAGCAACATCCCCTATACATATCACATAGAAGTAAGTGATGAACTCCCCTCTGATCATCTCCCCATCCTGTATTCCATTGAACTGAACCACTTCTCTCTTGTCACTCCGGCCAAGCTGAAAACAAGCTGGTCGATGTTCAAGAACTTACTTGCACCCCCCCCCCCGCCTCCTTGCTACTTTAAATTGGACAGCGGACCTTGTGGATGCGGAGGTTGTTGTTGTTGAGACCCAGACCGTCCGACCTACCAGAAAGGTGTAAGGTAACTGTATGGACGGCCGGGAAGTGCCACCCAATTTAGACCGGAACCCAGTGGGGGGTGGATGCGGATGTGGAGAAACTCGTTTATATCCTCCGGGAAACCTACTCTGCATCCTCGAGGCCCCGAAATGCCAAGGTCGATTATTATAAGCTACCGCCCGGAATACAGGATATGATCAGAGACAGGAACCGGGTCCGGAAGGAGTGGCAGGCCAGCCGAAACCCCGACCTTAAACGTGAGCTAAACTTCCTCAGAGCGCAAGTTGGCTCACGTATTAAGGCCTTTACAAGTGCACGATGAAACGCTTACGTTGAGTCCTTAACGACTCAGGACAACACCATTTGGAGGGCAACCTCACGTATTCGTAGGCACAAAACTTACATCCCCGCGCTTAACGGCCCCAATTGCAGAGCAATCTCCAAGACACAAAAGGCTGAACTGCTTGCAGACAGTCATAGAAGACAGTTTGAACCTCATCACGATGTAATCGATCCTCGGACGGTAGCATTGGTGGATCCCATGGTTGAACAATTCATCTCCACGCCATCGCCTAACACGCTCAGGGTGGTCAAACACCCTGACATTGCCCTCTATATTCAAAAATTGAAGAGTAACAAAACGCCTGGGAGAGATCTTATCTCTAATAATATGTTAAAAAACTAAACCCTATGTATCTTATCTTGTAAACCTCTTTAACATTCTTCTTGACCTCAATTATTTTCCTCGGGCTTGGAAGGTGGCCATTGTGTCCACCCTCCCCAAACCCGGCCAAAACCATTCTGACCCTTCAAACTATCATCCTATCTCCTTACTTTCTGTCCAGTCTAAACTTTTCGAGTATGTCTTGGTCAGGCATCTGGATGAGTTCTGCAGCCTTAATGATTTAGTCATTCCTGAAAAATATGGGTTCAGGAAGAAGCATTCGATGCAACACCGGTTGCTTAGGGTTGCGGAGCTCATTCAGGAGGGTCTCTCCAAGCATCTCAACACTACTGTTATTTTCCTGGATAAACAAAAAGCCTTTGATAAGGTGTGGATATCCGGACTCCTTTAAACTAATTGCTCTACACTTTCCTGCTCACCTTATCAAGATCCTCCACTCTTACCTAACGGAGCGTAGCTTCGCGGTAAGAGTATCTAACTCTCTTTCCTCTCCCTGTAATATACTCAGCGGGGTCCCTCAAGGCTCTCTTGTCGGCCCCAAATTGTTCAACCTATACATTAACGATCTGTCACGTTTCCCCGGTGTCAAATTAGGTATGTATGCCGACGACACAGCCCTGATTTCACAACATAAACTCACACATCTCGTGCACAGAACTCGTCAAGGCTACCTGGACTCCATGACGCAATGGTTAAAAAATTGGAGTATTAAAGTCAACGTCGCCAAGTGTGCTGCCGTCAGTTCCCCCCCCCCCCTCGCCGAACCCCCGTCACTAATTTAACTTTAAACAACGAACCGATTCCCTGGCAATCTAGCTACAACTACCTAGGAGTATACTTGGATTCAAAACAGACGTGGAAACTTCACATCTCTGAAATCTGTCAGAAAGTGAAGTCTGCACTCGCCCATATGCGTCCCCTCTTGGCAGGAAACAGCCGCCATCCAAATTTTGCAAAAAACTATTTATTTTTATCAGAAATTTTTGTAAACTCCGTTTTGTATAGCACAGAATTAAGAATTTTTCATTTGCTGAATGTGTTTATATTGATGATCATCAATTTATTTGCATATTTATTTAATTTAGCAATATTCAATAAAGTTTGAAAAAATTAAATTCAGAAAATATTATTTAGGGTACTTTTGTATTATTGCGAGTTTCACCGTTATATATTGCCAACTGATGAGCAGTTATACCAATGAGTCATTAGTTATATAGAGCACTACATTATCACGTAATACATTAGCAACTAATAAGTAATTATAGTTCATTTAATATGTGATATAATATATATAATTATAATTAAAATATTTTCTAATGCAGTAATTCAATAAAAACTAAAATTTAGCATTTTAGTGCATTTCCCTCAGTCACCAAATGTTTTTTCTAAGGAGCTCCTCCTTCAAGGCTCTTGACAGCTTTGTTGGTGGAATAATCCCCCCTCCCTCCTTGAATTTCACTCCAGCCCCTCTTGAATTACATTTCTCGCTACTCTCCTGTTCGGAGAGACTGGAGATATCCCCCACCCTTCAGGCACGGAAGAATTGTAAAGCTTGCTTCCCTGCTCTCTCTCTCTGGTAGAAAGAATTCGTGAAGATTCCTCTAAAGAAGTATGTCATTGATCTCAGAAAAGCAGTCTACATTTTATTTCAGGTGTAGCATCGGTGGTTCAGTGGTAGAATGCTCGCCTGCCACGCGGGCGGCCCGGGTTCGATTCCCGGCCGATGCATGTGTGAAATTTTTGGAGTTCAATATAATGGGAGTTTCTTAATGCTTTTTAAACGTGGAATTATTTTACTGATCCTCAAAAGACTCATAATGTGACTGACAAGAGAACCAGAAAAATAGTTTTAACGTATCAACGTTTAATTAAAAAATTCGAGTAAAGAAAAGGTACTTCCATCATTAAAGATACCCAGGAAGTAAACAGGAACTTATTCCAAGGAAGGCTGGAGTGAAACTCAAAGGTCTTGAAGGAATGCACTAAAATATTGAATTTTATTTTTTAAATAAATTGCTTTATAAACAATAATTAATTCATTATATCTAAATAAGGAATTTTTATTTATTTGAAAATACTGTTATTATGTGTTTATGTACTACAAATTCTATTTTAATCATAAGCATTTGTAAACTTTAATAGATTTCAATCCATATAAAGTAATATGTAAATTATTAGCAAATATTTAATTGTATCGCTATATTTGCAAGCTGATAGTTGATTATGAAAATTCATATAGCTACTGTACATCAATATTAATGTATAATAGTTACAAATTATTTAAATTAAGTATTTATTAGTAGAGAAGCTGTTAATTAATTGAAGAAAATTTATAGAAACTGATATGTTAACGCATAAAATTAACTATATAATTATTTATCATCAGTTGATTTTGACTCTACAGTGTATAACACTGAACTCCGCAATAATACAAAAGTACCCTACTATTGTCTTAATTTAATTTTTACAACTTTTAAATATTTTTAAAATGCAAAATGAGTATATATATATATATATATATATATATATATATTATTATCAGTATAACCGTAAATTCAAAAATTCTAAAAATTCTTCTGTTTTAGAATACATAGCAAACTAATTTAAAAAAAATCCTCATAAAGCAATTTTTCATGCAAAATTGGTTTCACATTTTCATATCACTACTAAAACTGAATATTTTTATCAGGGAATGGGAGGCGCCGAGTATACCTCTTGGGGTAACTCAAACTCGCCTGGCTCTTGCCTAACTACGGCAATGCTCTCATTATAATGCAAAATGTTAATTTTATGTCAGCCAAATAGTTAAAACTAATGATCGACAAGCAATACAATTAATGAAATTAGTCGCTTTCTAGTTCTAATTTTCACATGACGGTTTTTTCTTTAGCTGAGAAAAAGAAAATTTGCTACGAAATGTTAAATTATAGTCCTTCAACAAACTTCGTGAATCAAGAAAATATTTCATTGTATATTGTAAAGCAATTTTAATAAGGGTTTTTTAACATTCTATTTTTTCCCTACAATTCACTGTAATGTATAGGGAGAGTACCGAAATCGTGTCGAAAATCGCAACTCGAGTTTTCGACGGATCTGCACGTTTTCAGCACTTTAGAAACCCTAAAAACTATGTTTTGCGTGATGTCAGTGTGTGTGAATATCAGAGCTGTTGCTAGGCAGGGGCCAGAAAGAGCTAAATCCCCCCCCCTCCCAAGAGGTATACTTATTCCACCCCTCCTGATAATATTATTGAATTTTTAGTAATGATATGAAATTTCATATAAAATGTTATTTTGCATAAAAAACTTCTCTGAGATTTTTTTTATAAATTACTTCCTTTTAAAGCTTTTTTAACTAAGATGAATTTGTGATTATACTAAAGATCAATGTATTTACACATTTAATTAAAAAATATTTTAAAATTATGACAATAGTATTTAGTGTACTCCTGTATTATTATGGGGGTTCACTGTTATACATTATACAGTTAAAATCAACTGATCAGTAGCTAAGAGTTAATATTAAACATTAACCTGTATAAACTTTCAGCATGTTACTACAAATTATTTACAGCTTTATTACTAGTTAATGCTTACATCAAAATCAATTGCAATTATTATATATTAATATTGATGTATAATTACTATATGAACATTAATAATCAGCTTTTAGCTTGCAAATATAAATATGCAATTATTCGTTAATAATTTATATAATTGACTCTTTCGAAGAGTACTTTCCTTGTGGATGCCGCCCCCACTGGAATTTGATCTAAAATGGGTGGCACTTCTGGGTCGCCCAAACAGATACTTTACACCTTTAGGTAGGTAGGCCTGTCTGAGTCGAAAAAGATAGTTTATACGATTAATTAATTAGTCATATTTTGAACGTTTAGAATTTTCTGAATAATAATACCCTCTACCCCCCTCTTCCTTCATTTTCACTAGAAAAAACCTTACTTATGCTAGGATTTTTCCCGTTTTTTTTTCATTATTATTTTTTATACTGAAAAAAAAAATCAATTTTTTTGCGTCCTAAATCAGTTGAAACCGTTAGTAATTTTTTATATGTTTTATTTTCAACGAAGTTGTCCCTTTAGTTATAGCGACTGCTTTCTCCGAACAGTAACTGGAATTTTATCCGCTGTGTCTTTAATGTATTCAAGAATTCCCTTCGTTTCCGAATGCAAATAGATAATGCAGAGGATCAGCCCGCTTCTAATTCGTTTAAAATAGATTGAATGAACGAACTGATATACAGATTGGATTAGCTAAGTGACTCTCAAAATATCGATTGTTCCGTACGTACATTTGGACATGAAGGGTGAAAAGTATTATTACTCTTCATGCGTTTCGATTATCAAAATAAAATAGTGATTTTTTCCTCAATGTGTAATATATATTTTACACATATAATTTTACTTTCCCAGCGTATTGACCTCAACACAGAATAAGGTACTCTGTGTTGTGTTCGTATTGACCTCATTTCTTTTCCTTGGTTAAATAAATTTTGGACAATGAATATAACTGAAATATTCCTATGATGGCTGCCTTTTGTGAATAGTTTGCTCAAGCGAGTATCGTGCCCCAATTCTATCATAAGGTCGTCTGTGATGATAAGAGCATCTCGAATTGTATTCAAGTTAGAGGGCAAACTTTCATAAAAATCTACATTTTTCAGAGTATTGAAGAGCTGCTGGTAAGCGCCGTAGCAGTATACAACAAGCTTGGGCATTGGTTTAAACATGTGTTATTCAATAAGTTTCTTAACAAAGACGGTCTTGCCTGACCCCGTTGGTCCACTAACTATACACGTTGATGGGTGCTTTAAACGGGGAAGCTCCTTGGATATTAATGACGCAAATTCTTGGGTGTGCACTGTTTTAATACAGATCTGAAGCAGCAGAAAAAAATAAAAGTTTTTCCTGCGACAAAAATATCTGGTATACAGTTATGTGCAAATAGTTTTTTAAATAACTTTCATTTAATGTTTTAACTTAATTTAATAATAAAAGGTAAGTATTTATTAACAAATAGAAACAATAAAATGAGTAGAGACATTTATTTCAATATATATTATTTTTATTTTTTAAAAATCATGTTTACACCATATCTTTTCTTGACAAATTGATACATTCTAAAATCATTCTTTTTTCCAGCAAGATTACATATAATAAAATTTATACATAGTCCTTGGCATGGTTTCACTAAGAAATAAATACAAAAGTGTCCACATACATTAGAAGTAAAACTTTGCAGAGATATCTTGTTACATCTCAGGTGGGGGTATTTCATGACAAATCTTCCAATATCTTTTCCATACATTTCAGGAGGTAAGCTATATGAATCGAAAAATTCAATGGATTGATTGTCTTCGATAAATAACGCCAACCAGTGACTACCGGCTTCAGTATGGTTATCCGTGTTAATAACGAGAGCTGCAGGGGTTATATCAATATTAGGAATTCTATCCGACGGGAAAACTCCTTTGAAATATCTCGCTGTATGACGATCACGAGATAATATTTTATAATTGTCCGAGGAATTCATCAATTTCCAAAATCGTACAATATGTTTCTAGCTTTGTTGATTTCTATCAGGTTTTCAAATTCAGCATACACCAACAATGAGACTGTATGTTGTAGAGGAACGCTAAATTTTATTTCTAGTCTTAAGTTGCTATGTCGTACCAGATTCAAATGGGAACCATCACATAAATCGGGGGACAAATCAAAGAGAAATAAGCAATTTCCCTCAGGAAATTCCGATCTCGAAAGGTAAAGTCCGCGATCTTCTGCAGTGAGAAATAAATTCTGAAAAGCACGAATGAAATTCTATTAGCAAAGTCGGGTTGCAATGGGTTATGGGGCATGGTTTGTCCATCTACGTAGACGCCGATAAAGTTTATATTGTAATGCTGAAATTCAAAGGGTGACTTTTTATAGTTGCCATTAAATGCGTCTTTATCTTCACAAGCAACAAGTATACGCTTAGACATCTGTCCTGTAAAAATATTATCTTGAACGAAACACATATTTCCAGTGGGGATCGAATATGCTTTGCAAAGCACTCTATTGATAGGATACTTGGCTGTTGTTTTTTCTAAACTCTTTGCATGCCCTAATACAACACCGGGACTGACTATCACTTTGCGTACAAACAACGACGCGTGTTCAAGCACAACTTTATAATCACCTATTCCCAACAAACAAAATTCGGGTTTGCTACGAATGAGTTTAATTTTCATGTCTACCATGTTCAGCAAAAGTCTATCTTGGTGAAACAAATCCACGTGTAGCCGACCTTCCATGTCTACCGTTGTGCTCAGTTGAATCATTTCTGCTCGTTTGCTAAATCCTTCATTTGGATTAGGATCTTTGACATCGAATACATTCATTCTACCAGCGATATCTTTAAAAAATAGTTCGGCCGAGAGTTGAGAAGTTTTGGTATCAAAACCATGATTTAGTAATTTTTCTATAATGGCTCTATAGGGGTATGTATTGTTGCTCGACGACTAATCTTTCATTCAGACTGATATCCACTTGAGAAAATAGAGAATGCAAAAACGAATTGACGGGGCCTACTTTATCTTCTTTAGTGAGGGAAGTTCCATCATTTTTTAGATATTTTACCTTAACATAAAGTTGAGTTTGGGATAAATCAAGATAATCCTCCACTTCCAGATACATTAAATTCAACAGGACTGCCGTTAGATACATTGGCAACAGGATGAAATTCGACCCATTGCCCTCTTTCTATAACTGTTTGCGTAGGAGGAAGCGTAAATAAATTAAGTTCGGATTTTGCACACTCAGGTGAATCTTTTAGAAGAAAAGCCATTACGCCTCAAAAATGTCACGTCCTTGCACCTTCTTGACTTTAGACGAAATGACACGTTTGGGAATTTTTCTCTTCCTTTTAAATCTTCCATGACCGATCATCTCGTCTGCTTTTCGAACCGCTTTTTTAGCTAGCGTTTTACCAGCTTCTTTGGCTCTCGATTTTACTGATGTTTTAAAATTATCACCAGCTAACACATCATTGGCGATAAGAGTTCCTGTTCTTAGAGCTTCCTTTCCTGCAGTTTTTGCTCCTCGCACCAAAAATGGTAAGGAACTTCGAAAAGGCCTAACAAAGAATCCGCCAATACCGTATCCTTTTTGTAGAGTAATTCCTCCTTAATGAGGCATGCCGTTACCGGTCTGTCCCACATAATAATCTTCAAATTTTTTAGTGCAGCACGTATGATGATGACGTATGCACAAGCATGATGATGATACTTCTGCAACGTTTGTTTTACAAATGAACTCACGTTTTTTTCTAACAATCTTTTATACAAGTTGTCTCATTCGAAAATGTAATACTATGAAAACTGTGCCTCTTTCAAATGGCACCAAGTCACCTGAATGTAGTCTCAATTCAATTTGAATGGTTTGAAAATGCTGGCGTATGACCGGCAAGTAGAAAGGTCTTGCATAATGAGCATGGATCATTTCACCGTCGTTTCCTTCTATAGTTACAATTTTTAAAAGAGGCGCTTTCTCCAACTATTTGCGGCTCTACTAGGTCACAGTACTTATACATAACGGAGAAAGAAGCGTTAGCATCCGCCACAATTGGACTTTGCACAATTCCTTTATATTCACCTGGTTTAAATCCGAGGAGTTCGGAAATGCCTTCATGAAGCACTACTTTGGATTCTTCTTTGGTTTTTATAGTCACTCGCTTCGTGACAGAATGATAGGAAAATTCAATTTTATTTTTATGGGATGTTAAACTCATGGCTTTTAAAAGATCTGGTATAGTCTCGTAACAACCAGGAGGAACACGCCTTCCTTCTAATTCACTCCCATCTAGAGAAAATCCAAATAAATTGTTATTTTTCCTTAAATTGAACCAGGTATGGGGATAGATCAAATCGACAACGGCTATTTCCCATTCCGCACTGTTTAAGTGTATGGAAGACGGAAGTTGTGTAGTAAATCGGGATATTTTATTTTCAGAGAAAAAACGCTGTGAGCTATCACTAATGAGTGTGACGTAGAACGACATTTTTATTAAATAGAAGGTAAATACGATTGGTGAGACCTTTTATATCCTTTTCATATCCTGTACCCAAGTATTAAAATTTTCAGGATAACCTTGAAATTTCACAAAGTGTTCCAGTTTTCCGTTTCGTTTTCTTTTCTTTATAATTTTTTCCACAGGGTAATGCCAGAATCTGTGATCTTCTGCAATTCTTGTTTATAAAACGTGCCTTCAATTACCTCACCTGCTAAATCTTTCAACTTATATACTATAGGTCTTCGAGAAATAATTTTAAGAATCGGAAATATTTCTCTTGTCCAATTTTGCTCGTAACATTTTTCGAAACGTAATTTCGTTTTACTAATGCATACCGTGTCTCCGATTTTAAATTCCGGCACTAACGGTTTCAACAGCTTAGATTCATTTCCATGTTACTGACTGATTATCAACTGTAACAGAAGAGGGTTTCATTTTAATACTTCGATGCCACGTGTTATTGTAACTATGCAATAATTTTTTAACAACATCAATATAACGTTTTGTATTTTTTTCAGAAAAATATTTCCACATTTTTTATTTTAATGTACGATTAAATCTCTCTACAATACTTGATTTCATATCATTGGTAGTCGTAAAAAAATGAGCCTTCATTTGCTTTAAATAATTTTGTACAAGTTTATTTTTAAATTCTGGCCCTTTATCTGTCTGTAGATATTCTGGTTTCCTTTCTTTAAATATTTCCTTCGAAGCTATAATTACATTTTTTCCTCTTTTATATTTAAGAGCCCATGCATATTTCGAGAGAATATCTATGCAGGTTAACAAATATTTGTATCCGTCATTAAATTTAGCTAGAGACTGCATATCAACTAAATCTGATTGAAACTGTTCATTTATAGCACCCACAATTACTCGATTTCGAAGAAATTTAGGACGCAAAGTATAAGAAACTTTCTTTTCCAACCACTCTTTAATATATTTTCTTTTAACTTTCCCTTTTAAAGTACGGTATAATGCATCAATTCCACTATAACTAGCTGCGTGCGATGGATTTTCGTAAGCGCTAGACAATGCTTTTTCCATTTCCAATAACGTTTAACTTACACTGAGATAATGATTAAGAGAAGATGTTTACTCTAAGAAATAATAAATCACAATGAATCGTTATAAATCAGTTACCATATTTATATATGCTCTAGTTTTTAAACAAAATCATAACTTTTTAAACACAAATTATACAATACAGTAAAACGCACTCAGTATGTAAAAATGTGAAATGAAAATGCAAATATCAAATACATATATCAATATACATTTTATTCAACAGAACTCATTAAATTTTGGTACATAGTTTCTTCTTCATTAATATATAACTTTTCAAATAATAATTTTACATTTAAACCATCAAAAAATTCTTCTTCACAAAGTACCATATCAAGATCAATATTTCTATCAATGAAGTGTTTTGTTATTTAACACCAGTTCAAATGATATAAAGCATGTTCAAAATTTTCATGAAATTTTTCAGCACGACTCATCGTTAAACAGTCATGCATAAACAGCGTTTCGTAAGTTTCACGACATCCAAAACAGTTAAACAGTTCTGTAATCTTTAAAGTAATTGCAATTGATAAACACATACCCAATGAGTCCGTTATTTCTTGAATATTTCCTTCCGTTATTTCTTGTTCTTTCATGTCATACGACTGGCCAATTAAATGAGAATTTGATTTCAATCCATCCATCTGTTGATGAATGAAGTAAGCTAAAGTTTCTCTAATAAGATTTCCTTTAACTCTATCAGTAATTAAAGAGGCTGGGTTATTTAGTTTTAAAAACTGAGCACCGTTAAGCTAGACATGATCAAACAAGAACTCAAATCTCAAATTTTTGCGTTGGAATATTCTTTGAAATACATACACTCGTTCACCGTCTTTCATTTGTGTTGATATGCAGACATCTCTATCAACCACAAGAACCTTGTGGTTGATATCAAATCGTGGGTGTATCAAATCGTACGGCACAGATTCTTGTTTCAACAACTTAGACTCTCTCGAACATTTCGCCATCAGTTCACGTTCTAACTTGCGCATTCTGGGTTCTAGGGAACAAATGTTTGATACTTCTCCAAAAGAACGCTTCATTTTTAATCTTGTATTATATTATAGAATTCACCAGCAAATGTTCACAGCACTGGCCCTATACATTCACTGTTGCAATCGTCACTAAATCTCACCAGCCAGTACGCATGAGCTTACGCAGACGTTGCCATTCTGCATCAACAAATTCCTTGCCAGCCAATAGAAATTCTAATAAAAATTAAAGCTACCGAGGGAACCACTCAACACAGCGGAAATCAACTGCAGCGAATCTACTGTTGCCTTTTCAAAGATGCCTATAGACACTTGTTTTAAGATGACGTCATGAAATTGCACAGCCAATCAGATTCATTCCACGTGTGCAAGGAATAAACATTAGAAGCAGCCATTGGAATGACTCAATTCGTTCTACATAACAACACGACCACGTGGTATTGCACATAGCTCATGACGTCATTATATTTATTTTAATATATTTATAAATATATTAAAATTCTGTGAAAGTATTTGTTTTTTGAGTGTTTTTTAATATATTTATTTTAATAATTTCTTTTCACAGAATGGCAACGGGATAATTTTATCAAGCACGTGGTGTGTGACTTCACGTGAAGTGGGAGTATTTGTTTTTGAGTGGAGTTGAGTTGTTTGTTATGGTAATCTTCTACGAGGGTGTTTTTTAATGCGAGTTGAGTTGTTTGACTTTCAGAATTTCTTTTCAAAGAATTGCAACAGGTACGTATTATCGTGATGGGAAAAGGATGACGTCATACCACGTGTTATTTTACAGGAGGTTTGAAACTCCGTGATTTTGACGCCACGTGGAGATTGCAGTGAAAGTAGAAGTAAATGTTTTGGAAATAAATATATTAAAATAAATATAATAACGTCAAAAGGAGCCTTAGCTAGACCTAAGGCTCCTCTATATACGAGCTGACTCATCAAGCATATTGAAGCCCACCATAGCTGGAAGCGCAATCCATTAGCATTAGCTCTAATCGTATTTTCACTTTAGGAAGTACTATTGAAATAATTATAGGTGGTTATTTTGCACCGAGCTGCTCTAATCGTTCTAGAAAGGGTTTTAGGCTATTTCGCTTTCCTAGAGACGAAGAAAGAAGAAAAAAATAGCTAATAAATATTTGGATACCCGGTACTAGAGCACACTTGTGCGAGCTAAGTTCTACAATATTCTAATTAAAAAATCTTTTTTTATATAAAGTGTTAATTTTAAGCACTTATTTTATAATTTCTGTAAATCTAGTATGGAATCCTATGGGCTTCAATATGCTTGATAAGTCATCCTGTAGTAGAGGAGCTCTAGCTAGACCCATTCTCTGACAGAGTTGAGAAAAACTATTATTGGGAAACGTTGCTCGAAATCTATTTAAATATTTATCTAATAGTAACTGTGTGCAAGCAATATAGAAACAAGTAAAACAGTATATGCCTAGCAATGTGAAGTTTGCGAAAATAAATTCCGTACATATGAAAAGAAATAGCAAATTTTTTATGAGAGTGGAAGCTATTAAAATTTTAACATAAGGGAAGTTTATACAAAGATTACTGAATGCTATGTTGAAAGATAATTGAATGAGCAAAGGTTATGTATAAAAAAATAGTGAATGATCATCGAAGGGCCAATAGTTGTTAGGTGTGTTATGTGAAACGGTTTGAGAAGGATATAAATATATATTTCTAATCTAAATGTGGCAAATCAGTCATCATTTAAATATTGACTGTATTCCGAAGTTTACAGTCATGAATAACGCAGTATAAATTAGAATAAATATTATTTCCAGGCAACGCAATGCATAGCTTTTGTCTAGTTCAAAAATGTTACATGTTTCAGAAAAAATATTTCGTCTGGATTTGAGAGAAAGAAGGAAACTTTCAAAATCATCTGAAGAAAAAACAGTAATTGATTTAAATTTAAAAACACATATTTTATCAAATCATTGCAATAATAATTATTAGTCACGTCAAATGTATTTTGTTAAGAATTTTTTTGTTAGTAAATTTGTTAATAAAATGTTTGCTAAGGCATTTATATCCTGATTCGTCAAATTGAAGGGCTTCATCATGAGTAAGACTCAAGCACGGGGTTAGTGGAGTACCCAGGAGAGGAAGACTTTCTCCTTTTAAACTCCAGAAGAAAAGGAAAAAAGAAATAAAATGGAAATAATAAGATGTAATTAAATCAACTATAAGGTAGCTGAGAACTAAGAGATGCTTGGGGGGGGGGGGCAGGACCGATGTCATGCCCTTCCCCAAGTCTTCAGAAGACGGAAAGTTGGGGGCCAAGTGGGTTCCCAACAGCAGAGGAAAAGAGGGAGATAGACTGCGTGCGCCCCGGGGGGCGCAGGGCCTTGAGCTTGAGCAGTGCCTAGTAGCAGAAGAGGGGAAGGGCTTGCCAACAAATCGCGAATTCCCAAAAGCAACTAGAGTCTGCAACTAAAAAAGGAGAGCACATAAGACTATACTGGATGGAACCGCTTTTTAGGGCGGAAGAAGATGTCTCTCACCGATCGAGCAGGTAACGACCGGGGGCGCTTGCGCGTGCCCGGCCGACCTGGCCGATAGTGCGGGACATTGTCCAACGTAGGGTTATTAACGCTTCTCAGACCTCTGTGAAAATTTAGAGAAAGATTTTTGACATGTTCCATAAAAGGCCTAATTCTGAGGTCTCTGTGCAGGACTTCTAGTTGGACGTAGTTCGGCAGATCAGCAAACATACGCAGTGCGTTATTTTGGATGACTTGAAGCTTCCTAAGGTGAGTCTCCCCTGCAGTACCCCAAACCGGGACACCGTACGTCATAATGGGACGTATATAGGACTTGTATAGCAATAACTTATTATGAATGGACAGGCGGCTATTCCTAGCCAAAAGGGGACGAAGCTGGGCGAGTGTAAACTTCACTTTCTTACTAGTTCCAGAAATGTGAAGTTTCCACGTAAATTTGGAGTCGAGGTACACACCAAGGTACTTGTAACTATCTTGCCAGGGAATGGGCTGATTATTTAAAATCAAATTAGTGGAAGGGGTTTGGCGGGGGGAGGGGGAAGGTGACAGCAGCACACTTACTTACGTTGACTTCGCCACTTGATCAGCCATTGTGTCAACTTGTCCAGATAACCTTGTAGGGTGTCGTGCACGACTTGTGTCTGTTTGTGATGTGTGAACAGGGCAGTGTCATCGGTGTAGATGCCAAAGGAGACACCGGGGGAACGTGGAAGATCATTAATGTAAAGTTTGAACAGTTTGGGCCCAACAAGAGAACCTTGCGGGACCCCGCTGAGAACATTCCTGGGAAAGGATGGGGGTTAATTTTGGAAACTTGGGACAATTACGGTAGGAGGCAGGATGCTCTCCTCCACAGTTATAGCATTTACAGGGGGCTTCATAAGGTTTAGTGCAATCTTTAGTGAGATGGGGCTGCGCGCACTTTACGCAGTTGGGGGGAGATGACATCCGTTGCTGGTGTGGAAATAGGATTGGCAACGGAAACATTGGACGACCTGCCTGGGACCTCTATATTCAATTTTTATCATTATATTAAACAAGTTAGTTAAAGAGTATATTTTTTCATTCACAGGATTTTTTGCGATCTGTACGTAGAATAACGGCATATTAATGCGGTTGGACTTGGGGCCCCTCGCCAACTGCGTGACGGTGATGGGTCTGAACCCCAAGCACTCCAACTCACGAGAAATATCCGTCACGTCCGTACAGATCGGAAGGCCACGGATAACTACTTTCAAAGGCTTCTGGTCGTCCAGGAGGTAAGACTTAAATTCCACCTTCTTTTCTATAAGAAATCTCTGTATACCTATGTACTCATCACGGGTATTAACGTGAACTTTCAAGAAGTCACCAGCATTAGTTAATTCGCTGGTGAGATTTTTAGCTATTTTGGTTAAGTCAACTAACAATTGCGACTAGTTAGTGGTCACAGCAACAAAGAAGGGGGGGGGGGCGGCGTTCCTTTTTAGGAGCGTCTATTTCAATATTAACATTATCGTTAGCAGGAACTGGTACATCAGGCTCAGAACTATTTTCATTTTGACGGGGGGGGGGGGGGTTGTTGAGAAGCAAGGCAGATTGCCTGCTGGCAGTATGCCGTTTAGGCGGCTGTTGAAAGCCCTCGTCGTCAATACAACGAGGGTGCTTCTTGGAGCTACTAGGCACGTTAGTATTAGTTATCTCAGAATTTACAGCAGAATTAGAATTAGGTTTGTCTGGCTTGCTATGAGTCTGCGAGGCAATGGGTCTGGTAGAGGGGGACTGAGGCAAAGAATAACTGCCGGAGGAAGGCCTCCGACAGGTCTCACCATAGGCAGGAAGGTTGTGTTGTTCCACAAGGCCATTCAAAAGTCCTTCAACATGTTTCAGGTTGCCCAGGATCTCATCTCTTCCATGTGCATAAGTCAGTAGTCTAAGTTGGTAATTCAAGTCCTTGATCAATTTCCGGAGAGTAACGACAGCATCAGCGGGGTCTTTGGTGAAGCCGTTAAGGGTATCATCAATAACAGTAGTATCAAAGTCCATTAAAGTAGCAGGAGAGTCACCACGTGGTTCGTTGCTGACCTCGTGGCGAACGACTGAGTGAGGCTTCGCAGCGTTGGCGATGGGTGGGGTCCCTGAGACAGTAGGGGGAGAAAGCAGCATTTCCGGATCGGAGCAGGAGCAGTGGAGAAACAGGTCCTACCAGTACGGCGGCTCGGAGGGGAAAATGATCATGAGTAAGACGGAGTAGCTTCGATTCAATAAAAATGGTTTTTGTTCAAGAATTGGATATTCATGAGTTAAAATAAACTAGTGTAATTTTATGGATAATTTTGTAAAAACAAATTAAATTTATAGTCACATTAAAATGATACATTTGTCCCTATTTATTTTAAAGCAAACGGTGAATTGAATATTTTTAGTTTGAAGTTCCTTCCCAATAAATATTTACAAATGTCGGAGAAAAAAAAAATTCGTCTTCGAATAAAATGATAAAAATAGCCTTTGTTTCTTTTAGCATAAAATTCTGGATGATACACCCCCCCCCCCATTCCTTTTATTTCCCACGATTTTCTGTCGCATTTTAAAGTGCCGATTGACTGAAATCTACGGTAATATCTGCACCTTAAAAGAAATTAAATGAATTCACAAAGACTTCAAATAAACAAAATTAAACAGTAGATGTATATCATTAAATATATAGAAACGGGGTTTTCTTTAAGCATATAAAATGAAAATATTAATTACATGCATTGAGCATGCATTGATACAATCTAAATATTTTAAAATCAAATCGATGACATCTTTCAGAAAATTATAAAGTTAAAATATTTTTTGTATAGGAACTATTAGGAACGGAATGGTACGCTTACTTTTACTCGACAGAATAAGTACCATAGCATTTATATGCAGGAAATTTTAAACCATCCAATTTTTAAAGAAGTAGAAATTTAATTGCAAATTGATAAAGATAATATGGAGAGTTTTATAGAAATAAATCTTATTTAATTCTATTTTTACATATTTCTCATTAGTTATATCTTATTTCAAACCTTTAATAGACAATACAGACAGTAAAAAGCACAGTCTCTATTTAATGAATTTGAACGGGATATATCGTTTAAAATCTTTAATGCGTTGTAAAAGTAATTGTTAAAAAATACTATATTAAAATCCATATTCATGCAATATATTTGTGAGTAAAAATATTAATAAAGATTATCAGTTTACACATGAAATATGTAAATTTTGTGTAAAAAAGAAGACGAATGTATTTGTTATACGAAATCACCCGGAAAATCATATCCTTGTCTTGGTATGTAATAATTTGTAAAACCGCTGTTTTTGATTTCTTCATCCGTTAATTACAGCAATGTAGTTCGTTCTGATTCAAATTTGAGTTCATTTGTCATATTTCAGTGTCAGCACATTATTTTAGGAACATTTCATGTATCTCGTTGATGTTTAAAGCAAGGCATTTTAAAATAAAACCGTGCTGTTTTCCAACGTTTTTCAACGAAGCGCCGCTGGTCAACAGAACGGAAGGTCTAGCAGTGACGCCACAGCTCGCCCAGAAATGTTACCATGGGGGGAATAGCGAACGAGACAACATGTTAATAACCTTGAGAGCTACTATCATGGAGTCATTATAGTAGTATTACAGTAGTATTATAGTAGCCATTGAGAAGGGATTAGACCCTTCTCAATGGCTACTATAATAGAGGCTGACAAATAGGCGTTATATTCTATCACACAGAGAGTGCCTTGTTGATAAGGAGTGAGGGATAGATAATTTGGATGATCTCTTTGGAACGCATAGTGGCGCCGTTATCGTCGATTGCGGTGAAAAACTATATTCATGGATTTATCTTTTCAACAATGTATCCATCATCTTCTTTCTTGTTCATTCAGGAATCGAATTCGTATTCAGGAATCAGCTGTATTCGTATTCCTTTTCGTTAATTATCAGAGCAATTCACGGCCGAACATCACCCCGTTTTATTACGAATTTGTACCAAAATGCTCGATATTGAATTACTTACCATAGAAGGAGCATGGACACGAGCGTAAATAAGCAGTCTGCTCAGTAGAATGCGCAGAAACGCAAGGACAAAAGGGCATTCGTTTTAACCCGATTGTGGTAAACTGACGATGATGGTAAAGAAAAATTTAAACTAAACCCGTTAAACATCGAAATTTACCTTTGTGCTGAAAATAAATTATTTATTATACTTGAATAACAATATGAATTTAAAGATTTTGTTTCCTAAAGGGCACTTTAAGTGAATGTACACAATTACTAATTTTTACCGTAATCCCTAGTTAGCGTCCTTAAGATGTATAAGTTTAGTAGCTTTTTCTGCAGTGCATATGCGAGGGAAAAGAGAAGGGTTACGTACCGAATTTCCTTTAAAAGCATCTTGTATTATATTTTCTCTTTTATATATTTTATCGAAAGTGAATATTTTATTTTCCGGTTAATTAAAAATAGTCATCAAAGAAGATAAATTTAGATATATCCTACTCAAATTAGTGGTTGAACGATTGTAAATTTGTATAGTAGCCGTTTCTATTGCAGAAATACTGAAAAATTCCATACAGTTAAGCATACAAGTACACTGTTTTGGAAAAGTAAGGTCAAAATTCTCCGTATGAAGTCGTGTTTATTCCGAATTCTAAGAAAGAGAGTCGTAAATTCGTACTCCTCGCCAATCGGTTTTTAATCCCGTAAGCGAAGGAACCTAATATTTCGACCTTATCCCTTGTGGAAGTCAAAAGTTTCTTTAAAATTAGCATTACATATATACTTTATAAAGATTATAACTAATGAACGTATGGTTTCGTGAAAAAAAAAGTTGTTTGTTTTGGAACAGCGTATAATATTTAAAGGATATGCTGTTAAATTATGAACTCAAGGACAAGGGTTAGAGAAGTGCCCAAGATAGGATAAAATCTCCCTTTGAACTTCGAAGAAAAATGGATAATGGAAAAGGTAGTTTCATAATAGGATATCGTTTACGTCGAATTGGTTACATTATGAAGATCAGATTGTCAGTCAATTCTTTTATATCCCAATTTTTAAAATTGGTACGATAAAATTGGATCTTCGAAACACAAAAGTGTATTTCATTTTAATTCCCGAAAATTCGACTATTGATAGTGCGAGTTCTGTTAAAACTGCGTTTATATTTTTGATCGAAAAACCCATAACGATAAAGGATCTACAACGATAAAGATCCCATAACGATAAGGAACCTATAACGATAAAGAACCTATGTTTGCAAAGTAATAACTAAAATAAGTTATTACTTTGACCTCGGATTGATTATTCATATAAAAAAACCTCAGATAGAATATTTATAAAACACTCTGTATATATGTATTGTAGGAGAAGTATAAATTAACAAAATAGAGAAATTTTCACTGCATTCCTTGATACTTTAAGAAATTCTTCAAAATATCTTCGAGAATTTCCTTCTGTTACCGAATGCAAATGGTTAATGTTTGCTCCAAGGATAGGCAACCCGCTTCTAATCTGTTTAAAATGGATGACGGAATGGATAGGTATACGGATTGAATTAGTTCCATAAATCCACGAGAATCGAATGAACTTTGCCGCACTTGGAAATTTGAATTGAAATATTGAAGATTTTCTGCGCAATAGGAGAAATCGCATGCATACTTTACTTTTGCTAAATATATAATAGAGAAGAGAACATCCATCATTTATAGAAAATAACCTGTGTTGACCGAGATATGCCCATATGACATTAACTTCGTACAATTTAAAATATTTTAGCCTCATATGTGCTCTTATTAAGCTTAAAAAGTCAGAAAAGTATATAAATCGGATGAATAATTTTCGAAATATAGAGTGCCATTGACGACCGATAAGGCATGCATTTAAATTCCTGTTGCTCTACGGGGAGACGTAGGAAGATAAAGTCTATTTTGAAACATTCCGCCTCATTACACACACACACACACAAATATCTATATATATATATCTATATATATATATGTCTATATATATATATATATATATATATATATATATATATATATATATATATATATATATATATATATATATATATATATGTCTATATATATATATATGTCTATATATATATATATATATATATATATATATATATATTTCATTCATGGCTCCAATGGATCAGATATATGCAGTGTTTTTTCAAGTATTCTTGTTTCCTAGAACTTGTCAATCTTTATGCATGTAGTCCAAGTTATCAGTGTTTATAGATATAATCTATGATATAAGAAACATGCATTTTGCATTCATTTTGATAAAATACTTGGACTTAAAGAAGAGTTTTATCGAAATGATTTATTTAAGCTTACTGCTTATCCACGTGTAGTGCTTGGATTTTATTTGATTTTCTGTTATCGATTCCATTCCATTGATATTTGTTGATTATCTTCAGCTTGATAACTAGAAATTTGTATTTTATTTTCCACTTGATTGATGATTCTCTGTTTAATACCTCTTTTTATTAATTAGGCATTTGTTTTCAATGTTGGGTATTTTTAGTTACAATTTTTCCCTATGATTTCATTGGATTTTCAAGCAATTATTATTATTATATAAATATATATACATATATAATAAAAGTTTGAAAGTCCAATGAAAAAAAAATAGAGAAGCTGTAACTCGAAAAACCTAACTTTCTAACAGCTTACAAGATAAAAGTATAAATCAGCAAATCTTCAAGCAAATGGAAAAGAAAAAAAAAAAAAAAAAAAAAAAAAAAAAAAAAAAAAATTTGAATCTTTAAGTTAATGAAAATATCAAAAATGGCGTCTAAGAAGGCTGAATCTTTGCACATTTATAGTATTGGCTATTACATTTTTAACGCACTTCCTGGGGTGGGAAGATTATAGTTTTTAATGTCTTTAAAGACCCTCCAGCTGCCCTCCAGTGGCTTAAAAGTCTGAATTCTTGTGTATATGTTATGTGCAAATCCCATGTCGTTTCATACCAATAGAGAACATTCCACAACTTCGTAACTGAAAATTTTCACTCATCTTGTTTCGTTTCCGAGATAATATTTCTAGCTTCTTTATAATTCGTTGTTAGCAGCGGGCAAATGAAATAATGTCACAGTATGAAGATAAGAACCACACCTAGAGATTGGAGATTAAAGGCGCTTCGCGCCTGGTGCTCTTTTCTGGACGAAACCCATCTGCTGTAGTTGTTAGCAGCGCTGCAAACTTTCTCCATCGATATTGTGTATAATCACTATCTTATTAGTAGACAAGTATTTCAGTCGGAAGTTAGAGGGATATATAAGTACTCACAACTCTGTATGATCGTGGGTCAGACTGTACACATCTCAATCGATGAATCCAATCGAGCGAAATTCGATACGATTGTCAAAATCTAGAAATTCTGGAACCCTCTTCATTTCAATATATATGGCATATTAGGAAGACCTTAAATTTTGGTTATATTTTGAAAAACAATATCAAGACAGTCAAATATAAAAGAACGAGCAATACTTTTATATACAACTGTATGTTTGAAAACGAATAGCACTAATTTTAAGCAGCTGACATGTGCTGTTCTCCTGATCTTCTTCAACCCAGACTGTCCGACCTACCCGAAGGTGCAAGGTATCTGCTTGGATGGAGGGCAATGTCATCCAATTTAGACCGGAACCCAGTGGGGCAGTATCCACAGGGACAATACCTTCCTTCCCGTATCACCAATCTCTCGGAAGGACATACGGACCCACATATTTAACGTATGTCCGTACTCCGAGTGAACAGAGAAAATTTAGGTAGAGCCGGGAATCGAAATCTGGTCATCCGAGTGCAATCCAGACGCACTAACCACAGAACTGTCCCACTGCCTCTCGAGATCTTGCACGTTTCTCGAATCGATTTCTCAAAAAAGGAAAAATATATATATAATGAAATGGGAAATAAATGAAATGAAAATTATATCAGATCTGACTAATTGGGTGGCATTAACAAATTTACTTTTATGAGACAAATTTATTTGTATCATTGTTGAGCAAGCAGTAGAAAATTTTCATTTCACGTAATACACGTTTTGTAATAATGTTGTGTTTCGACGCCAACAAACTCGCTATATATAAATGACCATCGGCGATTTCTTAGGCGGCAGAATAAAAAACTATTACTCGAAATATCTCCTCTCGTGAATAGAATGATTTAAATCTACGAGAACGGTGTTAACAAATAAATCGCATAATATTACATATGAAAGTAAACATATTTCACAATAGCTAATATTTTTTTTAGAAATGTATTTGAAAAATTTGCAGTATCTCGAGAACAATTTGTTCTAGCGTTCTAAAGTTTGTGTTCATGGTTTTTAATAAGAAATTACATGAGAAATGATTGAGTAACATTATTAAAAGCTCTGATTTTTCATGATTTTTTCAAAATTTCAATTAAAAATTTGGGAATCATCCGAACATTCAATTTCACTCTAAAGGTTTCCAGTATTCACTGATTGTAATTTTTGTATCAATATTTGTTTGAAACTCTCTATTTGTTTGTGAGATACCGCTCTCACACATTACCCAAAATCGTTAGATTGGAGTTCAGGGATGCTTGAAACGTACTCTTCCGTCTGACACTCGAAGTCGAATTTTCATCCCCCGTTACAATACTTTTCGTATACTTTATACTATGCATATAGAGAAAACAAAAACGAAAATCGCCTTCCAAGAATGTTATAAAATCTCTAAATAGTTTGCGAAAATTTCCATAGAAACGGAACTGTACTTTCAGGACATAGAAATGGGACTGTACTTTCAGGACATAGAAACGGGACCGTAGTTTCAAGAAATAGAAATTGGACTCTGCCTCGGGTATTCTGCTGAAGGCTGACGGACCCTATCCATTCTTAAAAAAAATCAAATGTAGCTCATTTTAGTCCCCAATCAATTGTAAAAATTATGATTGTAAGGCGCTGCGTGTGATTACGTGGAGGGTTAAGATCCTTCAGAAGGGAAGTCCTAAACCTGATTAAAAAAAACAAAAAAAAACTGGGTTTCAATTAAAAAAATTGACTGAAACGAAAAGGTACGGGTGATTAAGGGGAGGATAAGGATCCTTCGGCATGGCATCCTGAAATTGAAAGTACAGCTCCGGTTCTGCCGAAATTTGGCTTAAAATATTTTGAAATTTCATAACATTTTTGGAAGGTTTATGCTTTTGTACTTGGTGGGGAATTTTTTTACCATGAAGTGGTGCTTATGCGATATTTACTACTTTCTGTTGAGATATTTATTTATCAACATAAATTACGCAATTAAAGAGCAGGCACTGCAAATTTTATTTAACTGCCATTTATTCATACTTTTCTTTCAATTCTTTGAAATTCTAAGTAAAATGTATCTTCAAGTTCTTTTGGGGAAAAAAATAATATACTTCCTTCCTACTAAAACGCACAAAAGCCATCATTGAATTAAATAGGTTCAGTAGTGTAAGTTATGTAGGTCCATCAACTTTAAAGAGAATGGTCGAAATGTCATAGTTCTTTATTTCAATTTTTGAAATCCTAATTAGAAGTGTTATTTCTGTAACTCGCTCGTTTTCGACGGGAGAGCACGTTTCTGGCATCCCTGATCACTGGTCGAACATTTTTGAGGTGATGTGTGTGCGTGTGTCAGTGGGCCTTTGGAGACAATATCTCACGAACAAATGGAGAAATTCGAATGAAATTTGGTAAAAAAATTACAATCCAAGAATACTGAAAGCTTATTGTATTTAAACATACCCGAATGTTCAGAACCCCCCTAAATTTTCGAGTGAAATTTTGAAAAAATCTTCTAAAAATCAAAACCCTTAATAAAGTTACGTAAATAGACATTTCTTATGTAATTTTCCCGTAGAAAACGATTGACATAAACTTTAGAACGCTATCATGAACCGTTCTCGAGATATTGCCCATTTTTTAAATAATTTTATAAAAAAATCCCATAAATTAAAAAAAATATTAACTGTTAAAAACTATGTTTACTTTTCATATGTAATATCATGCCATAAATTTGGTGGCATCATTTTCATGTATCTAACTCTTTCCATTCATGAGAAAAAATACTTTCATGAGTAGTACTTTTGCATTTGAACGCCAGTAGTCATTTATCTGCTATAAGAATATCTTATGTATCCGCTCATAACGTTTGGCGAATGAATTTGACGGAATGTCGCCAACTTGGTGACTTTTTCAAATATTGCCAAATTAACGAAGGTATCGTCAAGCGGATAAAAATGACGCTATATCAATGAAAATAACGACTAATTGATGAAAATTCAATATCTTGGAAAGAATATAAGTATCTAAGAATAACCTATTTTTTTACTGTAAAAGTAGTACAAGGAAAGCATAGCTTTATATAAGGAAAGTCATGTGCTGCCCAAATATTTTTTTTTATCTGTGTGGAGATGGAGAATTAATCTCTCTCTCTCTATATATATATATATATATATGTGTGTGTGTTTGTAAATGTATGTTACACTCATTTCTCTTATATTTTTCTTTAATTTGGGTTTTAAAAAATGAGTGGCAAAAGTTTACCTAAAACTTAAAAGTAAATGCATCGGCCGGGAATCGAACCCGGGCCGCCCGCGTGGCAGGCGAGCATTCTACCACTGAACCACCGATGCTACGCAAAAGAATCTACACAGCTTTGGTTGAGAAATAAACTACATTTCACTCCAATCAACAGGGAAGATATGTCTATCTCTGCGTCTGCGGAGACATTTTCACCAACAGCTCTATGGAGAGCACCCTTTACAGACCTTTTGTGATTTTTCCTTCAAATTTAAATAAATAAAATGAACAAACCACCTATTTTGAAAAATTCCATTGTGCAAGAAAATCTGGTACGAAATTCGAGTGCATCTGTAGGGGGTGAGGAAGGGCTGTAGTTAAGCATTTTTATTTACTGGAAAGTGCATAGTACGCTTTGTGGGTATGAATTGATGACTCATCTCCAGATCCAGAAAGAGAGAAAAAATAACTGCAACATAACATATATATATGTAACATTCTTCTCATTTTAAATTTTTACGCTTTTTATAACGCCATCCAATTTCCATAATACGGAGTAAAATTTTCGATCAAAATATTTTCGCTGAGGCTGAAAGTAATTCCAGTACTAAATTTACATCACATTTTATTAGTTATGTGTTTCATTAAGTATTGTGTTCACTTTCGAAATAAATTTTAGTAATTTAATAAATTTAAAATGTGTTATCTGAGCATCACCCTTATTCAAGAACCTGCTATTTGTATATTTTTGAATTAGAGCTGAGATTTCTCTAATAAAAATAAGGGGAGAGGGGAAGTAACCCCTTCTAAATGCAAGATTTAAGATAATTTATGAGGAGTGGGACAGCCCAGTGGTTAGCGCTCGGAGATGGTACTCTGATGACCCGACTTCGAATCTCACACTACCAAAACTGCCTCCCCCCCCCCCCCGTGTTCACGCGAGTACGTGCATGTTAAATATGTGGGTCCGCAAGTCCTACCGAAAGGTTGCTGGTAGGGGAAAGGTATGGTCCCTGTGGATGACGCCACTGGGATTTTGTCTAAAATGAGGGGCAATTCCCGGCCGCCCAAACAAATACGTTATACCTTCAGGTAGGTCGGACTGACTGGGTCGAAAAAGATAGCTTACACAATTATTAAATTAGTCATATTTTGAACTTTTAAAATTTTCTGAAAAATACCCCCCGCCCCCAAACACACACACTTTTCTTCCTCTTCCATTTATATGTTGCTAATAGTGTCCGTATGTATAATAAGAAATCATTTTCCTTACAAGAAAGCCTGCTTACGCTGGCCTAAATCAGTTGAAACCGTTAGTAAGGTTAGTGACTACTTTCTCCAAACAGTAATTGGAAATTTATCCGCAGTGTCTTTTATGTATTCGGGAATTCCCTTCGTTTCTGAATGCAAACAGATAATGCAGAGAATCAGCTCGCTTTTAATTTGTTTAAAATAGATTGAATGAACGAACTGATATACAGATTGGATTAATTTCATGAATCTCGAAATATCGATTGATTCGTACATGTGAAAAGTAGTATTTCTACCCTTCATGCATTAGGGTTATCAAAATAAATTAGTGATGTTTTCCTCAACGTGTAAAATATATTTTGAACATATATTTTTACTTTCCCAACGAAGTTTAAATATGAAGGAAAAGTATTGTAACGAAGTCAAAAATTCGAGTTTTTGATAGAAGAGCATGTTTCAAGGATATCTGAGTTCTAATAGAACGTTTATCGTATGTATGTCTGTGTGTATATATGTAATCGTAATGTATGTTAGTGTGTGTGTCCCTAAGTCTATGAATGCTACATTTCACGAACGAATAGTGTTTCGAACGACATTTACTGAAAATATTACAATCTACGAATACTGGAACCCTATTGATTTCGAACGCAATCAAATGTTCAAAATACCCCCCCCCCCCCCTCCAGACACACACACACCGATTTTCATCAATTTTAGTAATTTAATAAACTTTTAATATCTTATCTATAAGCATCACCCTTATTCATAGGCTTGTCAATTGGACATTTTTGTATTAAATCTCAAATCTTTTTAAAAACGTTAGGGGGCAGTAAATCTTCCGGGGATGTAAGATAAAGATAGTTTATAAAATTAGTCATATTTTGAATGCGAAAAACATGAACCTCCCCCCCCCCCCTTCCTTCTACAATTTTTATGTTACTAATAAAGCTTGTTTATACATTATGAAATTACTTTTCTTAAAAAACCCTTCCTGTCTTCTTGCTTTTGTTGCTGTGCCTGTACTGGTTTCTTATACCGAAAATAGAAACTATTTTTTGCTTTCGTGGGTGTTGTATGTTAGTGTGTGCGTGTGTCCATGAGTCTGTGAATGTGATATCTCATGAACGAATGTGAGCGTTTCGAAAGGAATATAGTATAAATACTACAATTGGTGAATACCCGGTCACTCAAATTTCTGCTCACACCCTCGGGTGAGTCGAGCGGTCTGTGTTTTCTACAATCGGTGAATACGGGAAACCTATTGATTTTGAAAGCAATCGAATGTTCAAATGACTTCCCCCCCTCCCAGTATTCGAATGAAACTTAAAAATAATCAGAACTTTCAATATTGCTATGTAAGCAATTTTTATGTAATTTTTCATTAAAACATGAAAGGCTAACTTTTGAACGCTATAGCATTAACAATTCTCGAGATATTGCTCGTTTTCAAATAAATTCAAAATTATTACACAAAATTAAAACATTATTAATAATACTAAAGTCTTGCATCTGTTACTTCAATTAAATGTAAATAATTCAATTAAACTACTTTAAAGATACCAATGCATAAAAGATTGCGAGAATAAAAAGATTACAAAGAGGGGAAAAAATATATTATCAGCTAAATGCAAATAACATTCAATCAAACAAGCTTAAAATTACCATTGAGACTGCTGAACTGCAGAATTAAGAATATCAAAAATTAAAGGAAACAACTAACTGGGAGAAGCTCTACTCCATTAACAAACTTCAAAAACATTTGTACAATAAATACAACTAGCTCAGACTACGAATGTGTGCAGTGTAATAAGTGACAAAAATGAAGGAAGGCAACGGTTTTGAAATCCGAATGAGCTACCTTCATCAAAATAAATAGGTACATGAAACATACCAACCGGTAAACAATTAAAAATTTTTAGTGTCAAATTTTACGATTTTTTCCAGATGTGTATGTATTACGTTTTGCGCAATTACCTCACTATTTTTCGTACACTGAAAAGTCAATCTTTTGTTGTTTTTCTCCGCGAAATCATTTAAATCTTTGGTTATTTTGATAACTATACAGAAAAAGTTAAATCACTATTCTATATATTAAATAATTCGTGTTTTCATCATGCAAGTTAAACATGTCTACCTTTTGCATGCGTACTGTACACATAATATGTCATGGCGACACGAACATTCGCTATTAATCTACGTCGTGATTACACGGGTCTTTACCAGTATTCAGGTACAATGGCTAGAGCCACTATTGTGAGGTATTGATGTGAATCCATTTTATTTGATGTAGACAATCATACAAACAGTGACATGCTTCTGAACACACTCAAAACATGCTTTGGTCTTGAAATGTGTTTATCTCCCTCTCAAAAATCTGAAAATGTACAACTATTTTGAATCGATTTATTTACAAATACTTTACAGAAAATCAAAAATTCTTCCGATTGATATGATTCTGGGGTCAAAACATGAAAGTAGAAAGAATGGGATGGGGGTGATTATATTTAATAGAGTAACATCTTCACTAAAAATCTGATTAGAAAAATGTAGAGGTTTAATGTTGCTATGTGGATGAAGTTCACCAAGAAATGAAGAATACTTGAGGTCATACAAGTTTTTACCGGCTTGGGATTGAATAAAAAATTCATGATAGCCTATACTGGTCAACAATGAGCTTCCTATGTAAGTACATGTTCTTTTTGCTGCAACGAAAGACGCTCCAAACAGCCACTTATGTTATCGTCAAGCTTTGATATCCGTATCTTCAATTTACAAGATCTATCTTCCAGTTCAGATTTTCTTTTACGACAATGTGTTATTTTCATCTCATCTATCTCCTTGTCCATACAATCTAAATAGCTTTCAGGTTGATGGTCCCTGGAAGAAGCAACCGCAGAAAATTCTATTTGCTGGTCAGCCACCTGAGAATAAGACAAGGGTATTAAAGTAAATCGCTTAACTTAATGCAAAAATAGCTAGAAAATGAAATATTTGTTAAAAACATACCATAAAAAAATCTGATATAGGCAGCATATTACTTTCCTTATTAAAGGAGACAGCACCTCACTTTCCTTAATTAATAGGCAGCACATCACTTTCTTTATTAACTTTATTAAAGGTTTTGATTTTTTGAGGATTTTTTCAAAATTTCACTCGAAAATTTAGGAAGAGCCTGAATATGTGATTACGTATGAAAACAATAGCCTTCCAGTATTCATGGATTGTAATTTTTGTTCCAAATTTTGTTCGAATCGGTCCATTCGTTCGTCAGTTATCAGCTCCACAAACTCAGTGACACACACAAACATACTTCCACACACTTACAGACATCATCTCAAAAACGTCTAATTCGTGTTCAGGGATGCTTGAAACGTGCTTTTCTGTCGAAAACTCGAATTTGAATCTTCGACCCCGCCACAATACTTTCCTTATATATTTTATATATATAAGGAAAGTAAAAATTGGTTATTCGTATAGTAGATGCTTATATTCTTTCCAAGATATTGGATTTTTTCTCATTTAGTCGTCATTTTCATTGATTTAGCGTCATTTTTATCCATTTGGTGAGATATTTGTTAATTTGGCAACATTTAAAAATTCGCCAAGATGGCGACATTCCGCCAAAATCTCGCCAAGCGTTAAGGACGGAGAAATAAGTTATTTTTATAGCAGATAAATGACTACTGGCACTCAAATACAAAAGTATCTTTTCTCATGAATGGAACGAGTTATTTCCACGAGAATGGTGTCACCAAATTCATCGCATGATATTGCATATGAAAAGTGACCATGTTTCTTAACAGTTAATATATTTTTTAAATGTATGGAATTTTTTGATAATTTTATTTGAAAAAAGTGTAATATCTCAAGAACAGTTCATGTTAGTGTTCTAAAGTTTATGTCAATCGTTTTATAAAGAAAAATTACATAATAAATATCTATTTGCGTAACTTTATATTAGGTTTTGATTTTTGGTTATTTTTTTTCAAAATTTCACTCAATTCACTCGTATTCGTCAATTAGTCGTCATTTTCATTGATTTTGTGTCATTTTTATCCGTTTGGCGAGATTTTCGTTAATTTGGCAACATTTAAAAAATACGCGAAGTTGGCGACATTCCACCAAATTCGGCCCCAAAGTCTCCCCAAGCGTTATTTATGGTCGGAGAAATTAGTTATTCTTACAGGAGATAAATTATTGGCAAAAGTATTACTCAAACTATCTTTTCTCATGAATAGAACGAGCTAGATCCACGAGGATGATGTCACAAAATTTATCGTATGGTATTACATATGAAAAGTGAACATGTTTCTCAACAATTAATATGTTTTTTATAATTTATCTCTTGATAAATTTATTTAAAAAATGTACAATATCTCGAGAACTATTCATGCTAGCGTTCTAAAGTTTATGTCAACCGTTTTCTAAGGAAAAATTCATTAAAGGTTTTGATTTTTTGATGATCTTTTCAATATTTCACTTGAAAATCTCGGGGAGTTCTGGACATTCGATTACATTGAAAATCAATAGGCTTCCAGTATTTACGGATTGTGATGTTTGTACCAAATGTCATTTGAATCGCTCTATTTGTTCGTGAGATAACGTCTCCACAAGCTCACTGATACACACACATACTTTCACACAAACACACAATTTCACACACACATACATAGGCATCACTTCACAAATGTATGATTCGAGATCAGGGATACTTGAAACGTGCTCTCCCGTCGAAAACTCGAATTCGAATTTTCGACCCCGTCACAATACTTTCCTTATATATTATATAAATAAGGAAAGTAATAATAACACCGAGATGCATGCATACCAGGTCCTTAACTACCTGTATACCAAATATCATATAGCAGTGAAAATTGCATATAATCTGCACATACAGACGCAACTGCAGTAATACGACCCCCCCCCCCCCCCCTAAAAGAAAAAAATCACAAAACAGGGACCCATAACATGCGATGACAAAACGATGTAGGTTAATATCTGTCGGAGGACACAATTTAAATCTTACTTTCATCAATCTCAACACAATTAGATCAAATTATATCTTTGCCATGTCTTCCGCAAACAAGATAATTTCTAAAAAATAGCGGCTGCTACTAACAACACCCAATTTTCAAATCGTCTGTTTTAGACTAAAATCATTCTCTCGACACAATTGAATGGAAATACTTGAAATCGCAAGTTCCTTTAAACCTGAAAATTATTGTCATCTCAGCGAATTTTCATCCAATTTCAGACAAATTTTAGCACAATACTCTTATTAATAATATAACATTAATTCAGAAAATCCAAGTATATAAATGCGCTTGTTGCTGTTTTTACCCCCAGATAAAATGCATATCAAACTACCCAATCGTTTCAGAATCTTTTACAGCCAAGTATATTTAATGTGAGAAAATGACGAAAAATCGGGATAAAAATCCGTAACTAAAATAACTATTTCGAAATTAAAATAAAAGTGTTTACTGATCCTGAGGTACTTCTCTACCAAATTTCATGACACTTACAAGGCCTTTTTAACGCACAGGCCTCCAGGGTCGCGGCCCCTAAATTTTAGGGGCCCCTAAATTTTTTATCTGTTAAAACATTTTAATCAGAAATAATTGATTATTACTTTCCTTATATATATAAATATATATAATGTATAAGGAAAGTATAAGGAAAGTATTGTGACGGGGTCGAAAATTCGAATTCAAGTTTTCGACTGGAGAGCACGTTTCAAGCATCCCTGATCACGAATCGAACATTTTTGAGGTGACGTCTGTGTGTGTGCGTGTCAGTGTGCCTGTGGAGACGATATCTCACGAACAAACGGTACGATTCGAATGGAATTTGGTATAAAATTTACAATCTGTGAACACTGGAAGCCTATTGTTTTTAAACACAAAGGAAGGTTCAGAACTCCCCTAAATTTTCGAGTGAAATTTTGAAAAATTCATCAAAATATCAAAACCTTTAATAAAGTTAAGCATATTGACATGTCTTATGTAATTTTTCCTTAAAAAACGATTGACATTAACTTTAGAACACTAGCATGAACCGTTCTCGAGATATTGCACTTTTTACAAATACCTATATCAAAAAATCCTATAAATTAAAACAAAATATTAACTGCCGAGAAACATGTTCACTTTTCATATGTAATATCATATGATAAATTTGGTGACATCATTCTCGTGGACCTAGCTCGTTCCATTCACAAGAAAATATACTTCGAGTAATACTTTTGTACTTGAGCGGCAATTTGCTATAAGAATAACTAACTGCTCTGTCCATAACGCTTGGCGAGATTTTGGCGACGAGTTTGGCGGAATATCGCCAACTTAGCAACTTTTTTAAATGTTGCCAAATTAAAGGAAATCTCACCAAATGGATAAAAATGACGCTAAATCAATGAAAATGACGACTCATTGAGGGAATGGCAATATCTTGGAAAGAATATAAATATCCACTATAAGATTAACCTATTTTCTTTTACAATAAAAGTAGTAAATTCATTGCATTATATATGGAAAGTCATGTGCTGCCCAGATCAGATTTTTCAATTATTTGGAAAATATAAACTGATAATGTTAGTTTTTATTTTAAATTTTGAAAATATGTTAATAGTTTTAACTAGTTATATGTTAATAGTTTCACGTAGTTATATGTTAATAGTTTAGTTATACATTTCTTAAAGTTTTTCTTTTAAATAAAAGTACAAAATAGCCTTCGGGCATGTACAAAATAGCCTTCGGGACAGTGGTCTTAAACTTTCAAATTTGTTTACTGATGTTTTTTTGCATCTACTTGAGAACCCCCAATTAACACCAGGTCCTGAGCCCCACAGTTGGCTTAATCAACCCTTGTGCGCTTAGATTTCTCGTTACAGTCTGCACTGCACGGACATATTTATTTAATATGTAAGGGAAAGTTAGCAAGTGCATTGAAAATTAAGTTAAGAAAATATAAATCTGAAAAAAATAAGCTGTCAACTATCTGTCTGATTAAGCGATTACAATTCGTTATTAAATTCTGTGAGGCTGAACGCGACTTTCTTCTGCTAGAATCCATTTTTAAATAGCTTCATAAATTTATTTTTTTACAAATTTTGCAAACAAAATTTTTTTTAAATCTGTATCGTTGGTTCAAAAGATCACAGTTATAGCATGTTACCTTTGATTGTAAATGCAAAAAAATTAAAATTCTTTTGATTGATACGAAGTTTGACAATGTATCCCCTCTGAGAAAATTAACTTGCCCCCCCCCCCTCGATTAAGGATAATGATGTGACGAATGACGTCACTTGAAGTTCCTTTACCGCAAGAGAAGAGAAAATAAAATATTTTATAATAATTTTAAAACTTTATATCCCTTTCAAGTGAAAATTTTACAAAATATGTTGTTAATATAACTTCTATATGTTATATTGTTATATGACATACGTTTGATTCTAAAATACTGTCTACTTAAATGTAATTTTTAACAGAATTTTAAATTAGAAATTTCACAACACATTATATGTGAAGTGCATTTGATTCTAAAATACTCTATGTAAATACAATATGCAACAGAAGATTTAATTAAAAATAATTAAACATACCATAGACATTATTGTTCTTGGTAAGTGTTGTCTACATTCGAGGAGGTACTTCAAACTTCGGTGATAAAACCAGGGGATTATAGAGGAGGAGCGGTTACAAACATGAGCGTCATCAATTCCTGTAAAACAATCAAATTATCAGTAATAATGTTCAATTTTCTGAAGCAAAAACAATATTTCCTTGTAATTTTAATATTTAGGATGTTGTAGGTTAAGTATATAATTACGGTAAAAAAAGGTTTTTAAATTTTATATTGAGTACAAATTTAAATACTTATACGAACAATCATCGACCTTTCAGGGAATTTTCCACTCACAGAGTTAACTAAAACCAAAAAATGCACTTTTGGTAAGTTTTTAAAACGTATCGTTTTAATGCATTATTATTCCTCGTTCCCTCTTCTTTTTCAATATCTCAATGCATTTCAAAACTAGATTTTTTCATTTTGTACATTATTATATAATAATTTGTAAGTCATTTTCGTACAGTTTAAGCGTAAGAAAATCTATGCTGTCGTTTTTGTTAATTTAAAAAATTTGAAATTTCTCAGAAATGTAGTTAACATTGTGTTTGGAGAATAATTATGAGACTCAAAAGTTTGCTCAGTAACTATTGATGCCAGACTAACCGCCAGAGAGAAAAAATTAATTGAGGTGTGGCTTAACTTGATTTTCGAATACCAGGATCCATTTTTTTCTCAAATTTACAAGAAAATATGTGAAAAATCGGTATCGTGGGTAGCCACCTACTAGTTTTCGCACGAATTTAAAAAAATTCTAACTAGTTCTAGATATATTGATAACAAAGCTGGATATAAAGTTTCGTAAAATTCAATTAATATTTGTGTGCACAAGAGATCGATCACAGACGGACAGATTGATTGGCATCACTTCAAAAATATTCAAAACGTGTTCAGAAGGTCTTAGAACATAGTATATTGACATTAAAATCTCGAAATCGAACATTTTAGGAAAAACAATACTTTTACCATATTACGTATGAGAAAGTAAAAATCCTGGCTATATGAAATTCTTTAAAAATTGCAGGACGAATATTGAACAGATACATACCAGCAGCTGACTTGCAACTTCTTTTCATTTTTTCTGTTTCCATCCAAAAGTCTTTTTGTATTGATGCCAGTTTTTGTACACACTCTTCCGTAGAAATGCTCATTTTAAAGACTATTTCATTGTAAGCTTCACTTCTTAATTCTCGATTTAAGTAATGTGGGTGCCATTTATCCCATAATAAATCTTGTTCTCTGTACAGATAAATAAGATAATTAAGCATTGTGTTATTCCACTCCATGATGAGTTATAGCTTTGGAAAGGACACTAATCTAAGTCTGAGCAAATAGTGATAATTCGCAGTTTTCTGGGCAGGCAACGTTCAGAAAAAATGACCGTGTAGCAGATAGAACCAGCAAATAGGTCTTCGGTCGAGATCGAGAATATCGTAACACGTGAAGCTCCCAGCAGTAGTATGCTTTCACCGTCGGGCTGTGAGCGCTTGTTTGTTACTTGTTTCGTCCTGTTTTCTCTATGGACTCATGAAGGCCCGCCCCTTGGTGGGCGGGATGTTGGCAGCCAATAGGAAATGTAGTTGGCGATTGTGGGGTCGTCTCAAGGACTCACAATTTGATTCGGAGAGACTCAGAGAGTGTAGGACGTTTTGATTGTGCTACCTACACCGTACGTGCCTTCGGTTCTTTTCGCCGCTTACATCGTGAACTTCACGCCGCACCCCGCGACCTTCAAGCCACCGGACTGATCGGAAGGGGGATGTCGAAAGAAGCCGCGGAATTTCCGCCGCTGCCGCAACCACCCGGACAAGGGAATTCCAGCAACGTAGCTCAGCCACAGACTGTGACAAGCATGGACATGACGCTCAGCGAAGCAAAAATGGAGGCCAGTGATATGCGCGCCGTATATAACGAATTGGATATGGAGATGAGGAAATGCAAAGACTAGGATGAAAATCTGCAGCTCAAGGCAAGACTGCAGAAGCACAAAATGAAGTTGGACCGCTTCCTGACAAAGTACAAGCTGCCACAGTATGGTGAGACCTGTCGGAGACCATCTCGGGCAGTTATTCCTTCACTTCTTTCTGTTAACCAACCTGGTAATTCTATAGCCTTGCCACTTAGCCATAATGAAGTTATTAATGATCCCGGTTAATTGCCATAGCTTAATGTTAACCCCACCAATAGTGGTGGCAAATAAACCTTGCCATCTTCCAGCTCGCTGCGTCAAATGTGCGCAAGCGCACTTGACCAGTGAATGTACCAAGACGTTGGAAACTCCTTGTGTGTGCGCCAACTGTGGCGGCGCACACCCAGCATCTTACAGGAACTGCCCAAAGTTCCCCAAGTACCGTCCCCCCCCCCTCTCGACCAGGGAACTCCGGTGTTAGCAACAGGTTCGTTGACCCCCAGCAAACTTTCGCTGACATCACGAAAAGACGTAACGAGGCTTTCGAAAAGACCCAAGAGGTCACTCCAAAATTGTCGGCCCCCTAGCGGAGCAAACATTAAAAAATCCGACGTCATTCAAGATGACTTTCTAAATCTTCTGTTTCGATTCGGAGAGCAGTATGGTACTGCCGTTGTAAATCTGGCCTTTAAGACGGCCCTTCCCCATCTTCGGTCTGCTCCAACCGACATGGATAAAATTCAAATTCTGTTTGAAGGTGTAAGCAACCTCATTGGCAAACTTTAATCCCCCCCCCCTCTTTTAGCCATGGGTTTTCAGCAAAGAAACTTGAAGGCTCTTACCATTGGCATCTGGAATGCCAATGGACTCAGAGGTAAAATCCATGAGGCTAGGGACTTTTGTACAGCATATAACTTAGATTTGTTTTTGGTTCAAGAAACCCACTTCAGTCCAGGGAACATCTGCAAGATTGCTAACTACGACTTATACAATGACGACAGGCCTCGTACTAGCAATCGTACTGACGGCGGAACTGCCATCTACATCAAGAGCAACATCCCGCACAGCCGTGTACCTCCCCCCCCCCTGCAGACGGGGGAGCAACAGTTGTGCAAATCAGCCTGCAGAACAATCCGGTAGTAACCATTGCGTCGGTATACCTCCCTCCGAGGTGTACTAATACTGGCCTGGCTATTGTGGACCTTTCCTCCCTATTCAAAATTTCCCCCCATCTGATATTTTCTGGTGATTTCAACGCTAAACACTAAGTTTGGGGGTGTCCATCGTCGAATCCTCGCGGCCAGCGCCTAAAGCGCTAGGCTGACGAGCGAAACTGCGATGTTGTAGCCCCAGGCGACCCCACCCACTTAAATAATATTCTGGACTTCGCCATCACCAGCAACATCCCCTATACATATCACATGGAAGTAAGTGATGAACACCCCTCTGATCATCTCCCCATCCTGTATTCCATTGAAATGAATAACTTATCTCTTGTCACCCCGGCCAAGCTAAAAACAAGGTGGTCGAGGTACAAGAACTTACTTACTAACCCCCCCCCCCCTCCTTGCTGCTTCGAACTGGATGACGGACCTTGTGGATGCGGAGGTGGAAAAACTTGGAAATATCCTCAGGGAATCCTACTCTGCATCCTCGAGGCCCAGGACCGCCAAGGTCGATTTCTACAAGCTGCCGCCCGGAATACAGGATATGATCAGAGACAGGAACCGACTCCGGAAGGAGTGGCAGGCCAGCCGTGATCCCGACCTTAAACGTGAGCTAAACTTCCTCAGAGCGCAAGTTGGCTCACGTATTAAGGCCTTTACAAGTGCACGATGGAACGCTTACGTAGAGTCCTTAACGACTCAGGACAACGCCATTTGGAGGGCAACCTCACGTATTCGTAGGCACAAAACTTACAGTCCCGCCCCTAACGGCCCAAATTGCAGGGCAATTACCAACACACAAAAGGCTGAACTGCTTGCAGACAGTCTTAGAAGACAGTTTGAACCTCACCACGATGTAATCGATCCTCGGACGGTTGCATTGGAGGATCCCATGGTTGAACAATTCATCTCCACGGCATCATCTAACACATCTAGGAGGTAATGTCAGAGTGGTCAAACACTCTGACATTACCTCCTATATTCAAAAACTAAAGAGTAATGAAG
The DNA here is from genome assembly GCA_951213105.1 of Amaurobius ferox. Taxonomy (NCBI): domain Eukaryota; kingdom Metazoa; phylum Arthropoda; class Arachnida; order Araneae; family Amaurobiidae; genus Amaurobius; species Amaurobius ferox. The sequence goes on from OX578149.1 coordinate 29,115,229, forward strand.
CGCTTGGGAGAGGTCTTATTTCTACTAACATGTTAAAAAACCTACCTAAACCTTATGTGTCGTATCTTGTCAACCTCTTTAATAGTCTTCTAAATTTTAATTATTTTCCACGGGTTTAGAAAGTGGCCATTGCGTCCCGCCTCCCCAAGCCCGGCCTAAACCATTCTGACCCTTCAAACTATCATCCTATCTCCTTACTTTCTGTCCTCTCTAAACTTTTCGAGTATGTCTTGGTCGGGCATCTGCATGAGTTCTGCGGTCTGAGGGACCTTGTCATCCCTGAACAATATGGGTTCAGAAGGAGGTACTCAACGCAGCATCAGTTACTCAGGGTCGCGGAACGCATTCATGATGGCCGATCCAGGCATCTCAACACCACTGATATTTTCCTGGATATCCAGAAAGCCTTTGATAAGGTGTGGAAATCCGGACTTCTCTTTAAACTCATTGCTCTTCACTTTCCTGCTTACCTTTTATTAAGATCCTCCACTCTTAACTAACGGAGCGTAGCTTCGCGGTAAGTGTGTCTAACTCTCTCTCCTCTCCCAGGAATATACTCAGCGGGGTCCCGCAAGGATCTCTTGTCGGCCCCAAATTGTTCAACCTATACATTAACGATCTTCCACGTCTCCCCGGTGTCACTTTAGGCCTGTATGCCTACGACACGGCCCTGATTGCACAACATAAACAAACACAAGTCGTGCACAAAACTCTTCAGGATTACCTGGACTCCATGACGCAATGGTTGAAAAACTGGAGAATAAAAGTCAACGTCGCCAAGTGTGCTGCCGTCAGTTCTCCCCCCCCCCCTCGTCGAACCCCCGTCGCTAATCTAACTTTAAACAACGAGCCCATTCCCTGGCAATCTAGCTACAAGTACCTAGGAGTGTACTTGGATTCCAAATTATCGTGGAAACTTCATATTTCTGAAACCTGCCAGAAAGTGAGGTCTGCACTCGCCCATATGCGCCCCCTTTTGGCTGGAAACAGCCGTCTGTCAACGAGGGATAAGTTATTGCTGTACAAAGCCTGCATACGTCCAATTATGACGTACGGATCTCCTATCTCGGGAACCGCAGCTGAGACGCACCTTAAGAAGCTTTAAGTTGTGCAAAATATTGCACTTCGTACGATTGTCAGATTTCCGAGTTACGTCCGGCTAGAAGTTCTGCATAGAGACCTCAACATTCAACCTTTTTTAGAACACATTCAAAATTTGGCTCAAAATTTTTTCAGAGGTCTCAGTGGAGTAAGCAGTCCCACGTTAGATAGCATCCCGGGGTATAACCCGACTCACCCGAAGGCGTGCAAGTGCCCGAGGGCGTTGCCGTGGTGTCGCCCCAAGAATGCATTCCTGCGTCCCCCTCGGGGTCGCCGTATCTAGCATTGTTTTGCATCCCCCCCCCTTCTTGTTGTGTCATCAGAACTCTAGTTATATCCGTGCCCCTCCCTTGCTTTTGGGAATCCGCGTTGCTACGACGAAACTTTAAACTTTTTTTTTAATGTTCGGTACCCCCCCTCCCCGTCTCAAGCTCAAGGCCCTGCGTCCTTCGGGGCGCTCTTCTTCTCCCCCTCTCTTTTTATCTCGCTAGGCGCCCGCTTGGGCCCTAGCCCTTTCTCCTCCTCTGTAGACTTGGGGAAGGGCCCGACCTCGGTCGCAGCCCCCCCCCCCCAAGCATACCTTCAGTTGTAAATTCTATCACATATGTTTTCCTCTTCGTATCTCTTTTCCTTTTCGTCCGGAGTTTAAAGGGGTGAATTCTTTCCCCTCCTGGGCACTCAGTGAAACACCGTCCTTGAGACCTTGAGCTTGTGATAACGTTCAAGTCTGAACATGTGAACTCCAAGGACAGGTTTGCATTTTTCACTTTGGGGGATTACTTGTGGAAGTAATAGGTGTAAACAGTGCATATCATGCAGGGAGGGTCAGAGATCAAGAGACCAGAATGCCGTCGTTGGCAGTATTCTAGAAAGCTGACGTTATCGCCGTTCGTGACGTCACTGCTTTTGAAGGAGAAGTTCTAGTTTCTCCGAGTAGCATTCATTTCTATGGGAAAACATAGACTGTGTCAGCCGTAGTTTTAATATAATTTGTATTTCTATCGTAAAAGTGAAGTTTAAGTGTAAATTTGTGTAATATTGATGTATATATATTAGTATTTTCACGTATATAAATGTCAAAAATTACGTATGAATTACTATGTCAAAAATTACGTATAAAATAAGCATTTCATTTATACATTTAAACATACGTAGTTTTTTTATTTTAGATTTTGGCGGACCATTTCGCAAAAAAGGGCAGGATATTCTTTTCTGAATCGTACCAAAATTTAATCAGAAGCAGGGTATCCCACGAGTGGATACAATCTTGGCAGGTTTTTTTTTTATCCCGAATTATACCGAAATCTAATCAAAACCAGGATTACACATAAGTGACTTACGTATAAAATTTTATGAAATTTGGTCCATTAGCTTCTGAGTTAGAGTGGATAAATACATTGCACAGATACACACACACACATACGTCATGCTAAAAATAGATTTTCGTGTTCTAGAGGTTCGAAAACGTGTGGAAGAATCGAAAACTCCACTTACGATTTACGACATGATTTCAATACTTTTACTATACATTACCATGTATTGCGTGGAAAGTAAAAATCTCATGTGGACGGCATATGACTTTCAATGCAGATTAAATTTCATATTTTTTTTTCTTTATGCATTTAATCAATTTTTGTTACAAAATACAATATGGCCACTTTCAGGTATTGTATCCAATTTGCCTTTTTAATGCATTTTTGTTTCATTTGCCAACTAATTTCACTTTAAATCCTTCAGCTCCTCAAAATTAAAAAAAAAAAATGTCTCGGTTTATTCTGCAGTCATGAGGTTAGTCTTACTCGGTTTAATGTCAAAACTTACTTGAAAAACTAGTACTTAATTAATATATTTCAACAATTTTAGTCATTTATTTCAAATTTTCTTTATTGACTTATCTATAATACTTTAACTTTGCGGGACATTTCTCAAAAAAGATTCGATTAAATTTATCCGAATCGTATCAAAATCTATTCAGCATCATAATAACCGGCAACTAGTAAGTTTAAGAAATTCTATTGAATAGTTTTTTAACTACGGTGAAAAACGTCTTCAGTTCCTCCAAATTTAAAAAATTAATATCTCGAGAACGGAACTTCTCAGAGTAATGAGGTTGGTTTTATTCTTTCGTCGTCAAAAAGTACACATAAAATAAGCATTTAGTTGATACATTTGGGCATAGGTAGTCTTTTATTTTAGATCGGATGTTTCAGATTAGTTGGACATTTAGCAAAACAAAGGCAGATTCCTTTTTCCGAATTTTATCAACATCTAACCAGCACCAGGGTGACCCATACGTGACTTTTTTACTAAATTTCATGAAATTTAATCTATTAGTTTTTCAGCTAGAGTGGATACATAAAATTTTTGCGGGCCATTTCGTACAAAAAAGGCAGGTTAATTTATCTCGAACCGTACCAAAATCTAATCAGCACCAGGGCCAACTTCAAGTAACTCATCTACTAAATTTTATAAAATTTGGTCAATAAGTTTTGGGTTAGAGTGGATACATACATTGCACAGACAGACCCACACACAAAAGGCACATTAAAAATAATGTTTTCGTGTTCTGGAGTCCTAAAACATGAAAATCTGATTTGGGCAGCACACATGTCTTTCCCTGCAAACTCATTTTAACTTTCTCTTTATTTCTTGAATAATTCATTATATTGAATAACTACCATCATTATATTAAAATAACAGCCATCATTATTTTAAATGACACTGAACTGGCACTTTTAATTCAATGTTCGTTTTCATTGTGTAACTGGACTTACTTTCAAAGGTATCGGCGTAGCGAAAATGAGACTAAATTAAAATATCTCGAGAACGGCTAGCCCTAGTGTAATTGGGTTGGTCCTATTCTTTTCATCGTTAAACATTACGCATGAAACAAGCATTTAATGGATATATTTGAGCATACGTAGTTTTTATTTTAGATTTTGACGATTTTTGAGAGCCATTTTGCAAAAAAAAGGCAGGTTCCTTTTTTTCTGAATCGTACCAAAATCTTATCAGCAACAGGGTAACTTTCAAGTGACTTATCTACCAAATTTTGTAAATTTGAATCATTTAGTTTTTCAGATAGAGGCAATTTTTGCGGGCCATTTCGCAGAAAAGGCGGGTTCTGTTATCCCAAATCGTGCCAAAAACTAATCAGTACAATTGTCCCACTCAAGTGACTTATCTACCAAATGTTATGAAATTTGGTCCATTAGTTTCTAAATTAGTGAATACATACTTTGCACACACACACACAGGCGTCACGCTAAAAATACTTTTTTCTTATTCTAGAGGTTCCAAAACGTGTAGAACCGTCGAAAACTCGACTTGCGATTTTCGACAAGATTTCAATACTTTCCCTATACATTACCATGTATTGCAGGGAAAGTAAGAAGCAAGCAAATTCAAGCTTATGTACATATATAAACTCGTTGGTTAATACCTGCTATTAATGAATTTTAATGATATGTACTCCAATTACTTACAAGAATATCAGAATTACACTGAATATTGATATTGTCTCGGAAGTCAACAGGTGTCCAGGAGAATGATTGCACCCTAAAAACAAGCACCAGCTGCTATCCTGCTATGTAAATGTAATGCATAAAGGGTTTGGAATGTCTTCAGTACAGTAGTACAAGATAAGAATATCTAAATTTTAATTCTATTGTTCACTATCCTGGCCACGCTCGTCACCTTTCACCCTTCAAAAGGGGACAATGGGATTTAATCTTCTCCCCAAATGTTTGGCACTAAACAGTATGTTTTGAAAGGCTTTGCTAGCACGTGTTTGCTAGAATGAGAACATTGGGGGTATAAAGCTATGACCTTTCAATCCTGGTTTTGAATGTTGAAACTTAAAAGTTTAATTCTTCTGATATTTAATTTTTTTTAATAAAAATATAGCAGAATATGACCTAAAACCAGGGCCATAATCAGAGATGAAATTAAAGGGGGCTTAACAATTTTTAAGGAGGGGGATGAAGGTCACCAATATACAATTTATCATTAGAATTTATAGACCGTAATAGTTGCTATTCTATATTTCAATCTATATTAATAATTGACAAATAATTGCATATTTATATTTGTAAGATAAGAGTTGATTGTTAATATCTATATAGCTATTATACATCAATATTTATGTATAATATTCTAATGTAGGCAGCACATGACTTTCCTTGTATAATTCAATGAATTTACTACTTTTATAGTAAAAAAAATAGATTATTCTTATAGTAGATACATATATACTTTCCTAGATGTTAAATTTTTTTCAATTAGTCGTCATTTTCACTGGTTTAGCGTCATTTTTATTCTTTTGGTGAGATTTTCATTAATTTGGCAACATTTAAAAATGTCGCCAAGTTGGCAACATTCCACCAAATTCGTCGCCAAAATCTCGCCAGGCGTTATGGACGGAGAAAAACGTTATTCTTATACCAGATAAATGACTATTGGCTTTTAAATACAAAAGTCTTACTCAATGTGTCTTTTCTCATGAATGGAACGAGTTAGATCTACGAGAATGTCACCAAATTTATCACATGCTATTACATAAGAAAAGTGAACATGTTTCTCAACAGTGAATATTTTTTTTTAATTTATGGGATTTTTTGATAAATTTATTTGAAAAATGTGCAATATCTCGGGAACGATTCATGTCAGCGTTCTAAAGTTTATGTCAATCGTTTTCTAAGGAAAAATTATATAAGAAATGTCTATTTGCGTAACTTTATTATAGGCTTTGATTTTTTGGTGATTTTTCCAAAATTTCACTTCAAAATTTAAGGGTTTCTGAACATTCGATTGTGTTAAAAAACAATAGGATTTCAGTATTTATAGATTGCGATTTTTGTACCAATTTCATTCGAATCGCTCCATTCGTTTGTTAGATATCGTCTCCACAGACTCACACACACAGACACAAACAGAGCCATCACATCAAAATGTTCGATTCGTGATCAGGTGTGCTTGAAACGTGCTGTCCGTCGAAAACTCGAATTCGTATTTTCGACCCCGTCACAATACTTTCCTTATACATTATACTATTATATAAGGAAAGTAATAATTACAATTGATTTTAATATAATCATTAACTAGTTGTAAAACAGTTAAAGAACCAAAAAAAAAAATTCTAAAAGTTAATGCAAGTTAATGCTTAATATTAACGCTTAACTACTTATCAGTTGTTTTTGACTCCATGATGTATAACAGTGAACTCCGAAATAATAGAAAAGTATCCTACATGCTATTGCCATAATTTTAATTTTTTTTTAAATATTTTTAAATTGAATATGTAAATAAATTGATCGTTAATATGACCACATATTCAGTTGAATTAAAAATATTTTAATTCAACTGAATCAGTGCCGCTGGTTATTCACCACTATCCCATTGCTTTCTATGTATTACTATTATTGCGAATATTTATTGTATGACTACCGTTGTTTTTTATACCGACTATAATATTTCATAAAGAGTGTCTGAAAAACATATAAAATCCACAGTTGGGAGAATTATAATGAAATATGAAAAATAATCAGGAGTTTTATAATTTAGCTATGATGGATATCAAATTCGCTAAAATAGCGACAATTGAAAACTCATTGACTTATTCATCTTTATCTGAACTCCAAATGTGAATATTTATCTTCCTCTGACAGTAAAAGTGTGTGTGTGGAGGGAGGGGGAGCTCTGTTTAAAACAAGAAGTTTGTTACCAATATATTTCAGACAACTTGTTTACTGTTTTCTCTTTGCAATTCAACGAAAAATACCTAGTAGCTATAATTGAAATATCTCAGCGAATATTTCATTCAAAAGTTCTGGGTAAATGTCTTCAACTCTATTTAAGCGCGACGCAACTTTATTGGCATTTTTTAAGGGATCCTTTAAAAAATTAAATTTCGTATTTTTATGACATTATCAGTTCCTGGTAGTGTGTGTGTGGGGGGGGGGGGAGGGAAGGGACGATCCTAGCTGAAGTCTCCTCTGTTCACTGATTATTTTTCATATTTCACTTTACTTCTACGACCGACAATTGAACTTTTATACCTTTCTGATTAGCGTAGGGGCATGCGGGGCCCCCGCATCAGGTGGGCCCTAAATTAAATAATGCAACATCGAAAGATTAATGTCTATTTCCTAAGAAATGCATGCCCTCGGAACAGGTTTGTTCAGCGCATAGATTCATTTTGGGGATATATATGAGGTTGAATCGCAATAATAATCACGCTGGCATCTTAGCTATGATAAGAAAGTTGCTAATACTTTAAATTCCATTAATATATACAAGAACCACCTCTTGTATACCATGTTTTAGAATGCAATTTTGTTTCTGAAAAATATTTTAGTTCATTTCATATATATCAAGAGGTGAAGGGGGCTCCTGAGGGATGTCTACTTCAGGCCTCAGTTAGGCTGAGTCGGATCCTGCCCTTCGGATACTGTTTGTAAAACACACGGTATACACAGGAATGTAGCCAGAGACGAAATTCAAAAGTGGATGGAGGGAAATTTAGGGGGGGGGGGGCTCAACAGTCTTAAAGGAGGGGGCTCACCAAAAACACAATTAATCATTATCATTCATAAACCATAATAGTTACTATTATATATTTCAATTTATATAAATTATTAACAAATAACTGCATATTTATATTAATATAAATATGCAATTATTTGTTAATAATTTGCATAATAATTTGATCTTAGCTTGCCGATTTGTAAACTGAGACTGATTGTTAATATCCATTTTATTGCTACTAAACATCAATGTCGGTATATAATAATTACAATTCATTTTAATGTAAGTGTTAACTAGAAGTAAAGCTGTTAAAAATTTGTAGAAAAATTCTGAAAGTTAATACAAGTTAATTCTTAATATTAACTCTTACGTACTTTGACTCTATAATGTATAACAGTGAACCGCACAATAACACAAAAGAATCCTAAATACTATTATCATAATTTTTAAATTAAATATGTAAATAAATTGATCATTAGTATAATAACAAATTCAGCTAAATTAAAAAATTTTTAAAATGAAGCAATTCATAAAAATAATCTCAAAGAAATTTTTAATGCCAATTTTGAATGACATTTTATATGAAGTTTCATCAGGGTTTTGAAGTTTTTATCAGGGGGCTGAGTATACCCCTTGGAAGGCGCATTACTATATATATAGTAACATCAGTGAAATTATTCAGTGAAATAATATGTGACATTGGCATTCATCATAACTACATATAAAAAATGGTAATTTTTTTGATATTGGCAATTTCATTCTGATTTTATCACTGAGCACCAAAGAGATTCAAATATGGTTATATATTTTTGCGACTCTCACCCCTCTCCTCCATCGATTTTCATCTTTTGGATATAATGCAGTTTAGGAAACTTTGGAAGAATGGAGAAAAGCGTCTTTAAAACTCTGTAAAGTTTGTTTTTCAAAAGATTTAAGAAAACATCCTCAGTTACGATATTCTTGGAAGTAGGACATTCATTATATTCGATGTCAGGTGCTTTTAGCTCAGGCACCCGAAAGGAATCGTCTTGGCCATCGAGGCGAGGAGGCTGTACCCAGTCAAAGGTTGTCCCTGTCCCAGTCGAAGGTTGTACCCAGTTGCAAGTTTTATAAAATCTAGTAATCTCCTAAGTGTTTGAGCATACGTACTTTCTTGCAGAATTATACATTGCTTCAATAAAGATATAAATATGAGAGAAAAATGATTTTATCCTTTTAATGTTTTAATACTATCTAAAAAAAAATATTTTAATTAATTTATATAAAAATTTTATTTAATTTATATTATAATTATAATTAATTTATATTAAAATGGCAAGAAATGGATTCAATTTTTAAAAAAAAATTTAATACGACCACAAAAGTCATTCTTATTATTTAATTTCACTTCCGAATGGTCTCCTAATTCGGCCGGCTTCGGCAAATGCCCACGCATTAAATCGGGCCTGCATTTAATTATAATTTATTGAAATCATTTATATTATAGAGCAATTTCTTTTTAAAGACTAAAATGCAACATTTTAGGGCATTTCTTTTTGTCCCCACCCCCTCTAAAAAATGTTTGTATTGATCTTCTTTAAGGACTGTGAAACCCTCTTACATTTCCTCCTCTTTTTAAGAATTTTCTTCCAATCTTCTCTTGGATTTCATTCCTTTCCTGTTTACGACCAGGTTATGATTATAAATTATAATCTTTCTCTGTTTAATCCTCATCTTCGTAGTAATATTTGGTTTCTATCATTTCATTTTTATTAAACAAGGGATTAAAGTCTGGTACTTTCCCAGATAAGGCACCCCTTTAAATCCCCATTTCTTGAGCACCATACCTTAAGATGATTTTAAATCTGAAGTATTCATACAAAATCTTTACTGCACGCAGTAGACATAACAATATCTCCAACGGAGAATCACAGGAAAGTACCTGCCTTGATTTCACTGCCTAAAATACTGTGTGCTTATAAGCATGAATGAAGATGTTGGAGTACTTCACTGATATTCAAACGAAAGGAAAAGTTGCACACCTAAAAGCCTGTTAGACCTGCTTCCCGGCGCTACTCTTCAATCCACATCTTCGGAAGCATTGACGCGTCTCCGGAAAAATAGGTTATTTACTGAAATAAAATATGTTGTAAGTTCTGTCAATGCGTGGCATCGGTGGTTCAGTGGTAGAATGCTCGCCTGCCACGCGGGCGCCCCGGGTTCGATTCCCGGCCGATGCATTTTTCCAAAAATGTTTTAAAATTTTGAGCAAGCTGAGTCCTAATTTTAATAGTTTTTATTTAACTCGTGATGACCGATGGTTGTTTGTTTATCTCCTTTTATCTCAAGTCGAAGGTCTGCATTACTATTTGCATAGTAATGCATCATAGTAATGCATCACTAAACATATAGTAATATCAGTGAAATTATTCAATTAAATACAAAATACGATAATTTTTTTGATATTATCAGTTTTATTCTGATTTCATCACTCAACACCAAGGAGATTTAAATATATTTAAATATTTTGCGAATATTTATATGGGGTCTAAATTTACTTAAAAAATGTTCAGTTAGGTAAAAATTGTGCCGTACAGTAACTAGTCTTAAGAGAAACAAGAAAGATGAATCATGCATAAAGTATTGATTATGAAACACTTTCCAACTGAAATGCAATTTATTTAAATATCTCTCAAATTTCGATGTATTTAGAATTGATATTTTTTTAAACTATTACAGTTCTTTAGTAATTTATTACAGTACTTAAAAACTTCTACTTTCATTGAAAAAGACAATTCTAGTTGAACAAAATGAACTTTATTTAAATGATGTCATCGAAATATAAATCGTTTGCTTCGCAGTGCAATAAAATTTCATTCATATCACTTACTGGTACAGTATAACCATTCTTTGTAAGGAATATATAATATAAAGAAATTAAAACTTTATTGAATGAACGAACTGATATACAGATTGGATTAGTTCCATGAATCTCTAAATATCGATAGATTCGTACATGTGAAAAGTAGTATTTCTACCCTTCATGCATTTGGGTTATCAAAAAAAATTAGTGATGTTTTCCTCAATGTGTAAAATGTATTTTGCACATATATTTCTACTTTCCCAACGAAGTTTAAATATGTAGGAAAAGTGTTGTAGCGAAGTCAAAAATTCGAGTTTTTGATAGAAGAGCACGTTTCAAGGATATCTGAGTTCTAATAGAACGTTTTTTGTATGTATGTCTGTGTGTATACAAGTAATCATAATGTATGTTAGTGTGTGTGTCCCTAAGTCTATGAATGCTACATTTCACGAACGAATAGAGTGTTTCGAACGACATTTACTGAAAATATTACAATCGATGAATACTGGAACCCTATTGATTTCGAACGCAATCAAATGCTCAAAATACCCCCCCCCCCCACACACACACACACCAATTTTCAAATGAAACTAAAAAAAATTCTTGAAATGTCAGAGCTTTTTATATTGCTACGTAATAATTTCTTACGTAATTTTTCATTAGAAATTGAAAGACAAATTTCTGAAAGCTAGAATTAACCGTTCTCGAGATATTGAATCATAAATACTTTCTCTAAGGCTGAAAATAATGTCAGTAATAATTTTGCATCATATTTTATAAGTTTTGCGTTTAATAAAGTATTGTGTTTACTTCTGAAATCAATAATAGTAATTTAATAAATTTTTAATATGTTATCTGTAAGCATCACCCTTATTCATAGGCTTGTCAATTGGACATTTTTGAATTAAATCTCAAATTTTTTTTAAAAACGGAAGGGGGCAGTAAATCTTCCGGGGATGTAAGATAAAGATAGTTTATAAAATTAGTCTTATTTTGAATGTGAAATACATGAACCTCCCCCCCCCCCTTCCTTCTACAATTTTTATGTTACTAATTACTTTTTTTATACATTACGAAATTACTTTTCTTAAAAAAAAAACCCTCCTGTCTTCTTGCTTTTGTTGCTGTGCCCGTACTGGTTTCTTATACCGAAAACAGAAACTATTTTTTGCTTTCGTGGGTGATGTATGTTAGTGTGTGCGTGTGTCCATGAGTCTGTGAATGTGACATCTCATGAACGAATGAAGCGTTTCGAAAGGAATATAGTATAAATACTACAATTGGTGAATACCCGGACACTTAAATTACTGCTCACACCTTCGGGTGAGTCGAGCGGTCTGTGTTTTCTACAATCGGTGAATACGGGAAATCTATTGATTTTGAAAGCAATCGAATATTCAAATGACTCCCCCCCCCCCAGTATTCGAATGAAACTTAAAAATAATCAGAACTTTCAATATTGCTATGTAATCAATTTTTATGTAATTTTTCATTAAAACACGAATGGCTAACTTAGAACGCTATAGTATTAACAATTCTCGATATATTGCTCATTTTCAAATAAATTCAAAAATATTACATAAAATTAAAACATTATTAATAATAGTAAAGCCTTGCATCGGTTACTTCAATTAATTTTAAATAACGTTCAAATAAACTATATTTTAAAGATACCAATGCATAAAAGATTGCGAGAATAAAAAGATTACAAGGAGGGAAAAAAAAGCTGTTATCAGCTAAATTCAAATAACATTCAATCAAACAACCTTAAAATTACCAGTGAGACTGCTGAACTGCAGAATTAAGAATATCAAAAATTGAAGGAAACAACTAACTGGGAGAAGTTCTACTCCATTAACCAACTTCAAAAACATTTGTACAATAAATACAACTAACTAAGACTACGAATGTATGCAGTGTAATAAGTGACAGAAATGAAGGAAGGCAACGGTTTCGAAATTCGAATGAGCTAACTTCATCAAAATAAATAGGTACGTGAAACATACCAACCAGTAAGCAATTAAAAATTTTTAGTGTTAAATTTTACAATTTTTCCGGATGAGTATGTTGTTGTTGAGACCCAGACCGTCCGACCTACCAGAAAGGTGTAAGGTAACTGTATGGACGGCCGGGAAGTGCCACCCAATTTAGACCGGAACCCAGTGGGGGTGGCATCCACAGGGACCGTACCCTCCTTCCCCTACCACCAACCTCTCGGAAGGACTTACGGACCCACATGTTTAACGTGATCGTACTCCGCATGAACACGGCGGCATTTGTGGCAGCGTGCAAATCTAGCGCGCAAACCACGGGGATACCGCACCCGAGATGGCCAACAGCACGCGGCGTTCCGAGGTGGTCACCCACCAAGTACTAACCGCGCCCGATGCTGCTTCACTTCGGTGATCTAACGAGAACCGGTGTTTTCAGCACGGTACGGCCGTTGGCCCCCGGATGAGTATGTATTACGTTTCGTGCAATTACCTCACTATTTTTCGTACCCTGAAAAGTAACTCGTTTCCTGTTTTTCTCCCCGAAATCATTTAATGCTTTGGTTATTTTGATAACTATACAGAAAATGTTAAATCAATATTCTATATATTAAAAAATTCGTGTTTTAATCATGCAAGTTAAACATGTATATCTTTTGCATGCGTACTGTACACATAATATGTCATGGCGACACGAACATTAGCTATTAATCTACGTCGTGATTACACTGATCTTTATCAGTATTTAGGTAGAATGGCTAGCCACTATTGTGAGGTATTGATAATCCATTTTATTTGATGTAGACAATCATACAAACAGTCAAACAGTGAAATGCTTCAGAACACACTCAAAACATGCTTTGGTCTTGAAATGTGTTTATCTCCCTCTCAAAAATCTGAAAATGTACAACTATTTTTAATCGATTTATTTACAAATACTTTACAGAAAATCAAAAATTCTTCCGATTGATATGATTCTGAGGTCAAAACATGAAAGTTGAAAGAATGGGATGGGGGTGATTATATTTAATAGAGTTACATCGTCACTAAAAATCTGATTAGAAAAATGTAGAAGTTTAATGTTGCGATGTGGGTGAAATTCACCAGGTGATGAAGAATACTTGAGGTCATACAAGTCTTTACCGGCTTGGGATTGGATAAAAAGTTCATGATAACCTATACTGGTCAACAATGAGCTTCCTATGTAAGTACATGTTATTTTTATTGCAACGAAAGACGCTCCAAACAGCCACTTATGTTATCGTCAAGCTTTGATATCCGTATCTTTAATTTACAAGATCTATCTTCCAGTTCAGATTTTCTTTTACGACAATGTCTTATTTTCATCTCGTCTATCTCCTTGTCCTTACAATCTAAATAGCTTTGAGGTTGATGGTCTCTGGAAGAAGTAGCCGCAGAATATTCTATTTGCTGGTCAGCCACCTGAGAATAAGACAAGGGTATTAAAGTAAATCGCTTAACTTAATGCAAAAATAGCTAGAAAATGAAATATTTGTTAAAAACATACCATAAAAAAATCTGATATAGCAGCACATCACTTTCCTTATTAAAGGAGACAGCACATCCCTTTCGTTAATTAATAGGCAGCACATCACTTTCTTTATTAACTTTATTAAAGATTTTGATTTTTTTAGGATTTTTTCAAAATTTCACTCGAGGAAATTTAGGAAGGGCCTGAATATGTGATTACGTATGAAAACAATAGCCTTCCAGTATTCATGGATTGTAATTTTTGTTCCAAATTTTGTTCGAATCGGTCCATTTGTTCGTCAGTTATCAGCTCCACAAACTCACTGACACACACAAACATATTTTCGCACACATACAGACATAATCTCAAAAACGTCTAATTCGTGTTCAGGGATGCTTGAAACGTGCTTTTCTGTCGAAAACTCGAATTTGAATCTTCGACCCCGCCACAATACTTTCCTTATATATTTTATATATATAAGGAAAGTAAAAATTGGTTATTCGTATAGTAGATGCTTATATTCTTTCCAAGATATTGGATTTTTTCTCATTTAGTCGTCATTTTCATTGATTTAGCGTCATTTTTACCCATTTGGTGAGATATTTGTTAATTTGGCAACATTTAAAAATTCGCTAAGATGGCGACATTCCGCGAAAATCTCGCCAAGCTTTAAGCATGGAGAAATAAGTTATTTTTATAGCAGATAAATGACTACTGGCACTCAAATACAAAAGTATTTCTCAAAGTATCTTTTCTCATGAATGGAACGAGTTATTTCAACGAGAATGGTGTCACCTAATTCATCGTATGATATTACATATGAAAAGTGAACATGCTTCTCAACATTTAATATATATATTTTTTTAATATATGGAATTTTTTGAGAAATTTAATTTAAAAATGTGCAATATATCGAGAACAGTTCATGCTAGCGTTATAAAATTTATGTCAATCGTTTTCTACGAAAAAATTACATAAGAAATGTCTATTTGCGTAACTTTTAAAAAAGTTTTGATTTCATGATAATATTTTCAAAATTTCACTCGAAAATTTAGGGGGGTTCTGAATATTCAATTGCGTATCCAAACAAGACTTCCAGCATTCACGTATTGTAATTTTTGTACCAAATTTCTTTCGAGTCGCTCCATTCGTTCCTGAGATATCGTCTCCACAGACAAACTGACACACACATACACATGCTTTCACACACAGATACATCATCTCATAAACGTCTGATTCGTATTCAGGGATGCCTGAAACGTGTTCTCCCGTCGAAAATTCGACTTAGTCACAATGCTTCACAATACTCTTTATATACATTATATGTTTATGAGGAACGTAAAAATTGTGTTAGTAAATAATTTTATCACGTGATCCAGGAATTAAAATAGAAAGGATTATAATTGAAATTCTACAGCAGGATTGAAAACTTTATCATCTCATTTATACTATGAACTTAAATACTTTATATGCAAAAAAAAAAAAAAAATATTTGGGCAGCACATGACTTTCACTACTCAAGGACTCAAGGACGGGGTTAAGTGGAGTGCCCAGGAGAGGAAGGATTCCTCCCTTTAAACTCCAGACGAAAAGGAAAAGAAACAGAAAAAGGAAGTAGTAAAAGGAAATTTAATCAACTAAGAGGAATGACTTTCACTACAAACTCGAAATTCCTTTTTTTTTTACTTTCCTCATATACATATAATGTATAAGGAAAGTATTGTGAGTCGAAAATTCGAATTCGAGTTTTCGACGGGAGGGCACGTTTCAAGCATCCCTGAACACGAATCAGACGTTTTTGAGATTATCTGTGTGTGTCAGGATGTATGTGTGTGTGTTTGTGCGTGTCAGTGAGCCTGTGAAGGCGATAATTGACGAACAAATGGACCGATTCGAACGAAATTGGGTACAAAAATTACAATCCATAAATACTCTGAAAACATACTTTATGTAATAGTTTTGTATTTGGTCGCTAATAGTCATTTATCTGCATCAAGAATAACTTATATTTCTGTCCATAACGCTTAGCGAGATTTTGGCGGAATGTCGCCAACTTGACGACTTTTTTAAATGTTGAATATTGGTTACTGTTTATTTAGAGTTGCGCTAAGTATAAGGTAATAATTGTGTATTTTGAAATAGTTTAACATGTTGTCATCCGAAAAATCGCCAAATGTACAATTCTACGATAAAAACACAGCTGGATCTTATAGGGAAGACTGGGGCTGGTTGTAACACATGTTTGTTGTAAAACTTGCGATTACTCCTTCCTGGACCACGTAGAAGTCTTGGAGCTTGGTGGAAGGATTCCCATCAGGTTCCTGCATATACCAACATTGTTTGATACGGCTGTGTCAAACGTAACACGTGGAGTTCAGCAAAGAATTTTAAAAGAGAGGTATGTAAAAAATCATGATTGTTTAAAAGTTGTTGTAAGTGTTTTTCAGTTATTAAGGATTGTTTCTGTTTTGTAATCACTTTATAATATACATTATAATGCTGCAAACAAGCCTATTATCACGGATGTCTGCCACGCCTAACTACGGTGGTACATTCCAATCCAATATGGCGCAACACACACACACACACACACATGGGTCAGGTTGTAAAAGAGCGACTAGGGTAGGTTGTAACCTAAGACTAATATTATACAACTGCGATAGTGCATTTATGTAAATTTGATATTTACTATATGAATATTTTTATATTTAAGGAAAAAAGTCTATTATCAGTATCCCAGAACAAATTAAGGATCAAGTAATGTAACGATCAACACGCTAATATACCTTTTAGACTGAAAATATTATATAATATTTCAGTCTTTTGAGTATTATAACTTGTAATTTTTTGTGCATTACGTTTTATAGTAAGACAATGCAATGCGTCTATTTTTTAATCCATTTTATGATTATTTGAATTAAATATATAACTATGTTTATTTAAATTTACTTAAACTAATGAATATATTTATGTTGCAGATTAATGTATTTTTAAATCCTGATCATTTCTATAGTTTCAAAAATTATAGAAGTACAGTCCTCAACAATTTGTTCCCCCTCCCGTTCAAAAAAAAAAATCGCCAAGCGAGCGATAACGCGCTAAATCTGGCAGACGTATTTTGCTTACATCGTAGTTCAGTTGGTCCAACTCACGAGCTCTAGTGTCTATGTGACATCCCATGTTACTACTTTTACAGCAAAAAAAATCTGTGTGCAACACAAGCCTTTCCTTTTATAATGCAAAGAATTTATTACTTTTACAGTTAAAAAATGTTATTCTTAAAATAGATACTTATATTCTTTCCAAGATATTGAATTTTCATCAATTAGTCGTCATTTTCATTGATTTAGCGGCATTTTTATCCATTTGGCGAGATTTACGTTAATTTGGCAACATTTGAAAAGTCGCCAAGTTGACGATATTCCGCCAAATTCGTGGCCAAAGTATCACCAAACGTTTTGGAAGGCGAAATATGTTTTTCTCATATCAAATAAATAACTATTGGCGTTCAAATACAAAAGTATTGCTAAGTATATATTCTTGAGAATAGAATGAGTTAGATCCACGAGAATGATGCCACCAAATTTATCGCATGATATTGCATATGAAAATGACCATGTTTCTTAACAGTTAATATATTTTTCAAATTTATGGAATTTTTTTGTAAAATTTATTTGAAAAATGTGCAATATCTCAAGAACAGTTCATGTTAGCATTCTAAAGTTTATGTCAATCGTTTTATAAGGAAAAATTACATAATAAATATCTATTTGCGTAACTTTATAAAAGGTTTTGATTTTTGATTATTTTTTTTTCAAAATTTTACTCAAATCACTCGTATTCGTCAATTAGTCGTCATTTTCATCCTTTTGGCGAAATTTGCGTTAATTTGGCAACATTTAGAAAATACGCGAAGTTGGCGACATTCCGCAAAATTCGGCGCCAAAGTCTCCCCAAGCGTTATTTATGGTCGGAGAAATTAGCTATTCTTACAGCAGATAAATTATTGGCAAAAGTATTACTCCAAGTATCTTTTCTCATGAATAGAACGAGCTAGATCCACAAGGATGGTGTCGCCAAATTTATCGTATGGTATTACATATGAAAAGTGAACATGTTTCTCAACAGTTAATATGTTTTTTATAATTTATTTCTTGATAAATTTATTTTTAAAATGTGCAATATCTCGAGAAGGATTCATGCTAGCGTTCTAAAGCTTATGTCAACCGTTTTCTAAGGAAATATTACTTAAGAAATGTCTATTTGCGCATCATCATTAAAGGTTTTCATTTTTTGATGATTTTTTGATCACTTGAAAATTTATGGGAGTTCTGGACATTCGATTACATTGAAAAACAATAGGCTTCCAGTATTTACGGATTGTGATGTTTGTACCAAATGTCATTTGAATCGCTCTATTTCTTCGTGAGATAACGTCTCCACAAGCTCACTGATACACACACATACTTTCACACAAACACACACTTTCACACACACATACATAGACATCACCTCACAAATGTTTGATTCGAGATCAGGGATACTTGAAACGTGCTCTCCCATCGAAAACTCGAATTCGAATTTTCGACCCCGTCACAATACTTTCCTTATATATTATATATATAAGGAAAGTAATAATAACACAGAGATGCATGCATACCAGGTCCTAACTACCTGTATACCAAATATCATATAGCAATGAAAATTGCATATAATCTGCGCACACAGGCGCAACTGCAGTAATGCGACACCCCCCCCCCCCTAAAAGATAAAAATCACAAAACAGGGACCCATCACATTCGGTGACAAAACGATGTAGGTTAATATCTGTCGGAGGACACAATTAAAATCTTACTTTCATCAATCTCAACACAATTAGATCAAATTATATCTTTGCCACATCTTCCGCAAACAAGATAATTTCTAAAAATAACGGCTGCTACTAACAACACCCAATTTTCAAATCGTCTGTTTTTGACTAAAATCATTCTCTCGACACAATTGAATGGAAATACTTGAAATCGCAAGTTCCTTTAAACCTGAAAATTATTGTCATCTCAGCGAATTTTCATCCAATTTCAGACAAATTTTAGCACAATACTCTTATTAATAATATAACGCTAATTCAGAAAATCCAAGTATATAAATGCGCTTGTAGCTGTTTCTACCCCCAAATTATATGCATATCAAACTACGCAATCGTTTCAGAATCTGTGGCAGCCAAGTATATTTAATGTGAGAAAATGACGGAAAATCGGGATAAAAATCCGTAACAAAAATAACTATTTCGAAATTAAAATAAAGTGTTTACGGATCCTGAGGTACTTGACTACCAAATTTCATGACACTTACAAGGCCTTATTAACGCACAGGCTTGCAGGGTCGTGGCCCCCAAATTTTAGGGGCCTCTAAATTTTGTATCTGTTAAAACATTTTAATCAGAAATAATTGATTATTACTTTCTTATATATATATCATGTATAAGGAAAGTATAAGGAAAGTATTGTGACGGGGTCGAAAATTCGAATTCAAATTTTCGACTGGAGAGCATGTTTCAAGCATCCCTGATCACGAATCGAGCATTTTTGAAGTGACGTCTGTGTGTGTGTGTGTGTCAGTGTGCCTGTCGACACGATATCTCACGAAGAAACGGAACGATTCGAAAGAAATTTGGTATAAAAATTACAATCTGTGAATACTGGAAGCCTATTGTTTTAAAACACAATCGAAGGTTCAGAAATCCCCTAAATTTTCGAGTGAAATTTTGAAAAGTTCATCAAAATATCAAAACCTTTATTAAAGTTAAGCATATTGACATGTCTTATGTAATTTTTCCTTAAAAAAACGATTGACATTAACTTTAGAACACTAGCATGAACCGTTCTCGATATATTGCACTTTTTTCAAATACCTATATCAAAAAATCCTATAAATTAAAACAAAATATTAACTGCCGAGAAACATGTTCACTTTTCATATGAAATATCATATGATAAATTTGGTGACATCATTCTCGTGGACCTAGCTCTTTCCATTCACAAGAAAACATACTTTGAGTAATACTTTTGTACTTGAACGGCAATTTGCTATAAGAATAACTAATTGCTCCGTCCTTAACGCTTGGCGAGATTTTGGCGACGAGTTTGGCGGAATATCGCCAACTTAGAGACTTTTTTAAATGTTGCCAAATTAAAGGAAATCTCACCAAATGGATAAAAATGACGCCAAATCAATGAAAATGACGACTCATTGAGGGAATGGCAATATCTTGGAAAGAATATAAATATCCACTATAAGATTAACCTATTTTCTATTACAATAAAAGTAGTAAATTCATTGCATTATATAAGGAAAGTAATGTGCTGCCCAGATCAGATTTTTCAATTATTTGGAAAATATAAACTGATAATGTTAGTTTTTATTTTAAATTTTGAAAATATGTTAATAGTTTTAACTAGTTATATGTTAATAGTTTTAAGAAGTTATATGTTAATAGTTTAGTTATGCATTTCTTAAAGGTTTTCTTTTAAATAAAAGTACAAAATAGCCTTCGGGCATGTACAAAATAGCCTTCGGGACAGTGGTCTAAACTTTCAAATTTGTTTACTGATGTTTTTTTGCATGTACTTGAGAACCCCCAATTAACGCCAGGTCCTGAGCCCCACAGTTGGCTTAATCAACCCTTGTGCACTTAGATTCCTCGTTACAGTCTGCACTGCACGGACATATTTATTTAATATGTAAGGGGAAGTTAGCAAGTGCATTGAAAATTAAGTTAAGAAAATATAAATCTGAAAAAAATAAGCTGTCAACTATCTGTCTGATTAAGCGATTACAATTCGTTATTAAATTCTGTGAGACTGAACGCGACTTTCTTCAGCTAGAATCCATTTTTAAATAGCCTCTTCAATTTCTTTTTTTGCAAATTTTGCAAAATATTTTTTTTTTTTAAATCCGTATCGTTGGTTCAAAGATCACAGTTATAGCATGTTACCTGTAATGTTAAATGCAAAAAATTAAAAATCTTTTGATCGATACGAAGTTTGACAATGTATACTCTCTGAGAAAATTAATTTGCCCCCCCCCCCCTCGATTAAGGATAATGATGTGACGAATGATGTCACTTGAAGTTCTTTTACCGCAAGAGAAGAGAAAATAAAATATTTTACAATAATTTTAAAACTTTATATCCCTTTCAAGTGAAAATTTCACAAAATATGTTGTTAATATGACTTCTATATGTTATATTTTTATACGACATACGTTTGATTCTAAAATACTGTCTACTTAAATGTAATCTTTAACAGAATTTTAAATTAGAAATTTCACAGCAAATTATATATGACGTGCTTTTGATTCTAAGATACTCTATGTAAATACAATATGTAACAGAAGATTAAATTAAAAAGAATTAAACATACCATAGATTCTACTAGTCTTTGTAAGCGTTTATCTTTGACGAGGAACATTAAACTTCGGTGATGCAACCAGGGGCTTATAGAGGAGGAGCGGTTACAAACATGAGCGTCATCAATTCCTGTAAAACAATCAAATTATCAGTAACAATATTCAATTTTCTGAAGCAAAAACAATATTTCCTTGTAATTTTAATATTTAGGATGTTGTAGGTTAAGTATATAATTACGTTAAAAAAAGTTTTGGAAATTTTATACTGTGTACAAATTTAAGTACTTATACGAAGAAGCATTGACCTTTCAGGGAATTTTCCACTCATAGAGTTAACTAAAACCAAGATAATGCACTTTTGGTAAAGTTTTTAAAACGTATCGTTTTAAGCATTATTATTCCTCGTTCCCTCTTTTTTTTCAATATCTCAATGCATTTCAAAACTACATTTTTTCATTTTGTACATTATTATATAATAATTTATAAGTCATTTTCGTACAGCTTAAGCGTAAGAAAATCTATGCAGTCGTTTTTGTTAATTTAAAAAATTTGAAATTTCTCAGAAATGTAGTTAACATTGTGTTTGGAGAATAATTATGAGACTCAAAAGTTTGCTCAGTAACTATTGATGCCGGACTAACCGCCAGAGAGGGATGCAGAAAAAAAAATTAATAGAGGTGTGGCTTAACTTGATTTTCTAATACCAGGATCCATTTTTTTCTCAAATTTACAAGAAAATATGTGAAAAATCGGTATCGTGAGTAGCCACCTACTAGTTTTCGCACGAATTTAAAAAAATTCTAACTAGTTCTAGATATATTGACAACAAAGCTGGATATAAAGTTTCGTAAAATTCCATTAATATTTATGGCTGTTATCGTATACACAAGAGATCGATCACAGACAGACAGATTGACGGGCATCACTTCAAAAATAGTCAAAACGTGTTCAGAAGGTCTTAGAACATAGTATATTGTCATTAGAATCTCGAAATCGGACATTTTAGAAAAAACAATACTTTTACCATATTACGTATGAGAAAGTAAAAATCCTGGCTATATAAAATTCTTTAAAAATTGCAGGACGAATATTGAACAGATACATACCAGCAGCTGACTTGCAACTTCTTTTCATTTTTTCTGTTTCCATCCAAAAGTCTTTTTGTAGGGATGCCAGTTTTTGTACACACTCTTCCGTAGAAATGCTCAGTTTAAATGCTATTTCATTGAAAGCTTCACTTCTTAATTCTCGATTTAAATAATGTGGGTGCCTTTTATCCCATAATAAATCTTGTTCTCTGTACAGATAAATAAGATAATTAAGCATTGTGTTATTCCACTCCATGATGAGTTATTGCTTTGGAAAGGACACTAATCTAAGTCTGAGCAAAGAGTGATATTTCGCAGTTTTCTGGGCAGGTAACTTCCAGAAAAAATGATCGTGTGGCAGATAGCACCAGCGACTAGCTTTTCAGAATGCACTTTCTACAATTTAGGCGAAGTGTTATATCCACTGGAAATAGCGTCAGCCAATAAGCAAAGTTGCCAACATCAAGAATTTATTTTGAGCAGCCTATGACATTCCGGAGAAGAATAGAGGCAAAATTAACAATGGATCATAGTTCTTTCACACATTTAGAAGGTCTGTGGGATAAACGCAGTGGGAGGTTCCTTCCTGGAAAAGGTCTGCGGAACACATCTCTAGCTTGTGATAACGTTCAAGTCTGAACATATGAACTCCAACGACCGGTTTGCATTGTTCACCTTGGGGGATTAGTTGTGGAAGTAATAGGTGTAAACAGTGTATATCATGAAGGGAGGGTCAGAGATCAAAAGACCAGAATGCCGTCGTTGACAGTATTCTAGAAAGCGGACGTTATCGCCGTTCGTGACGTCACTGGTTTTGAAGGAGAAGTGCTAGTTTCTCCGAGTAGCATTCATTTCTATGGGAAAACATAGACTGTGTCAGTCGTAGTTTTTATATAATTTGTAATTCTATCGTAAAAGTGAAGTTTAAGTGTAAATTTGTGTATTATAGATGTATATATATTAGTATTTTCACGTATATATATGTCAAAAATTACGTATGAATTACTATGTCAAAACTTACGTATAAAATAAGCATTTAATTTATACATTTAAACATACGTAGTTTTTTTATTTTAGATTTTGGCGGACCATTTCGCAAAAAATGGCAGGATCTTCTTTTCTGAATCTTACCAAAATTTAATCAGAAGCAGGGTATTCCACGAGTGGATACAATATTGGCAGGTTTTTTTTTTATCCCGAATTATACCGAAATCTAATCAGAACCAGGATTACACATAAGTGACTTACGTATAAAATGTTATGAAATTTGGTCCATTAGCTTCTGAGTTAGAGTGGATAAATACATTTCACAGATACACACACACACATAC
The DNA here is from genome assembly GCA_951213105.1 of Amaurobius ferox. NCBI lineage: Eukaryota > Metazoa > Arthropoda > Arachnida > Araneae > Amaurobiidae > Amaurobius > Amaurobius ferox. The sequence goes on from OX578149.1 coordinate 29,139,006, forward strand.
GTCATGCTAAAAATAGATTTTCGTGTTCTAGAGGTTCGAAAACGTGTGGAAGAGTCGAAAACTCCACTTACGATTTACGACATGATTTCAATACTTTTTCTATACATTACCATGTATTGCGGGGAAAGTAAAAATCTCATGTGGGCGGCATATGACTTTCAATGCAGATTAAATTTCATATTTTTATTTCATTATGCATTTAATCAATTTTTATTACAAAATACAATATGGACACTTTTCAGGTATTGTATCCAATTTGCCTTTTTAATGCATCTTTGTTTCATTTGGCAACTAATTTCACTTTAAATCCTTCAGCTCCTCAAAATTAAAAAAAAAAAATGTCTCGAGAACAGTTTATCCTGCAGTCATGAGGTTAGTCTTACTCGGTTTAATGTCAAAACTTACCTGAAAAACTAGTACTTAATTAATATATTTCAACAATTTTAGTCATTTATTTCAAATTTTCTTTATTGACTTACTTTACATTTGCGGGACATTTCTCAAAAAAGATTCGATTAAATTTATCCGAATCGTATCAAAATCTATTCAGCATCATAATAACCGTCAACTAGTAAGTTTAAGAAATTCTGTTGAATAGTATTTTAACTACAGTGAAAAACGTCTTCAGTTCCTCAATATTAAAAAAATTAATATCTCGAGAACGGTACTTCTCAGAGTAATGAGGTTGGTTTTATTCTTTCGTCGTCAAAAAGTACACATAAAATAAGCATTTAATTGATATATTTGGACATACGTAGTCTTTTATTTTAGATCGGATGTTTTAGATTAGCTGGACATTTAGCAAAACAAAGGCAGATTCCTTTTTTCCGAATTTTATCAACATCTAACCAGCACCAGGATGACCCATACGTGACTTATTTGCTAAATTTCATGAAATTTAATCTATTAGTTTTTCAGCTAGAGTGGATATATAAAATTTTTGCGGGCTATTTCGTACAAAAAAGGCAGGTTAATTTATCTCGAAACGTACCAAAATCTAATCAGCACAAGGGCCACCTTCACGTAACTCATCTACTAAATTTTATGAAATTTGGTCAATAAGTTTTTGAACTAGAGTAGATACATACATTGCACAGACAGACCCACACACAGAAGGCACGTTAAAAATAATGTTTTAGTGTTCTGGAGTCCTAAAACATGAAAATCTGATTTGGGCAGCACACATGTCTTTCCCTGCAAACTCATTTTAACTTTCTCTTTATTTCTTGAATAATTCATTATATTGAATAACTACCATCATTATATCAAAATAACAGCCATCATTATTTTAAATGACACTGAACTGGCACTTTTAATTCAATGTTCGTTTTCATTGTGTAACTGGACTTACTTTCAAAGGTATCGGCGTAGCGAAAATGCGACTAAATTAAAATACCTCGAGAACGGCTAGTCTTAGTGTAATTGTTTTGGTCCTATTTATTTCATCGTTAAACATTACGCATGAAACAAGCATTTATGGATATATTTGAGCATACGTAGTTTTTATTTTAGATTTTGACGATTTTTGAGAGCTATTTTGCAAAAAAAAGGCAGGTTCCTTTTTTTCTGAATCGTACCAAAATCTTATCAGCACCAGGGTAACTTACAAGTGACTTATCTACCAAATTTTGTAAATTTGAATCATTTAGTTTTTCAGATAGAGGAAATTTTTGCGGGCCATTTCGCAGAAAATGCGGGTTCTGTTATCCCAAATCGTACCAAAAACTAATCAGTACAATTGTCCCACTCAAGTGACTTATCTATAAAATGTTATGAAATTTGGTCTATTAGTTTCTAAATTAGTGAATACATACACACACACACAGGCGTCACGCTAAAAATATTTTTTTCGTATTCTAGAGGTTCCAAAACGTGTAGAACCGTCGAAAACTCGACTTGTGATTTTCGACAAGATTTCAATACTTTCCCTATACATTACCATGTATTGCAGGGAAAGTAAGAAGCAAGTAAATTCAAGCTTATGTACATATATAAACTCGTTGGTTAATACCTGCTATTAATGAATTTTTATGATATGTACTCCAATTACTTACAAGAATATCAGAATTACACTGAATATTGATACTGTCTCGGAAGTCCCCAGGTGTCCAGGAGAATGATTGCACCCTAAAAGCAAGCACCAGCTGTTATCCTGCTATGTAATGCATAAAGGGTTTGGAATGTCTTCAGTACAGTAGTACAAGATAAAAATATCTAAATTTTAATTCTATTGTTCACTATCCTGGCCACGCTCGCCACCTTTCACCCTTCAAAAGGGGACAATGGGATTTAATCTCCCCCCCAACTGGTTGGCACTAAACAGTATGTTTTGAAAGGCTTTGCTAGAATGAGAACGTTGGGGGTATATAGCAGCTGTGTTCACCTTTCAATCCTGGGACAGCTACAACAACACCTAGACATACTCCAAACATGGCTGGAAAAATGGCGAATAAAATTAAACCCCAACAAATGTCATTGGATCTATTTCTCGAGGAAAATCAAACCGCCGCCGCCACTGTATATAAACAATCATGCCTTATGCGCGGAAAAATCTACTAAATACCTAGGTGTAACGATAGATTCCCACCTAACCTGGAAACAGCACGTAACGAACTTAATCAAAAAAGCGTATATGGCCACAGGAGCCTTATACCCAATGATAGGAAACGGAAATCTCAGTCATCAAAACAAACTGCTAATTTATAAATCGGTCATCCGCCCGGGAATGCTGTATGCAGCACCCGTATGGGGATATGCCTGTAAAACTACGACCTCCTAGAGACAAAACAAAACAAAATCCTACGGATTATCAGGAAAGCTCCCAGGTATTTAAGGAACTCGGTAATTAGAAATGACTTCAAAATAAAAACTGTTAGAGCCCAAATTAAAAAGCTAGCACTTAAATTTTACAAAAATTTGCCATCCGTTCCAAATGAACTGTTATTTAATCTGCATGACTATGATCATCGCAAGGCCAAATCTCGTAAGAGACCCCGCGCTGTTCTAAACATCGATAATCGGAATTAAAAATCCCATCTTAAACATCTGATATTAAATAAAACTCGCGACTAATGTTTAAACTCTAAGCTGCAAAAGTGCTAGGTAACCCTCAGATCTGCATCAACCCCCTAAACTGCTTAAACTCTAAATGTGCAACAAACTGCCACACTAGGAGCTAGGACAAATAATAAACAAGAAAGATCAATCATGCATAAGCATTGATTATGAAACACTTTCCAACTGAAATTTAATTTCATTTAAAAATTTCTAAAATGTGATTCATTCAGTGGTAATATCTTTTACATTATCACAGTATTACAGTAATTTATTATACTTAAATATTTAAAACTGTATCGAAATATAAATCATCTGATTCTTTATGCAAAATCAATGAATATTTCATTCATATAACTTGTATTCCAGACTCCAGAGCTAAATAATTTTGTGTGGAAAAAATTCAGCAATTCTTATGTAATTCATCTTACAATCGCTTGAGATATTTGCATTCTGCATATGTTAAAATTAGGCTTCCTTGAAGAAATAATAAAAGTTTAGGGATCATTTAAAATCACAACTATTGTAATTGCATAGGCACGGAATTTAGATACACAGATAATACACAGATAATATATATGTGTATGTGTGTGTACTCAAAGTATTGGAATCGTGCCGAAGATCGGAACTCGAATTTTCAAAGGATCTACACGTTTTGGGACTTCTAGAACACGAAAAAACTACTTTTAGGAAGACGTCTGTGTGTGTAAGGGTGTATCTGTGTATGTTTCTGTGTGTCTGTGTGGATATTACATCCACTCTAATTGAAAAACTAATGGACCGAATTTCGTACAATTTGGTAGGTATGTTTTTTGTGGGAAATCCTGATGTTCATTAGATTATAGTACGATTCGTAATAAAAGAATCTGCCTTCTTTGCGAAATGGCCGCAGAAATTGCCTTTATCCACTCTAGCTAAAAACTAATGAACCAAATTTAACAAAATTTGGTGTATAATATTTCAATAACCTACAAGTGATTTATATACCAAATTTAACAAAATTTTGTATATAAATCATTTGTAGGTTATTCTACTACGATTCGGGAAAAAGGAACGGGCTATTTTTGCGAAATGGCCAGCAAAAATCGTTATATATAAAAATAAAAGACTACGTGTGCTCAATTATATCAATTAAATTCCTATTTTATATGTGATTTTTGACAACAAAAAGAATAAGACTAACCCCATTACTCTAGGACTAGCCGTTCTTGAGATATTCTAGTTTTTTCGCGTTTTCGCTACGCCACCTTTGACAATAAGTCCAGCTATCAAATGAGAACCAAATTTAAGTTTAACGTGTAAATTCAATGTCATTTAAAATACTTATGTTGTGCAGATAAACTCAAATTATCATTGAATAAATAAAGAGAACGAATATGAGTCTGCAGAGAAAGACATGTGCTGTCCACATCAGAATTTTTAACAATATTACACCAATGATTTATAGAAGTGAACGGGGATTATTTTCAGGCCATTTCGAAAAAAATGTATGATCTATATTTAAAGATCCATCAAATTTTTGTCGAATAAAATGTTCAACAAATTTAAGCTGTGTACCAAATTTTAACTCTCTAGGACGTAGGAAAGTGCATTTAAAATGCCATCAATTAAATTTATCATGAAGAGTTATATAAAATTTAAAAAAAATGAAAAATTGCTATCTACCAAATTATTTTAAAATATGAAGCCACTCCCATATGCAAAACGTTTAAACAAATGGAGAGATATCTATTATATAATATCTCTCTCTTTTCTTTCTGGAAGATATCCCAAAGTCAGAATTTAATTGAATTTGTTATTTTCCCTATATTAAATAATTTTTTTAATTAAAAAACTACTTAACATATTTTACTGAATTTTTTTTTATATATTCTATGGGATAATGTGAATATTTCCTAAAAATTTTGAAGCAATTCGTGAATTTTTAATTTACTTAAAAAATGTTTGAAAAATTAGGTCCCATAGGGTTCAATGTATTTCATTTTTTCAACCCGGGTTCAATAAAAAACTAATTGGGTGATATTGTTTATTTATATTCCCATAGGTCCTACAGACCGTCTGAACAACATACTAAAATTTCATTTTGATAAACTCATTTTTACGGCAGTTATCGTGCTAACGGACAGGCAGACAGACAGACAGAATGAACAAAGTCATAAACACTTTTCAACTTTGTTGTAAAGTGTTAAAAAAAGAAGAAAAATTGTTATCTACCAAATTTACTTTAAAATATGAAGCCACTCCCATATGCAAAACGTTTAAACAAATGGAGAGATATTTATTATATAATATCTCTTTCCTTTCTTTCTGGAAGATATCCCAAAGTCAGAATTTAATTGAATTTTTTTTTTCCCTATATTAAATATTTTTTTTAATTAAAAAACTACTTAACATATTTTACTGATTTTTTTTTTATATATTCTATGGGATAATGTGAATATTTCCTAAAAATTTCGAAGCAATTCGTGAATTTTAAATTTACTTAAAAAATGTTTGAAAAATTAGGTCCCATAGGGTTCAATGCATTTCATTTTTTCAACCCGGGTTCAATAAAAAACTAATTGGGTGATATTATTTATTTATATTCCCATAGGTCCTACAGACCGACTGAACAACATACTAAAATTTCATTTTGATAAACTCATTTTTACGGCAGTTATCGTGCTAACGGACAGACAGACAGACAGACAGACAGACAGACAGACAGACAGAATGAACAAAGTCATAAACACTTTTCAACTTTGTTGTAAAGTGTTAAAAAGTAGTAAATAAAAACCTTGAACCTCCAATTAGGGTAACTGAATTAATGTCACAGTATGATGATAAGAACCACATTTTGAAATTGGAGATTAAAGGCGCTTCGCGCCTGGTGCTCTGTTCCGTCTAAAATCTTTTTTTTTTTTTTTTCAATCCTGGTTTTGAATGTTGAAACTTAAATGTTTAATTCTTCTGATATTTAATTTTTTTTAATAAAAATATAGCAGAATATGACCTAAAACCAGGGCCATAATCAGAGATGAAATTAAAGGGGGCTCAACAATTTTTAAGGAGGGGGAGGGGGGTCACCAATATTCAATTTATCACTAGAATTTATAGACCGTAATAGTTGTTATTCTATATTTTAATCCATATAAATAATTAACAAATAATTGCATATTTATATTTGTAAGATAAGAGTTGATTGTTAATATCTATATAGCTATTATACATCAATATTTATGTATAATAATCTGATGTAGGCAGCACATGACTTTGCTTGTATAATGCAATAAATTTACTACTTTTATAGTAAAAAAAAATAGATTATTCTTATAGTAGATACATATATACTTTCCTAGATGTTAAATTTTTTTCAATTAGTCGTCATTTTCACTGGTTTAGCGTCTGTTACCAATATATTTCAGACAACTTGTTTACTGTTTTCTCCTTGCAATTCAACGAAAAATACCTAGTAGCTATAATTGAAATATCTCAGCGAATATTTCATTCAAAAGTTCTGGGTAAATGTCTTCAACTCTAATTAAGCGCGACGCAACTTTATTGACATTTTTTTAGGGATCCTTTAAAAAATTAAATTTCGCATTTTTATGACATTATCAGTTCCTGGTAGTGTGTGTGTGGGGGGGGGGGGGACGATCCTAGCTGAAGTCTCCTCTGTTCGCTGATTATTTTTCATATTTCACTTTACTTCTACGACCGACGATTGAACTTTTATACCTTTCTGATTAGCGTAGGGGCATGCGGGGCCCCCGCATCAGGTGGGCCCTAAATTAAATAATGCAACATCGAAAGATTAATGTCTATTTCCTAAGAAATGCATGCCATCGGAACAGGTTTGTTCAGCGAATAGATTCATTTTGGGGATATATATGAGGTTTAACAGCAATAATAATCATGCTGGCATCTTAGCTATGATAAGAAAGTTGCTAATAGTTTAAATTCCATTAATATATACAAGAACCACCTCTTGTATACCATGTTTTAGAATGCAATTTTGTTTCTGAAAAATATTTTAGTTCATTTCATATATATCAAGAGGTGAAGGGGACTCCTGAGGGTTGTCTGCTCCAGGCCTCAGTTAGGCTGAGTCGGATCCTGGCCTGTCGGACCCTGTAGCCAGAGACGAAATTCAAAAGTGGCTGGAGGGAAATTCAAGGGGGGGGGGGGGGGCTCAACAGTCTTAAAGGAGGGGGCTCGCCAAAAACACAATTAATCATTATCATTCATAAACCATAATATAGATACTATTATATATTTCAATTTATATAAATTATTAATAAATAACTGCATATTTATATTAATATAAATATGCAATTATTTGTTAATAATTTGCATAATAATTTGATCTGCACATTTGTAAGCTGAGACTTATTGTTAATATCCATTATATAGCTACTATACATCAATGTCGGTATATAATAATTACAATTCATTTTAATGTAAGTGTTAACTAGAAGTAAAGCTGTTAATAATTTGTAGAAAAATTCTGAAAGTTAATACAAGTTAATTCTTATTATTAACTCTTACGTATTTATCAGTTGATTTTGACTCTATGAACTCTATGTATAACAGTGAACCGCACAATAATACAAAAGAATCCTAAATACTATTGTCATAATTTTTAAATTAAATATGTAAATAAATTGATCATTAGTATAATAACAAATTCAGCTAAATTAAAAAAAAAATTTAAAATGAAGGAATTCATAAAAATAATCTCAAAGAAATTTTTTATGCCAAATTTGAATGACATTTTATATGAAGTTTGATATCACTACTAAAAATTTAATATTTTTATCAGGGGGCTGAGTATACCTCTTGGAAGGTGCATTACTATATATATACGAGCATAACTACATATAACAAATTGTAATTTGTTTGATATTACTATATATATACATCATAACTACATATAACAAATTGTAATTTGTTTGATATTGGCAATTTCATTCTGATTTTATCACTGAACACCAAAGAGATTCATATATGGTTATATATTTTTGCGACTCTCACCCCTCTCCTCCCTCGATTTTCATCTTTTGGATATAATGCAGTTTAGGAAACTTTGGAAGAATGGTGAAAAGCGTCTTTAAAACTCTGTAAAGTTTGTTTTTCAAAAGATTTAAGAAAACATCCTCAGTTACGATATTCTTGGAAGTAGGACATTCATTATATTCAATGTGAGGTGCTTTTAGCGCAGGCACTCGAAAGGAATCTTCTTGGCCATCGAGGCGAGGAGGCTGTACCCAGTCAAAGGTTGTACCCAATTGCAAGTTTTATAAAATCTAGTAATCTCCTAAGTGTTTGAGCCTACGTACTTTCTAGCAGAATTATACATTGCTTCAAAAAAGATATAAATATGAGAGAAAAATGATTTTATCCTTTTAATGTTTTAATACTATCTAAAAAAAATTACTTTAATTATTTTATATTAAAATTTTATTTAATTTATATTATAATTATAATTAATTTATATTAAAATGGCATAAAATGGATTCAATTTTTAAAAAAAAATTTAATACGACCACAAAAGTCATTCTTATTATTTAATTTCACTTCCGAATGGTCTCCTAATTCGGCCGCCTTCGGCAAATGCCCACGCATTAAATCGGGCCTGCATTTAATTATAATTTATTGAAATCATTTATATTATATAGCAATTTCTTTTTAAAGACTAAAATGTAACATTTTAGGGCATTTCTCTTTGTCCCCACCCCCTCCAAAAAATGTTTATATTGATCTGCTTTAAGGACTGTAAAACCCTCTTACATTTCCTTCTCTTTTTAAAAATTTTCTTCCAATCTTCTTTTGGATTTCATTCCTTTCCTGTTTACGACCAGGTTATGATTATAAATTATAATCTTTCTCTGTTTAATCCTCATCTTCGTAGTAATCTTTTGTTTCTATCATTTCATTTTTATTAAACAAGGGATTAAAGTCTGGTACTTTCCCATATAAGGCACCCCTTTAAATCCCCATTTCTTGAGCCCCATACCTTAAGATGATTTTAAATCTTAAATATTCATACAAAATCTTTACCGCACGCAGTAGACATAACAATATCCCCAACGCAGAATCACAGGAAAGTACCTGCCTTACTTTGACTGCCTAAAATACTGTGTGCTTATAAGTATGAATGAAGATGTAGGAGTACTGCACTGATATTCAAACGAAAGGAAAAGTTGCACAACTAAAAGCCTGTAAGACCTGCTTCCCGGCGCTACTCTTCAATCCACATCTTCGGAAGCATTGACGCATCTCCGGAAAAATAGGTTATTACTGAAATAAAATATGTTGTAAGTTCTATCAACTTGTAGCATCGGTGGTTCAGTGGTAGAATGCTCGCCTGCCACGCGGGCGGCCCGGGTTCGATTCCCGGCCGATGCATTTTTCCAAAAATGTTTTAAAATTTTGAGCAAGCTGAGTCCTAATTTTAATAGTTTTTATTTAACTCGTGATGACCGATGGTTGTCTGTCTATCTCCTTATATCTCAAGTCGAAGGTCTAGATTACTATTTGCATAGTAATACATCATAGTAATGCATCACTAAACATGTAGTAATATCTGTGAAATTATTCAATTAAATATAAAATACGATAAATTTTTTGATATTATCAGTTTTATTCTGATTTTATCACTCAACACCAAGGAGATTCAAATATATTTAAATATTTTGCGAATATTTATATGGGGTCTAAATTTACTTAAAAAATGTTCAGTTAGGTAAAAATTGTGCCGTACAGTAACTAGTCTTAAAAGAAACAAGAAAGATGAATCATGCATAAAGTATTTATTATGAAACACTTTCCAACTGAAATGCAATTTATTTAAATATCTCTCAAATTTCGATGTATTTAGAATTGATATTTTTTAAACTATTACAGTTATTTAGTAATTTATTACAGTACTTAAAAACTTCAACCTTCATTGAAAAAGACAATTCTAGTTAAACAAAATGAACTTTATTTAAATGATGTCATCGAAATATAAATCGTTTGCTTCACAGTGCAATAAAATATCATTCATATCACTTACTGGTACAGTATAACCATTCTTTGTAAGGAATATATAATATAAAGAAATTAAAACTTTAATTGTGTGCAAATTCCCATAATATTTTAAATGACATTGCTATTCTAAACATTTTATTAAAATATTTCAATTAATTATCTTTAAAAGATGTATAGGAATGATGAAGGGAGAAAAGATGTTCTGTTCTCGATATACAAAATTATCTTCCCTTGCAGATCTGAAGGAAAAGAACATCCTGGTCCCGTTTGTAAACAAATTTACAAAAATTATTATTTAATTCCCACAAAGCGACAGGGATTATCAAAGAAATTGAAGTTAATTTTGCAAAATATTGAATTTTCATAAATTAGCCGTCATTTTCATTTATTTAGTATCATTTTATCAGTTCTGCAGAATTTTCTTTAATTTGATAGCATGTTAAAAAGTCGCCAAATTTTTCGAAAAGTGGGACAGTTGGACTATGAGACAAACGCTACTGAAGCATCATTACAATACTATCCCCCCTCAAAACGAAATGAATTTAATTGATTTGACATCATTTTTATCAATTTGACTACATTTTTTGGGATATGATAATATTTTCATGAATTTCGCAACATTAAAAAATGTCGCCAAGTTGGCGACATTTCCTGCCAAAGCTCTCACCAAGCGGTACAAAGATGGACGGGCGGAACTAGTTATATTTTTGTAGATTTGAAGACTATACCCATATATTAGAAGATTTATCCGCACTACAATATAAAGATTTTATAAATGTTTCCCTAAAATAAAACAGATTGTGTAAGAATTTGAAAATATCAATAATCGCTAAACACATTAAACCCAAAAGCCATATTCCAATCAAAAATGCAATTCCGATAAAATGTATTTATCTAATTTCTTTATGATTTAAATCGAAGAAAATTTACTGTTGTAATAACTCAGTGAGTTTAATTCTGTTACATAGCAACATGATATTTTTTTTTATCAAATATAAACTCACTGGGTTTAATTCCGTCGCTTAGCAATATTATACCATTTCTTTTTTTTTTCTTATATCACGAGGCCCTAATAAAATCCAATCAAAAATGTAGTGATGTCACCATTACTTCATTATTTACATAGTATAAGTAGAATAAAAATCACCTGCCATATAAAAACATTTGATTAACTCTACTTGTTAAGCAGTATGATATGACTTCTTTCAAAAAACATATCGGCAGAAAGTCATTTGCATGATGTTATTTGTATGAAAGGTTTAATTTTTCCTTTTTTGCTTTCCCTGCAATACATAGTAATGTATAGGGAAATGATTGGAATCGATTTCGAAAATCGCAATTCGAGTTTTAAGCGGATCTACACATTTTGGGTCATCTAGAACACGAATAACTATTTTTATCGTAACATCTGTCTGTGTGTGTGTCTGTCTGTCTGTGTGCCTGTGCAATGTATGTATCCACTCTAACTCATTACTAATTAATGGGCCAAATTTCATAAAATTGTATAAGTCATGCGTGTATGACACTGGTGCGGATTAGATTTTGGTATGATTCGTGGTAAAACTACCCGCCTTTTTTTTTACGAAATGGCCCGCAAAACTCTCGTATCCATTCTAGGTAAAAAACTAATTGACCAAATTTCACAAAATTTGGTAGATTAGTCACTAGTGGTGTGGTGTGGTGTGGTTTAGATTTTGATACGATTCGAAAAAAATAACCTGCTGTTTTTGCGAAATGGCTCGTAAAATATAAGACCAACTCAAAACAGTAAGACCAACTCAATTACTGTAGGACTATATTCGTTCTCGAGAATATTTCAGTTTTTTCGCATTTGCTATGTCGGTGTTGAGAATAAGTCGAGTTACCAAATGAAAACGAAAACTGAAATAAAAGTGTCAATTCAGTGCAATTTAAAATAAATATGCGTGTTGTTATTTAGTGCAATAAACTCAATTTAATGAATTATTAATGAAATAAAGAGAAAATGAATTTGAGTCTGCAGAGAAAGTCATATGCTGCTCACATCAATTTTTTTTTATTTATGTTCTCGACAACCAAAAATTCGAAATATGAACGGTGTTATTCGCTGTGAAATAGAGAATTACTGTACCGAATTTCGAAAAAACAAACAAACAACAAAAGAAAAATGTCAGAATCTATGTATTTGACAAGGAACAAACACAGCAACAAGTAAATAAATATACTTTCAATTTTATATAGTATATCAATTTTACATATCAACTTTATAAAATTAAAATTTCCATTTATTACTAATTCGACTTTTAGACTTTATTGCGGTACACTCCAAAGACAAGCAGGGGCCAGAGGGGCTGAGCCCTTCCCCGCAATAGGTATACTCAGCCCCCCCCCCCCCTCAGATGGAAAAATTTAATATTTTGTAGTGGTATGAAATTTTATACAACATGTCATCCCCCGGTCACTCATCCTGTTGTTCATACCCTAGGGTGAGTCGAGTGGTCTGGGTCTTTAACAACATATCATCCAAATTTTGCAAAAAACTTTTTTTTTCCAGAAATTTTTGTAAACTTCATTTTGTATAGCACAGAATTAAGAATTTTTCATTTGCTGAATGTGTTTATATTGATGATCATCAATTTATTTAAATATTTATTTAATTTACCAATATGCAATAAAGTTTGCAAAAATTAAATTCAGAATATATTATTTAGGGTACTTTTGTATTATTGCGAGCTTCACCGTTATACATTGCCAATTGATGAGCAGTTATACCGATGAGTCAATAGTTATATAGAGCACTACATTATCACGTAATACATTATCAACTAATAAGTAATTATAGTTTATTTAAAATGTGATATAATATATTTAATTATAATTAACATATTTTTTAATGGAGTAATTTAATAAAAACTAAAATTTAACATTTTATTTCATTTCCCTCAGTCACCAAATGTTTTTTCTATGGAGCTCCTCCTTCAAGGCTCTTGACAGATTTGTAGGAGGAATAATCTCCCCCCTACCTTGAATTTCACTCCAGCCCCTCTTGAATTACATTTCTCGCTACTCTCCTGTTCGGAGAGACTGGAGATATCCCTACTCTTCAGGCACGGAAGGATTGTAAAGCTTGCTTCTCTACTCTCTTTCTCTGGTAGAAAGAATTCGTGAAGATCCCTCTAAAGAAGTATGTCATTGATCTCAGCAAAACAGTCTACATTTTGTTTCAGGTGTAGCATCGGTGGTTCAGTGATAGAATGCTCGCCTGCCACGCGGGCGGCGCGGGTTCGATTCCCGGCCGATGCATGTGCGAAATTTTTGGAGTACAATATAAAGGGAGTTTCTTAATGCTTTTAAAACGTGGAATTATTTTACTAATCCTCAAAAGCCTAATAATGTGACTGACAAGAAAACCAGAAAAATAGTTTTAACGTATCAATGTTTAATTTAAAATTCGAGTAAAGAAAAGATACTTCTAACATTCAAGACAACCAGGAACTTATTCCATGGAAGGCTTGAGTGAAACTCAAAGGTCTTGAAGGAATGCACTAAAATATTGAATTTTATTTTTTAAATAAATTGCTTTATAAACAATAATTAATTCATTATATCTAAATAAGGAATTTTTATTTATTTGAAAATACTGTTATTATGTGTTTATGTACAACAAATCCTATTTTAATCATAAGCATCTATAAGCTTTAATAGATTTCAATCCACATAAAGTTCTATATAAATTTTTAGCAAATATTTAATTGTATAGTTTTATTTGTAAGCTAATAGTTGATTATGAAAATTCATATAGCTACTGGACATCAATATTAATGTATAATAATTACAAATTATTTTAATTAAGTATGAACTAGTGGAGAATCTGTTAATTAATGGATGAAATTTTATACGTTAACGCATAAAATTAACTCTATAATTATTTATCATCTGTTGATTTTGACTCTACAGTGTATAACACTGAACTCCACAATAATACAAAAGTACTTTGCTATTGCCTTAATTTAATTTTTACAACTTTTAAATATTTTTAAAATGTAAAAAAACAAATAATATTATCAGTATAACCGTAAATTTAAGTAATCTAAAAATTCTTTTGCATTATAATACGAAGCTAACTAATTTTTAAAAAATCCTCATAAAGCAATATTTCATGCAAAATTTGGTTCACATGTTCATGTCACTACTAAAATTGAATGTCACTACTCAGTCAGTGAGACCTATGGGAATATAAATGAATAATATCACACAATTAGTTTTGGATTGAATTCGGATTGAAAAAATGAAATACATTGAACCCTATGGCACCTAATTTTTCAAACATTTTTTAAGTGGATTTAAAATTCCCAAATTACTTCGAAAATTTTAGGTAATATTCAAACTATCCCATAAAATTTATAAAAAAAAGATTTCATCAAAATATATTTAGAATTTTTTTAAATAAAAATTAAAATAATAATTACACCTCTTATATGAAGCGATGACGCGACCGGAGATCACGTGACCCAATTCAAAATGAAATATGGCATCCATCTTGTCTCAAAATCATGATTTTTAAGGTTCTTTTTAATTCACATTCAGTGTTGTATCTGTCCTAAAACCGCTTAATTTTTGCTTAAATTCTGTGCATCTACAAACTGAAACAACGCAATTACAATAGATTTGAGTTCAAATGATCATCCAAATTTGATTATTTCAACAACGAAGCCTATTTTTCACTTATGTAAAATGTAAACAGCAAAATACGTAGAATGTGTTGTATAAGAATTACTGCCTTTCTTTAATACAAAATTATTTAGCCCATGGAGTCTGCATAGCTGATATGAATGAAATATTCATTGATTTTACAGTGAGAAGGACGATTTTTTTAGATGAAGTTTTAAGCATAGAGTTTAATTACTTGTATCTCCATGGCCTTAAGTTTTTAAATAAAATAAATTATTATAGTATTGTGATGAATGAAATGAATGGGAAAATATTATGAATGAAATACTGCTTTTATAAAGAGAGCCAGGCGTGTTATATTTCGATGGCGTCATTTGAATAAATTGCAGTTGTTTTTGATGAATTTTTCAAATATAATAAATTATTTTAGTATTATGATAATGTTAAAAACATTACCGAGGAGCCAGGCAATTTATATTTAAATGACGTCATTTGAATGAATTTCATTTATTTTGATGAATTTTTAAGTTTTCAAATATAATAAAATAATGTTGTATTGTGATAATTTTTAAAATATTACCGAGGAATGTATCGCATTTTAGAGATGTTTAAATGAAATTGCATGCTTTATGCATGATTGATCTTTCTTGTTTACATCTTATTTTTCCCTGCAATGCACTCTAATGTATAGGGAGAGCATCGGAATCGTGTCGAAAATCGCAACTCGAGTTTTCGACAGATCTACAGGTTTTGAGCACTTTAGAAACCCTAAAAACTATGTTTTGCGTGATGTCGGTGTATGTGAGTGTTAGGGTTGTTGCTCGGCAGGGGCAAGAAGGCGCTAAGTCCTTCCCCAAGAGGTATGCACAGCCCCCCCCCCCCCCAACTGATAAAATTATTAAATTTTTAGTATTGATATGAAATTTCATATAAAATATTATTTTGCACAAAAAAATTCTTTGAGATTTTTTATAAATTACTTCGTTTTAAGGCTTCTTAGTTAAGCTGAATTTGTGATTGTACTAAAGATCAAGTTTTTTACATATTTAATTTAAAAATATTTTAAAATTATAACAATAGTATTTAGGGTACTCCTGTATTATTGTGGGGATTCACTGTTATACATTATACAGTTAAAATCAACTGATAAGTAGCTAAGAGCTAATATTAAACATTAACCTGTATTAACTTCCAGCATGTTACTACAAGTTATTATCAGCTTTATTACTAGTTAATGCTTACATCAAAATCAATTGCAATTATTATATATTAATATTGATGTATAGTTACTGTAATGCCAGAAATGTAAAGTAATAAATATTTGGAAGGATTAAAAAATAATGGAACCAGGAATGCGTGCGGATTATCCCCACGCTAAGCAGATGGGCGATAATATACAGGTGGCCCCATATCTTACATACCACGCCCATGTTTACATACCACGCTAAGCCGTTTGGCGGCAACCGAGACGGCGACGCCATGTCTACGGATTAGCCCTCAGCTCTGCATTTCAGCACGTGGACCGCGGACCGAAAAAGGGATATAAGTGAGAGTTGCTCGAAGTGGGAGTCAGAATTGGTCAAGGCAGGCTGTTGGAGTTAGACTAGTCAAGAAGAAGCGGCGGTAGCAGAGTTAAGAGTTGTGTGTGCGTCTCTGATATAGGAATTCGAAGGAGAGCTCATGTTCATCTGGTATTGCAAGTGTAAAGTGTGACAAAGCATCGGTGTTACCCAAGTTATATGAACGAAGATCAGGTACCGTACAATTAAACTATATGAGGATAACCTCTTTGTCTAAATTTGTGTTTTTAAGGAAAAGCTAATTAATGCATCCCACCACGTGCTCCAACCAAATATCAATTCATCTGGCATTACACCCCCCGAACTACCATTGAGATGTATTCCACTATTGTGATATTTATTTAATTTGTAAAACTAAAGAGTGTAAATTGAGTATGTGATAAATAAATGTTTGTTCCTTTACTATTAACCTTAATTTTTAGTTTGTTAACTTAGTATCCCGTTAAGCACAGAAATAGGTGGGTTTTGCGGCCACCAACGCAATGTACACAGCAGTAAGTTTTAGAACAGATTACATGTATAATTAATATACTAATAAATAATTAATTTAATGTAAAATGCATTTTTGACAATATTAATTTTAATCAACAAAATTAATAATCGGCACAGTTACTATATGAACATTAATAATCAGCTCTCAGCTTGCAAATATAAATATGCAATTATTTGTTAATAACGTATATAATTAACTCTTTCGAAGAGTACTATCCTTGTGATGCCGCCCCCACTGGGATTTGGTCTAAAATAGGTGGCACTTCCGGGTCGCCCAAACAGATACTTTACACCTTCAGGTAGGTCGGTCTGTGTGAGTCGAAAAAGATAGTTTATACAATTATTAAATTAGTCATATTTTGACCGTTTAGAATTTTCTGCATGATAATACCCTCCCCCCCCCCCCTCTTCTTTCATTTTCTCTAGAAAAAACCTTACTTACGCTAGGTTTTTTCACTGCGACAGTTTTTATTATTATTATTATTTTTTTTATACTGAAAAAAAAGCAATTTTTTTTGCTTCCTAAATCAGTTGAAACCGTTAGTAATTTTTTATATGTTTTATTTTCAACGAAGTTGTCCCTTTAGTTATAGCGACTGCTTTCTCCGAACAGTAACTGGAACTTTATCCGCAGTGTCTTTAATGTATTCAAGAATTCCCTTCGTTTCCGAATGCAAATAGATAATGCAGAGAATCAGCCCGCTTCTAATTCGTTTAAAATAGATTGAATGAACGAACTGATATTCAGATTGGATTAGTTAAGTGACTCTCAAAATATCGATTGCTCCGTACGAACATTGCATTTGGACGTGAAGGGTGAAAAGTATTTCTACTCTTCATGCATTTGGATTATCAAAATAAAATAGTGATTTTTTCGTCAAAGTGTAATACACATATAACTTTACTTTCCCAACGTAGTTTAAATATATAGGAAAAGTATTGTGACAGTGTCGAAAATTCGAGTTTTTGACGGAAGAGCACATTTCAAGCATCTCTGAGCTCTAATAGAACGTTTTTTGTAGGTATGTCTGTGTGTATATGTAACGTATGTTAGTGTATGTGTCAAGACTATGAATGCTGTATCTCATGAACGAATAGAGCGTTTACAACGACATTTACAAAAATATAACAATCGGTGAATACTGGAACTCTTTTGATTTTGAACGCAATCAAATGTTCAAAATACTGCTGCCCTCCCCCTCCACACACACATTCCAATTCTCGATTGAAATTAAAAAATATTCTTAAAAAATCAGAGTTTTCAATATTGTTACGTAACAACTTCTTCGGTAATTTTTCGTTATAAAATTAATGACAAACTTTTGAAAGCTAGCATTAACCTTTCCCGAGATATTGAGTCATAAATATTTTCGCTAAGGACGAAAGTAATTCCAATAATAATTTTGAATCATATTTTATAAGTTTTGCATTTAATAAAGTATTGTGTTCATTTCTGAAATCAATTTCAGTAATTTAATAAATTTTTAATATGTTATCTGTAAGCACCACCCTTATTCAAGGACTTGACAGTTGGACATTTTTTGTTTTGTTTACTTATATACATTGTATTGAAAATTATGTAATTTGAATTTCACTCGACTATGATCATGTTTATTCTTTACTTGTAAAATTTACTTTACACATAAACACTATAAGTTTGTTTAATTTTCAGTATTTTTTTTTAAATAAAAAATACATAAACATTTCGTATTGAATTTCTTTGCAACTAAATAAGTTAGTTAAGAAAGAAAAAAGGAAAAAGGAAAGTAGGCTATTGACAAAATATTTCCTTAATTCACACCAAATGAACAAACTTAAAAAGTAGAGTCTTTTCAAAAAAACTTCTCGCTGATCTCATGATTTTTGTATATTTCTTCATCAGAAAGTCTTCGTCTTCTTTTTTTAACTTCTAAGAACATTGCACTGCTGGTCTCGGATCAAAAAATGGAGTATTCCCTCCATTTAAGATGATATACATCCTGGAATTCAGTGTCTTTCTGCTGTAAGATGATTGTTTGTTTGTTTTAAGCGTAATGTGGACGGACACCACTCTTTCAGGCTCAGAGCTATGTGGTGCCAAACACATGTCCTTTGTATGAGCTTTAAAAACACCGAACCAGACTCTGACACAAAAATTGGTACAATATAGCAGATGGGGTTTTCATATCTGGCGGTGTGGCAGATTCTCTGAAGTGTGTAAGGCAATCACGTCATCAGCCAATGGTCCAACTTAATTTCCTTCCCAGAGGTTAGTGGAAGGGGAAGGAGGGTACGGTCCCTGTGGATGCCTCCCCCACTGGGTTCCGGTCTAAATTGGGTAGCCCTTCCCAGCCGTCCAAACAGTTACCTTACACCTTTCTGGTAGGTAGGACGATCTGGGTCTCAACAACAAGAACACCAAAAGGATTTGCCATGGCCATAGGCATCTTACTTATCATTTTTGTAACAGTTCTTACAGTTGCAAATGCCTTTAGTTTTGAAAGAATTTCTTGCTGATCACTTGCAAGTTGCACACCTAAAAATTCATTGCAGCTTTGTACAATTTCGCGTCTTACTACGCACTAACATCTATTTGTAGAAATGAAGAAGTTAACTGAACATGTTGATTGAACTTCATCTTCCTCCACAGTTGCAAGTTCATTCATCATTTTCTCATCAAATCCACCCGGATAAGGTTTATTTTGCATCATTTATAAGGCACATTGAACGATGTTCTGTGTCCACGGACATTTCAATGTCCGTAATTGTTACCAGTGATAGATCGCTGGCCCTCTTTTTGCAACTTCTCGATTTGTCTCAATACATCCATCATCGCCATTTTCCATTGCTGAGCCCCTTTTTTCCAGATGCGTAAAACCCCTTTAGCCTGGGCCGTTTCCCTTTTAGATGAGGTTGGAATTTTCAATGAGCAGTTGTGAATGCTCTTACATACAGTACAGATTGTTCCAGACGCAGACGCGCCAACTCTCCGGATTTTGACCGGAGACTCCGGATTTTTCATTAATTCTATTACTAACAAAATACTCCGGCTTTTTTTGTTTGAAATTTATCAATTACCCAGACATTGTATAATTCCACGGAAATACACGATTTTCTGCTTTTTAGCACTGATTTCTATCATTCCCTGGATCATAGCAAATCCATAATAAAATGCACGGCATTGCCAATCAAATTAACGGAGATTTATGGTGGCGTGTAATGTAAATTAATATCGCGATCGCTTATTTTATGAAAGTAATAAATATACTTTTACAATGGTTGTCTAATTCAGCATAAATCACTAAAGCGTTATTTTCTTCATTAATTTCGCATAAACAGTGCGATTGCGCAATTCAGTTACTTTCCGTGAATTGCCGAGAGTACGTTAGTATCTTTTTCCATCCATCTCCATCATTTAAATGTTGCATATTAGATCGACTAAACTAGCTTATTTTTATATTATGACTAAATATTAAGGTTAATTTTTGAAGTATATTTGCATAATACAAATTTTTCTATTTTGAAAGATGGGTATGAACTCTGTGAAGGGATATTTTCCAAAAACTAGTATTAAAGCAATGATTTAGGCAAATAAAAAGGAAACCATTTTGGCAGGAATATAATTCATTGCTATATCTTTTTTAACACTTTACAACAAAGTTGAAAAGTGTTTATGACTTTGTTCATTCTGTCTGTCTGTCTGTCTGTCTGTCTGTCTGTCTGTCTGTCCGTTAGCACGATAACTGCCGTAAAAATGAGTTTATCAAATGAAATTTTAGTATGTTGTTCAGACGGTCTGTAGGACCTATGGGAATATAAATAAATAATATCACCCAATTAGTTTTTTATTGAACCCGGGTTGAAAAAATGAAATACATTGAACCCTATGGGACCTAATTTTTCAAACATTTTTTAAGTAAATTTCAAATTCACGAATTGCTTCGAAATTTTTAGGAAATATTCACATTATCCCATAGAATATATAAAAAAAAATTCAGTAAATTATGTTAAGTAGTTTTTTAATTAAAAAAATTATTTAATATAGGGAAAAAAACAAATTCAATTAGGAGCACACTAGGAGCACTTATTCACACTAGGAGCTAGGACAAATAATAAAAAGTAGTAAATAAAAACCTCGAACCTCCAATTAGGGTCACTGAATTAATGTCACAGTTTGACGATAAGAACCACATATTGAAACTGGAGATTAAAGGCGCTTCGCGCCTGGTGCTCTGTCTTGTACGACACTACTTTAAACGTTTTGCATATGGGAGTGGCTTCATATTTTAAAATAAATTTGGTAGATAACAATTTTTCATTTTTTTTAAATTTTATATAACTCTTCTTGATAAATTTAATTGATGGCATTTTAATGCACTTTCCTACGTCCTAGAGAGTTAAAATTTGGTACACAGCTTAAATTTGTTGAACATTTTATTCGACAAAAATTTGATGGATCTTTAAATATAGATCATACATTTTTTTCGAAATGGCCTGAAAATAATCCCCGTTCACGAAAATAATCCCCGTTCACTTCTATAAATCATTGGTGTAATATTGTTAAAAATTCTGATGTGGACAGCACATGTCTTTCTCTGCAGACTCATATTCGTTCTCTTTATTTATTCAATGATAATTTGAGTTTATCTGCACAACATAAGTATTTTAAATGACATTGAATTTACACGTTAAACTTAAATTTGGTTCTCATTTGATAGCTGGACTTATTGTCAAAGGTGGCGTAGCGAAAACGCGAAAAAACTAGAATATCTCAAGAACGGCTAGTCCTAGAGTAATGGGGTTAGTTTTATTCTTTTTGTTGTCAAAAATCACATATAAAATAGGAATTTAATTGATATAATTGAGCACACGTAGTCTTTTATTTTTAAATATAACGATTTTTGCTGGCCATTTCGCAAAAATAGCCCGTTCCTTTTTCCCGAATCGTAGTAGAATAACCTACAAATGACTTACATACAAAATTTTGTTAAATTTGGTATATAAATCACTTGTAGGTTATTGAAATATTATACTCCAAATTTTGTTAAATTTGGTTCATTAGTTTTTAGCTAGAATGGATAAAGGCAATTTCTGCGGCCATTTCGCAAAGAAGGCAGATTCTTTTATTACGAATCGTACTATAATCTAATGAACATCAGGATTTCCCACAAAAAACATACCTACTAAATTGTATGAAATTCGGTCCATTAGTTTTTCAATTAGAGTGGATGTAATATCCACACAGACACACAGAAACATACACAGATACACCCTTACACACACAGACGTCTTCCTAAAAGTAGTTTTTTCGTGTTCTAGAAATCCCAAAACGTGTAGATCCTTTGAAAATTCGAGTTCCGATCTTCGGCACGATTCCAATACTTTGAGTACATACACATACACATATATATTATCTGTGTATTATCTGTGTATCTAAATTCCGTGCCTATGCAATTACAATAGTTGTGATTTTAAATGATCCCTAAACGTTTATTATTTCTTCAAGGAAGCCTAATTTTAACATATGCAGAATGCAAATATCTCAAGCGATTGTAAGATGAATTACATAAGAATTGCTGAATTTTTTTCACACAAAATTATTTAGCTCTGGAGTCTGGAATACAAGTTATATGAATGAAATATTCATTGATTTTGCATAAAGAATCAGATGATTTATATTTCGATACAGTTTTAAATATTTAAGTATAATAAATTACTGTAGTACTGTGATAATGTAAAAGATATTACCACTGAATGAATCACATTTTAGAAATTTTTAAATGAAATTACATTTCAGTTGGAAAGTGTTTCATAATCAATGCTTATGCATGATTGATCTTTCTTGTTTTATTAAAGATCAATATTTGTTTGTCTCTTTAGTGAAAACCCATGTCTTATCAAATATAATATTTGTTTTCATTATTAAGAAATTTTCACGGTATAAAACCTTTATATATTTCTTAACACTTTACAACAAAGTTGAAAAGTGTTTATGACTTTGTTCATTCTGTCTGTCTGTCTGTCTGTCTGTCTGTCTGTCTGTCTGTCCGTTAGCACGATAACTGCCGTAAAAATGAGTTTATCACAATGAAATTTCAGTATGTTGTTCAGACGGTCTGTAGGACCTATGGGAATATAAATAAATAATATCACCCAATTAGTTTTTTATTGAACCCGGGTTGAAAAAATGAAATACATTGAACCCTATGGGACCTAATTTTTCAAACATTTTTTAAGTAAATTTAAAATTCACGAATTGCTTCGAAATTTTTAGGAAATATTCACATTATCCCATAGAATATATAAAAAAAAATTCAGTAAAATATGTTAAGTAGTTTTTTAATTAAAAAAAAAATTTAATATAGGCAAAAAAACAAATTCAATTAAATTCTGACTTTGGGATATCTTCCAGAAAGAAAAGAGAGAGATATTATATAATAAATATCTCTCCATTTGTTTAAGCGTTTTGCATATGGGAGTGGCTTCATATTTTAAAATAAATTTGGTAGATAACAATTTTTCATTTTTTTTAAATTTTATATAACTCTTTATGATAAATTTAATTGATGGCATTTTAAATGCACTTTCCTACGTCCTAGAGAGTTAAAATTTGGTACACAGCTTAAATTTGTTGAACATTTTATTCGACAAAAATTTGATGGATCTTTAAATATAGATCATACATTTTTTTCGAAATGGCCTGAAAATAATCCCCGTTCACTTCTATAAATCATTGGTGTAATATTGTTAAAAATTCTGATGTGGACAGCACATGTCTTTCTCTGCAGACTCATATTCGTTCTCTTTATTTATTCAATGATAATTTGTGTTTATCTGCACAACATAAGTATTTTAAATGACATTGAATTTACACGTTAAACTTAAATTTGGTTCTCATTTGATAGCTGGACTTATTGTCAAAGGTGGCGTAGCGAAAACGCGAAAAAACTAGAATATCTCAAGAACGGCTAGTCCTAGAGTAATGGGGTTAGTCTTATTCTTTTTGTTGTCAAAAATCACATATAAAATAGGAATTTAATTGATATAATTGAGCACACGTAGTCTTTTATTTTTATATATAACGATTTTTGCTGGCCATTTCGCAAAAATAGCCCGTTCCTTTTTCCCGAATAGTAGTAGAATAACCTACAAATGATTTATATACAAAATTTTGTTAAATTTGGTATATAAATCACTTGTAGGTTATTGAAATATTATACTCCAAATTTTGTTAAATTTGGTTCATTAGTTTTTAGCTAGAGTGGATAAAGGCAATTTCTGCGGCCATTTCGCAAAGAAGGCAGATTCTTTTATTACGAATCGTACTATAATCTAATGATCATCAGGATTTCCCACAAAAAACATACCTACCAAATTGTATGAAATTCGGTCCATTAGTTTTTCAATTAGAGTGGATGTAATATCCACACAGACACACAGAAACATACACAGATACACCCTTACACACACAGACGTCTTCCTAAAAGTAGTTTTTTCGTGTTCTAGAAGTCCCAAAACGTGTAGATCCTTTGAAAATTCGAGTTCCGATCTTCGGCACGATTCCAATACTTTGAGTACATACACATACACATATATATTATCTGTGTATTATCTGTGTATCTAAATTCCGTGCCTATGCAATTGCAATAGTTGTGATTTTAAATGATCCCTAAACTTTTATTATTTCTTCAAGGAAGCCTAATTTTAACATATGCAGAATGCAAATATCTCAAGCGATTGTAAGATGAATTACATAAGAATTGCTGAATTTTTTTCACACAAAATTATTTAGCTCTGGAGTCTGGAATACAAGTTATATGAATGAAATATTCATTGATTTTGCATAAAGAATCAGATGATTTATATTTCGATACAGTTTTAAGTATTTAAGTATAATAAATTACTGTAGTACTGTGATAATGTAAAAGATATTACCACTGAATGAATCACATTTTAGAAATTTTTAAATGAAATTACATTTCAGTTGGAAAGTGTTTCATAATCAATGCTTATGCATGATTGATCTTTCTTGTTGTTTCATAATTTATTATCCTGAAATTTTGAGAAATTGGTGTTCTGAAATTTCATATTCTACCAGTACTACCCCTGAAATTTAATGCAGTACTTTTTCTTGGGGGGAGGGGGGGAGGGAGCATTAATATTTAATAAATACATCAAGGATTAATATTGTCAAGTTATTTTTTTTTTTATAATTTGTTACTAGCACTATTTTAATTCAAAAGATAGTTAATGAAATATTTTTCCAGATAAGTTTAAAGCATAATATAATTAAATGGTTCAGTATTTTAATGGTTTATTTATAAGAAACATATATAATTTTTAGCAAATATTAAGTGACATAAGTACACAATATATTTGCGATAAAATAGTCTCCTGCTTTTTCTGTTTGGAAAGTTAGCATGTCTGCAAACGGCTTTTGATAGGCTGATGAGGTGTTCAGCAAATCGAATTTCAAAAATCCTGGAACTCTGTACATAGTATTCATTTCATTGATCGATATGAGATTCTGTAGTTAAATGGTCAACGATCCTTTGAAGCTCTTTTTCTCCATCTACCCTTATCCCATCAGCAATCTGAACTCTACCATTTTTTGCGAATTTAGCCTTTTGAATTTGTTTGAAGCAAGTTGTACACTTTATCCCCTTTCTTTTCCCCACTTTTACCTTTTCAAAATGGAGTATGTCTTTATTAACCACGATGAATTTAATTTTTTCCGTTTATACCACTCATATAGTGTATCGGCAGTTTTTATCGTATCAGAGGTTGAGTCGGTGTTAGGCTTGCAAAAACTTGTACATTCTTTAGAACTTGGTTGAAGGAACTCTTATTGTAAGAACTTGTACATTCTTTAGTTTCACTAGATTGCTCAATAGATTCAACATCTTGAGCAGACTGATTGAACGTGGTCTCGCCTTTATCTAAGGGATATTTATTTGATCCGCTTGTTCTGAGCCATCTTGATCATTATCACTATTTTTTGTTTCTTATTAGTTCCCAAATTAAAAAACTGTTATTCTTTTGAACATTTTGACACGAGAACCCTGTAAAAATAAATATAAAATAATATTTTTGGTAGTAAAATACTGGTTAAAATATAAATATTATTCGGGGTTTTTTTTTATTTGACGCGGAAAACATAAATACTTTTGTTCTGCTTCAAAATTACTTAATTTTTGACGGATAATTAAAAAAAAAAATTTAAAAGTAATACTTCAGTAGCTTCCGAGAATAAACAGTTAATATACATATTACTGAAGTTAAATCAAGATATCTAATTAAAATAATATAAGTATACACTTGTTGGATATAATTTAAAATTTCTTACAGTATTGTATATGAACATATAAAAATAAATTTTCTATTCTGATGGCACTAGCAAAATCCAGATGTTAATTCACGTATAGGCATGGGAGTATTTAGGGGGGGGGGGGCGCCCCTGCGCATGAGCACATCAATGACAAACTCACGCATGCATGCCCGCACTCACACCGATGGATTTTATTCACTGACAAGGGAACCACTTCTACAGAAGCTCAAGCCAACGATTGGCACCCGGTTTAATTAATTAATTAAATAATTTAAACTGTGCATATTAGTTAACTAAATCGCGCACCAAAAGCGTTATTATAACTGTGATATAGAAGTTCACTGCATGCACAAACTCTATTTAAATGCATCGCAATTCGCTTCGCGAGCTATAAAGGAATTTCAGGCAAATTATTGGCGCCATTTTCGGTTAGAAGCTAAATCAATTTATTATAAGGAGTCAAGTATATGTAACATTTATTCATAGTTAACTCCGTTATTAACCTCGAGATAGACAGCAATCCTTGCATGCGAATATGAGATCCGGATCTTCCTTCGAGTTTCGAGAGGTGAACAGATATCCAATGACATTAACACTTCTACCTCATTTTTTTAACCACTAGAAAGAGCACTAGCGGGCTCAATGGTTGAGAGAGAACTGCCGTGTCCCGGTTCCAGACTTATCGCGTATCGTTGGTGAGTATCAGAATTCAGAGCGATTTTGCTTCTTTTCAAGTTTATTCTCCAACAAGATTTACCAGAGAGTAAGAATAATAATGTCCTCATTAAAAAAAAAAAAAAGTCCCTGGTTTCATTCAGTCTCTTGTCCAGGCTCCGTTGATTTTTCCCCTTTCCTTTCTTCTTACTTTTCGGCACCGGCACTAATGCCGCCTACTTTATTTCTTAAAATATGCTCTGCTTCCGAGTATGCAAGTCAAGATATAGATAGTTTACAAAATTAGTCATATTTTGAAAGTGAAAATACCCGGACCCCCCCCCCCCCTTCCCTTCTGCAATTTTTATGTTGCTAATAGTGCTTGTTTATACAGTACGAAATTACTTTCCTCAGAAAAAAACCCTTCTGTCTTCTTCCTTTTGCTGCTGCGGCTGTTCTGTCTTCTTATACTGAAGAAAGAAACTATTTTTGGCTTCTTTTGCGTTCGTATGTAATGTATGTTAGTATGTATGTGTGTGTGTGCCCATGAGTGAATGCGATATCTCACGAACGAATAAAGCGTTTCGAACGAATATGTAATATTATACGCGAAATTTATTAATATCTGTCCTGAGGTACTATCACTTTTAGGACACACCCGGTAAAAGCACTAAAAGAAAAAGGCCGTGTGTGCATTAACAATAAAAAAACCATTAATTTATTTACACAATATATATATCTAGATACAACCATTAAATTAAACAATATATTTTTATATTAAAATAATTGGATTGAATACTAATTCCAAACAATTGTATGAGTTGGAACAAATGGTAACTAAATTGGAACAGGTGGTAACTAAAAGTTAATTTTAATTTGCCTAACGTTATTTTGTATACAAGAAATTGGAGACAGAGATAAGAAAGTGTACATTTTAGGAAAAGGCCCTAAATGTAGAACACAGCTCACTAACATCATTTGCAGTGGCGCATCTCTCCTCTCAGAGGAGCCGATCGTCAAAAGAGCTGTTTTCTCAGTCAATTCTCTCAATCCCCTTTTTTCTCAATTTTTATACTCTCTCTCTTTTTCCAAGATTTTAAAACACGCCTCTGAAAAACTGAAAACCCTCTTATTGGTTTCTGGGGCGTAACCCCTTGACCCTAAAGTCACATTATTGGCCTTTTAGATCCCTCAGCCCAAATAGTCCTTTTTCAAGCCCCAGTGAACCGATACACTTTCGGTCTCTAATTCAAAAGGCTCGCTAACACTATCATCCCGTCTGACTCGGACAAAGTTGCATATTTCGGTGCAATGCGATCTGCAAAGGGCACACCGCGCTTCCTGTGTTTTGAGTTCAGCTGGCTTCCATGGGCTGCTCCCCACAAAATAAATTCGTTAACTCTAGATTGCATCCCCCGAAATATTAGATCATGGGTGTGCCGATTTATTATGTGCCGTGTTGCTTTAGTTAATTACTTATCTTTAAAAAAAGGGTAACTCTACATCATTTAACTTATTAACTACAGCCATTAGTAGTTTGGGTTAGTACATTGCTTTGGTGGCCGCTAAACCCACCTATTTTCAGCATAACGGATGATTAATTAATATAATATTCTTATAGAAATTCACAAATAAGATATAAGGGTAATTAGAACAGTCTACATTTTATTTAGCACACATAATCAATTTTACATCATAACCTTTAATCTTACAATTACTATTATTCTTCTTCAGATACTTAGTAATTATCGAGATGTAATGCCAGACTTAGTAATATATGGTTGGAACACTGGGTGGGACGCATTAATTAGCTTTTTTATAAAAAACACCACCTTTGAATTAATCTTTATATAATTTTAAAAATGTACCTGATAAGATCTTTCACATCCTTGAAGAATCGCCGGGTTTTTCACCATCTACTTTTTCAACACCAGAGCTCTCCGAACTCATCACACACACATCTAAAATACTGCTATACTGCCTTGCTCTACATACATGTTCAACTCCAACAGACTGACTGGACTCCAACTCCGAGCAACAAGCAACTCTCTTGACCCCCAGCGTGACCTCATATATATACCTTCCTTCCGTTGGACGGTCTACGTGCTGGTATGTAAACATGAGGGCTGATCCGTTGACATGGGGCGTGGTATGTAAGACATGGGGCCACCTGTATGTTACCGCCAATGTGTTTATCGTGGGAATATTCATTCCGCCCGCATTCCTTGTTCCATCATTTCTTAATCCTTCCAAATCTTTAATATGTTACATTTCTGGCATTACATTCTCACCCCCCCGCGAAAAAAACCCGAAAGTTACTCCCCCACAGTTTCACCTCAGTGGTAAGAAATTGAGTTCACTATGGTTCATCGAAAACACATAAGTTCATCCATCTTTAAAGGCTGAGTTCAACTTTATAGCCTCGTAAAATTCATAGCTTTGATAGTTCTTTATAGCTTTTTGATAGTTCCCTGTCAAGTTAATACATTGTCCATAATTGACATACTGTACCATAAATTACATGAGGATTACCAACATATTCTAATTATTATTAAATTGTAAATTTTCATGTATTATTTGCAATGCATAATTTTCATTTCTCCTCTTACAGAATTATTTACATACAACATATCATTACATAACAGCATTCATTACTTTATTATTATTATACATTTTCTTGTTATCATTTCATTTTTTTATAATATATTGCAGTAGTGCAACTATCAACTTCCGATTCTTGGTTATGGTTGAATTCCATATCACCATATTATTTATAAATTACTTATTTATAATAATTTCACTTAATTTTTTTTTTATATAACTTGACATATATGTAATGTCAGAAATACATAACATATTTTCTGAAATATACTTATATCTACAATTTATAACATATACATATAAACTCTATTTAAGACATTAACTACAAACTTTTTAACATATTTTTCATATTCTTTGTCTTATGAAATTACTATTTACAACAATTCGAGGGCGAAAATTATACCCTCTGGTATTGTAACAAGCCTCATCATCATTTCTATTATTTTCACAGTCTAATTGCTTTTCTTTAGTGACCTTCCCTTCCTTATTTTGACTTTGATAATTATTTCTAATCACTTTCTCATTTTGATTTTTTTTTGTCATGGTTTGATTCGCTTTCGTCATTATTTTTCAAATATTGTTTTCTCTCCGCTGCCATGTATAGTTTATTTATGTGCACTTTATAAGTTTTATTTTCATCACTTTTAAGACATATTATAACATTATTATTTCGGACTAATTTCGTAATTCTAAATGGTCCATCATATCGATCCTCTAATACCCTTGGTTTTAAGAACTTTTTTAGGTAGACTGTCGCTCCTATAAATATATCGTTTTTTCTCACTATTTTATATTTCTTTATTTGTTTGTTATTTATCAGCTTTTGCTGGTCGGATGCGTCCTTAACGATTTTATCTATATTTTTTAAATGCTGTGCCACATATTTTTTATAATTATTTACATAACTATACATTACATCTATTTCTTCCTTACTTGGCATGTTTGTTTGTTTAATATTTTCAAATGGCAATGATAAATCTCTAAGATAGAACAAGAATGAAGGTTCAAATCCTGTATTACTGTTAATAGTGTTATTCACATAAAACTTGAACCATTGTAAGGATTCATCCCATTGAAACGTAGTTTTTGACAAACACATTATACATTGTTTCATGTCTCTGTGTATTCTTTCACAACGACCTAAAGAACATGGAAAATAAACTGAACTGTATCGGCTTTCAATATTCAATGCATTTGTAAAATCGATGTAGTCTTTACTTTTAAAAATTTGAGCATTATCGTTTTGAATAATAATTGGAACTCAATAAGTTGTCACAAAATTTGTTAGCTTATTTACTATTGTTTTAGCAGGAATGTCTCTGACTGCATTGGCCTCAAAGTATCGTGAAAACATGTCTACAATTGTAATTACAAAATTATTACCTTTATTACTGCGCGGTAGTTTTCCTACGCAATCCAGTTGTAAATAAATTCCTGGTTTTAATACTTCTGGCATAGCCTGAAGTCTGACTGGTGGTATATTTTTGTGTTTTACTATCAAGCATTGATTATAAGACTTACAAAAATTTTCCACATATTGGAAAGCCCCTATCCAAAAATATTTTTTTGAAAGTAATTGGTATGCCTTTTTCACTCCGAAATGAGGAAAATGTGCTATCTCTATTATCTTTTCCTTTAGTGAGTGCGGTATTACAATCTTATTCTCATTTATTTTCCTATAAGTTTGTCTTTTATTTTCC
The DNA here is from genome assembly GCA_951213105.1 of Amaurobius ferox. Lineage (NCBI taxonomy): Eukaryota > Metazoa > Arthropoda > Arachnida > Araneae > Amaurobiidae > Amaurobius > Amaurobius ferox. The sequence continues at coordinate 29,170,055 of OX578149.1, forward strand.
TTCTTTACCATTAACAGTTTATTTTGACTATCAATATAGTATACCTTATTATTGTGATATCGGTTTCTTCCTTTTTGTAATTCCTCACTAATTTTACTTAATTTTTCATCTACCATTTGTTGCTCTAATATTTTCTCCACATTTATCTCATCATTTTTAAATAAAGTATTTACAAATTTGATTTGGTTATCATTGTCAAATACGTATCTCGAGCAATAATCACTTGCGTTATTTTCACCGTTTTGATATTTGAATTTAAAATCATACTGACTTATGTCAATTATCCACCTCGATATGATATTTGGCATTTTATCTAATTTTATGTGGTACATAAGGGATTTTGCGTCACTCAGCAAGGCAAAACTCCTTCCGAACAGATATTCTCTGAAGTGCTGTAGTGATGCGTGTATAGCTAACAATTCTAGCTTTATTGCAGGATAACGCTTCTCTGCCGGGTTCACAGGTCTTGAATAAAATTCGATAACATGATCGACTCCATTTACCCTTTGCATCAAAATACTACTAATTCCCTTACCTGAGCCATCATTAGTTAAGACAAACGGGTTTACTTCATCAGGTTGTCTTACAACTGGTTCCTTAAAAATTGCATTTCTTAATTTTTCAAATGCTTTCCTACATTCATTATTCCACTCGAACATAACATTCTTTTTTGTCAAATTTACCAACAGTACTGCAATTTGTGCATCATTTTCTATCAGACCTCTAAAATTGTTTGTTGTCCCAAGAAAGCTTTTTGTTTGTTTAACCGTTTTGAGTTGTTTGAAATTTTGCACAGTTTTTTATTGATGGGCTTATACCATTCACATTTACTTTATATCCCAAAAATTCAATTTGCGATTTGCATATCTGTAACTTCGCTGGGTCGAGTGCTAAATTATTCTCTGTCAATCTTTAGAAAAAATTTTGATTTTCTCTAACATTTCGTCATTATTTTGTGCGCATTTGACCAAGTCATCCAAGTAAAAATATATTTTCAACTCTGATAGATCTCCTAACACTTTGTTCATTAAAAGTTGAAAATATGCTCTTAAATTTTTAAGACCAAACGGAATTCTTTCAGGATTAAAATTTCCCATAAAAGTTGTGAATGTTAATGCCTTTCTATCCTGTTTTCTTAGTTCGATCTGAAAAAACGCCGCCTTCAAATCCATAACTGTATAAATTTTACTACCAGCGATATTCTGTAATATATCCTCCACCTTCGGTAAGTTTATTGGCAAAAGTGGTAATTACGCGTTTATGGCCTTATAATCAATAGCAAGTCTATATTTAGGTTCTTCATTTGGTTTACTTGGTTTCTTTACAAGAATAATTGGACTAGCATACGTGCTTTGCGAACTTTCAATAATGTCATTTTTCAATAATTCCATAATTTCTTTTTTTCGCAATTTCTCTTATTGCTCTCGGAATTTGGTATGGTCGACTCTGAATAGGATAATTGTGCATAAATTCGATTTTCGGTACTGTTGCTGATGTTTTACCTAGTGTAGCATATGACTTTGAAAAAACCTCTGTATTGGTCATCATTAATTCAATAACTTTATTTCTATCTTCCTTATTTATGTGCTGTGCTGTACTTGAAAATTGTCTGGAGATTTTTCTTTCTTTCTAAAATACTGCTATACTGCCTTGCTCTACATACATGTCCAACTCCAACAGACTGACTGGATTCCAACTGCTCACCAACTCCGAGCAACAAGCAACTCAAGGACGGGGATAGTGGAGTACCCAGGAGAGGAGGACTTCCTCCCTTTAAACTCCAGAAGAAAAGGAAAAAGAGATAAAAAGGAAGTAGTAACAGGTAATTTAATCAACTGTAAGGAAGCTGAGAACTAAGAGATGCTTGGGGGGGGGGGGGGGGGGGGGACAGGACCGAAGTCATGCCCTTCCCCAAGTCTTCAGAAAACGGAAAGTTCGGGCCCAAGCGGGTTCCCAACAGCGAAGGAAAAGAGGGAGATAGACTGGGTGCGCCCAGGGGGGCGCAGGGCCTTGAGTTTGAGCAGTGCCTAGTAGCAGAAGAGGGGAAGAGCTTGCCAACACATCGTGAGTTCCCAAAAGCAAGGGAGGAGTACAGCTGCTAGAGTCTGCAACTAAAAAGGAGAGCACATAAGACTATGCTGGACGGAACCGCTTTTTAGGGCGGAAGTAGATGTCTCGCACCGATCGAGCAGGTAACGACCGGAGGCGCCTGCGCGTGCCCGGCCGACCAGGCCGATAGTGCGGGACATTGTCCAACGTAGGGTTATTTACGCTTCTCAGACCTCTGTGAAAATTTAGTGAAAGCTTTTTGACATGTTCCAAAAAAGACCTAATTCTGAGGTCTCTGTGCAGGACTTCTAGTTGGACGTAGATCGGCAGATTAGCAAACATACGCAGTGCGTTATTTTGGATGACTTGAAGCTTCTTAAGGTGAGTCTCCGCTGCAGTACCCCAAATAGGGACACCGTACGTCTTAATGGGACGTATACAGGACTTGTATAGCAATAACTTGTTATGCATGGACAGGCGGCTATTCCTAGCCAAAAGGGGACGAAGCTTGGCTAGTGTAGACTTCACTTTCTTACTAGTTTTAGAAATGTGAAGTTTCCACGTAAATTTAGAATCAAGGTACACACCAAGGTACTTGTAACTATCTTGCCAGGGAATGGGCTGATTATTTAAGATGAGATTAGTGGAAGGGGTTTGCCGGGGGGGGGGTGGAAGGTGACAGCAGCACACTTACCGACATTGACCTTAATTCGCCACTTGATCAGCCATTGCGTCAGCTCGTTCAGATAACTTTGCTGAGTGTCGTGCACGACTTGTGTCTGTTTGTGATGTGTGAACAGGGCAGTGTCATCGGCATAGAGGCCAAGAGAGACACCGGGGGAACGTGGAAGATCATTAATGTAGAGAACAAGCAACTCTCTTGACCCCCAACGTGACCTCATATATTTACCTTCCTTCCGTTGGACGGTCTACGTGCTGATATGTAAACTTGAGGGCTGATCCGTAGACATGGGGCGTGGTATGTAAGACATAGGGCCACCTGTATGTTACCGTCAATGTGCTTAGCGTGGGGATATTCATTCCGCCCGCATTTCTTGATCCATCATTTCTTAATCCTTCCAAATCTTTAATATTTAACATTTTTGGCATTACAATGGGTTTACCATGTGACAATATCATTACATTACCGTGGCATTGCATCAATTACTTCAATTAATTTTAAATAATGTTCAATTAAAATACTTTAAAAATACCAATGCATAAAATGTTGGCAGAATAAAAAAATTATATAAATAAATAAAAATCTATTATCAGCTAAATTCAAATAACATCCGATCAAACATCCTTATAATTATCAGCGAATAAAAGACTGCAGAATTAAGACTATCAAAAATTGAAGGAAACAACTAACTGGTTAGGGAAGTTCTACTTCATTAAACTTTAAAAGACATTTGTACACACAATAAATATAACTGATTAAGACTACGAATGCGTACAATGCAATAAGTAGCAAAAATGAATGAAAGCAACGGTTTCGAAATCAGAATGAGCTAACTTCATCAAAATAAATAGATACATGAAATATACCAACCAGTAAACAATTTAACATTTTTAGTGTTAAATTTTACGATTTTTTCCGTATGGGTATGTATTACGTTTTGTGCAATTACCACACAATTTTCCGTACCCTGAAAGTAACACGTTTCTCGTTTTTCTCCCCGAAATCATTTGATGCTTTGGCGATTTTTATAACTATATAGAAAATAGTCAAATCAGTATTTTATATATTAAATAATTCGTGTTTTAATCATGCAAGTTAAACATGTCTACCTTTTGCATGTGTACTGTTAATATGTCATGGCCACACGAACATTCGCTATTAAGCTACGTCTTGATTACACTGGTATTCAGGTACAGTGGCTAGCCACTAATGTCAGATATTAATGAGGATCCATTTTATTTGATGCAGACAATCGTACACACAGTCAAACAGTGACATGTTTCTAAACACACTCAAAACATGCTTTGGTCTTAAAATGTGTTTTTCTCCCTCTCAAAAATCTCAAATGTACAATTATTATGAATCGATTTATTTACAAATACTTTACAGAAAATCAGAAATTCTTCCGTTTGACATGTTTTTAGAGTTAAGACATGAAAGTTTAGGGAATGAGGTGGGTGTGATCATATTTAATAGAGTGACATCGTCACTAAAAGCTAGCCACTAATGTCAGATATTGATGTGGATCCATTTTATTTGATGTAGACAATCGTACACACAGTCAAACAGTGACATGCTTCTAAACACACTCAAAACATGCTTTGGTCTTAAAATGTGTTTTTCTCCCTCTCAAAAATCTCAAATGTACAATTATTATGAATCGATTTATTTACAAATACTTTACAGAAAATCAGAAATTCTTCCGTTTGACATGATTTTAGAGTTAAAACATGAAAGTTGAGGGAATGAGATGGCGGTGATCATATTTAATAGAGTAACATCGTCACTAAAAATCTGATTCGGAAAATGTAGAGATTTAATGTTGCTATTGGGGTGAAGTTCACCAGGTGATGAAGAATACTTGAAGTCATACAAGTCTTTACCTGAGTTGGATTGGATACAGTATTCATGATAACCTGTACTGGTCAGCAATGCGCTTCCTATGTAAGTACATGTTATTTTATTCCAGCGCAAGACGCTTCAAACAGCCACTTATGCTCTTAAGCTTTGGTATCTGTATCTTCAATTTACAGCCGGTGAATATGGGAAACCTATGGATTTTGAAAGCAATCGAATGCTCAAATGACTGCCCCCACCCTTCCAGTGTTCGAATTAAAGTTAAAAATAATTAGAATCTTCAATATTGCTATATAATTAATTTTTATGTAATTTTTCATTAAAACACGAACGGCTAACTTTTGAACGCTATAACATTAACAATTCACGAGATATTGCACGTTTTCAAATAAATTCAAAAATATTACATAAAATTAAAACATTAAAAATTGTAAAGCCTTGTAGCAGTTACTTCAATTAATATTTAATAACGTTCAATTAAACCACTTTAAAGATACCAATGTATAAAAGTTTGCGAGAATAAAAAGTTTACAAAGGGGGAAAAAAGGAGCTCTTATCAGCTAAATTCAAATAACATTCAATTAGACAACATTAGAATTACCAGTAAGTAAAACACTGTTGAATTAAGAATAAAAAAAATTGAAGGAAACAATTAACTGGGTGAAGTTCTACTTCATTAACCAACATTAAAAAGCATTTGTACAATAAATACAACTAAGAACTAAGAAATACAACAAGACTAAGAATGTGTGCAGTGTAATAAGTGACAAAAATGAAGGAAAGCAACGGTTTCGAAATCCGAATGAGCTAACTTCATCAAAATAAATAGGTACATGAAACATACCAACAAGTAAACAATTAAAAATTTTTAGTGTTAAATTTCACGATTTTTTCATATGTATTACGTTTTGTGCAATTACCTCACTATTTTCCGTACCCTGAAAAGTAACTCGTTTCTCTCCAGGAAATCATTTAATGCTTTGGCGATTTTTATAACTATATAGAAAATAGTCATATCAGTATTTTATATATTAAATAATTCGTGTTTTAATCATGCAAGTTAAACATGTCTACCTTTTGCATGTGTACTGTACACATAATATGTCATGTCAACACGAACATTCGCTATTAAGCTACGTCTTGATTACACTGTTATTTACCAGTATTCAGGTATAGTGGCTAGCCACTATTATCAGGTATTGATGTGGATCCATTTTATTTGATGTAGACAATTATACACACAGTCAAACAGTGACATGCTTCTAAACACACTCAAAATATGCTTTGGTTCTTGAAATGTGTTTTTGTTCCTCTCAATAAATCTCAAATGTACAACTATTTTGAAATGATTTATCAACAAATACTTTACAGAAAATCAAAAATTCTTCCGATTGACATGATTTTGGGGTCAAAACATGAAAGTAGAGGGAATGGGATGGGGGGTGATTATATTTAATAGAGTTACATCGTCACTAAAAATCAGATTAGGAAAATGTAGAGGTTTAATGTTGCTATGTGAAGTTTACCAGGTGATGGGGAATACTTGAGGTCATGCAAGACGTTACCGGCTTTGGATTGGATAAAATATTCATGATAGCCTGTACTGGTCAGCAATGCGCTTCCTATGTTAGTACATGTTAATTTTATTGCAAGGCAAGACGCTCCAAACAGCCACTTATGTTCTCGTCAAGCTTTGATACCCGTGTCTTCAATTTACAAGATCTATCTTCCAGTTCAGATTTTCTTTTACAAGAAATTTTTATTTTCCTGCCGTCTATCTTCATGTCAATATAATCTGAACAGTTTTTACGTTGAAGGTATCTGGAAAAAGTATCCTTAAAAAATTCTGTTCGCTCCTCAGGCACCTGAGAATAAAACATAGTATTAAAGTAAATCGCTCAAATTAATGCAAAAATATCTAGAAAATGAAATATTTGTTAAAAGCACCATAAACAAAAAGTACCGATGGTCGATGGTATGGACCGCTTTTGTGGACAACACGCAGCATCTTCTGCAGAATATAACGACAGAGGAACCGTACCAAGATAGGAAAACAAATCTGTTAGTAAATAATTGCATCATGTGATCCAGGAATTAAACTAGAAAGGATGATAATTGAAAATCTACAACAGAAGGATTGAAAACTTTCTCATCTCGTTTATACTACGAACTTAAATACTTTATATGGGGAAAAAAATTGATTTGGGTAGCACACGGCTTTCCTTAAAAACTAAAATTCATTTTTATTTTTGCATAATTCGTTAAATTGAGCTTAATTGGGGTAATAAAGACTATGATTTTAAATGACGCTGGATTTGTAGTTTTAATTCAATTCCTGTTTTTATTTGGCGACTGGACGTATTTTCAAAGGTGACGTTTCAAAAATGTGATAAAACTAAAGTATCTGGAGAATGTTCAGTCATAGAGTTATGGGGTCAGTCTATTCATTTCGCTGTAAAAAAATACTTGTCTAACACGGATTTAATGGATACACGTGAGCATATGTAGTCTTTTATGTTAATTTTTGACGAACCGGTTGTTACTTTATATGATTAATTTTCTCTGCAATGTAAGGTAATGTATAGGAAAAGTATTGGAATCGTGTCGGAAATAGCAACTCTAGTTTTCGACAGATCAGCACATTTCGAGTACTCTAGAACACAAAAAATAATTTTTAGCTTGACGTCTGTGTGTCTGTTTGCTTCTCTCTGGGTTTATCCACTATATTTCAAAAACTGTTCAACGAAATTTACAAAATTTGGTAGGCTAGTATCTTGTGGGTTACCATGGTGCTGTTTATATTTTAGTACTATTCGGTAAAAAAGGACTGCCTTTTTTTTTTTTTTTTTGAAATGGCTAGTACAGTTCGAAAGGCACATGAGTAACATCAAGTATAAAAATATACGCAAAATATTATTGCAAACAAAGGACTGCAAAACTATGTAGTATAATGAAGGAAACAAGCTATCCTCATCAAGAAAACATAAAAATTTGCCGAAATTGGTTGTAAAACCCTGATGTGGGCAGCATATGACTTTCTCTGTTTTTTATTTATTTCATTAATAATTCATTAAATTCAGTTTAATTGCACAAAACAACACTGAATTTGCACTTTTAGTTCAAATTTCGTTTTAATTTGGTAACTGGACATTTTTTCAAAGACGGTGTAACAAAACTGCGAAAAAGCTGAAATACCTCTAGAAAGGTTAGTTCTAGAGTAATTACATTTGTGTTATTCTTTCCCTCGTAAAAAATTACGTATAAAACATAAAACAGGCATTTTATTGATATATTTGAGCATACATGGTCTTTCATTTTAGATTTTGGAGATCTTTGAGGGCCATTTCGTTGATGGCAGGTTCTTCGTTTCCGAATGGTACCAAAATGTTCGTTTCCGAATGATGGTACCGCAGTGAAACGACCCCCCCCCCCCCACCTAGAAAAAAAATTAAAATAAAATAACAGAACAAGGACCCGTCACATGCGGAAACTAAATGATCTAGGTTGATACTGTCTAAAAAATTTAAATCTTACTTTCAACAATCTCAACACGACACAATCAGACCAGTATTTGCCATATCTTCCGCAAATAAGATAATTTCTAAAAAATACCGACTGCTACTCACAACACTCAATTTTAAATCGTCTGTTTTAAACAAAAGTCATTCTCTGGACGCAACTGAATGATAATACTTGAAATCACATGAACGTTTCTGTAAACCCTAAAATTATTGCTATCTCAGCGAATTTTCATCCAATTTCAGACAAATGTTAGCACAATATTCTTAATAATACGTAATATAACACAAAATAATAATATTAATAATAATAAAAATAGAGAATTCAAAAGATGTTATCTCAATTTAGGAAATCAGGAATATAAATGCACTTGGTGCTGTTTTTACCTCCAGATTATATGTATACCAAACCATCCAATCGCTTCAGAATCTGTGGCAGGGAAGTGTATTTAATGTGACAAAATGGCTGAAAATTGTGATAAAAATTCGTAACTAAAATAACAATTCGATATTAAAAAAAAAAAAAAGTTCCGGGTCCTGAGGTGCCTGTCTACCAAATTTGATGACGCTTACAGGGCCTGATTAACACACAGGCCTCCGGGACCGCGGCCCCCCGAATTTTAGGGACCCCTTAATTTTGCATGTGTTAAAATATTTTAATCAGAAATAATTATTTATTTAATTATTTGAACAATATAAATAATGTTAGTTTAGATAATGTTAGTTTTTATTTTAAATCTTTAAGGTATGTTAATAGTTGTTTGGTAATATGCCCTCTTGAGCGACTTTAAAAATTCATAACGAAATTAAAAAAAGAAAATATCGAGATTCATACAACCAGGTCTTTAGCCACATATATACTAGATGCACTAGATAGCAATAAAAATAGCCCTATATACTATAGATAGCAATGAAAATTTCATGCAATCTTCGCACACAGGTGCAACGGCCGAGGCTGAACGCGTCTGCCTTATACAGTTGAATCTCGATATGTCGAATTTGAAGGGAGTAGAAAAAAAATCGAGATATCGAAAATTTTAAAAATTTTAATGAATTCATACATACTAGTTCTACACTTAAGCGAAGCTTGAAATGATTGGATACACATTTAATGTAATACTATGTACGTACATATATTATTAAAATTTAATCTTGCATTTCTTTACAAAATAGCCATCTATGACAGTTTGGTTACAGCCTACTGAATCCTTCAGAATCTATCACATTTTCCAAATGAGCTAGATGGATCCAAATGAGCTTAATTTTGTGGTGATAGTTTACTTTAAAACTCTAAATAATACCTTGGTCTAAAGGCTGTAACTTAGAAGTTGTGTTTTGTGGCATGAAATGAACTTTCACGGATTTTAATTTCGACACGCTATTATCCGCTGTACAGTTATCCAAGAAGAGCATTTTCTGTCTAGTTCCTTCAACCAATTAGTAAAAATTTCGGCAGTCATCCAAGCTTTATTGTTCGCAAAGTAAGTCATTGGAAAAGATTTCATTCCTGAAAAACATCGGGGTTTAGCTGATTTACTTATCATAAGAGGTTTGTGCCTTTCTGAACCATTCATATTAGTGCAAAATAGCACAGTTAATCTTTCTTTGCTCCTTTTCCAGTCATGACATGCTTCACCTTTAATGGCCATAGTTTTATCAGGCATACACTTAAAAAAATAGTCCTGTGTCATCTGCATTAAACACATTTTTTGGATCGTATTTTACCAAATGAAAAGATGAAAATGGTAAGATGATCCAAATGGCAAGATGAAAAAATTTGAGATATCGAGAGTTTGATTAGAAAAATTTCGAGTTAAAGAGTTTGTTTTGCATTAGTTTTATACCGTGCGTGAAGGGAGATGAAAATACTTCGAGATATCGAAAATTTCAAGATACCGAGGTTCGACACATCGAGGTTCATCTAGGGCGCGGTAGCCCATTGGTTAGCGCGCTGGAGTTGCACTCGGTAGGCCCGGGTTCGATTCCAGCCACTGCCAAAACTGCCGCCGTGTTCATGCGGAGTACGATCACGTTAAACATGTGGGTCCGAAAGTCCTTCCGAGAGGTTGGTGGTAGGGGAAGGAGGGTACGGTCCCTGTGGATGCCTCCCCCACTGGGTTCCGGTCTAAATTGGGTGGCACTTCCCGACCGTCCAAACAGTTACCTTACACCTTTCTGGTAGGTCGGACGGTCTGGGTTTCAACAACAACAACAACATCGAGGTTCATCTGTACTATAAATCCTCTGCACAATCCGCGCTTTGTTAACTTTCGCAGAACACGTTCTTCGATGAAATTCTGCTCAGACGGTTGCGAAATATTTTCTGAACAGTAAAATGCAATGCTTAGATTACATTAAAACTAAATTTTATACTCAATAAATTATAGAATATATTATTTATTGTCGTTGTTATTATACCGACTATTTTTATTTTTTAATGAATATTTTTAAACGTCTATTCCTTCTAATACAGTATTATTAACAACAACAAATCATATATAATAATGCCACAATTACGAAAAGGGAATTGAACTTGGACTTGAAGACAAGGCTGCAGTTATCAGTGATGTACATTCAGATCCCCTTATTAGAATTATAGAATGAAAAATTACCTTTCCGTAATTGTGGTATTATTATATATGATCTGGTTTTGTATTTAATACTGTATTGGAAGGAATATACCTTTAAAAATGCTCATTAAAAAATAAAAATAGTCTGTATGAATTAAATTGAGACAACAGATGACAGCACAAAAAATATTTTAGATTACAATAAAAAATATATTCTGTATTTTATTGAGTAAGAAATTTAGTTTTAATATAATCTAAGTATTGCATTTTTATTTTCCAGAAAATATTTCGCAACTGTTTGAGCAGAATTTCGGAGAAAAATGTGTTCTGCGAAAGTTAACAAAGCGCGGATAGAGCAGAAGATTTACTGAAGTTCACCCGTAAATAGCTTCTTATTTTTTTTTTTTATAAATTTTTAATTAAAAAAAAAACTTTGTATCGTTGGTTCAAATGATCACAATTACAGAATGTTACCCTTGATATTAAATGAAACACAATTGATAGAACACGATTGGTACCAAATTCGACAATGTACGCCCTCCCAGGGCATGAACTTGCCCCCCACCCCCCAAACGTAGGCTACTGACGTGACGAATGATGTCACTTCCTTGACTAAGGCTATATACGAGCTGACTCATCAAGCATATTGAAGCCCACCATAGCTGGAAGCGCAATCCATTAGCATTAGCTCTATTCGTATTTTCACTTTAGGAAGTATAATTGAAATAATTATGGGTGGTTGTTCTGCACCGAAATGCTCTAATCATATTAGAAAGGGTTTTGGGCTATTTCGCTTTTCTAGAAACGAAGAAAGAAGGAAAACAATGGCTAATAAATAATTGGATACCCGGTATTGGAGCATACTTGTGCGAGCACGAAGTTCTACAATATTATACTTGAAACTTCATTTTTTATATAAAGTATTTATTTTAAACACTTTTATAATTTTTGTAACTGTAATATGGAACCCTATGGGCTTCAATATGCTTGATAAATCAGCCTGTAGTAGAGGAGCTCTATCCTTGACCGCGAGAGAAGAAAAAATAAGATATTTTATAATAATTATAAAACTTTATGTCGCTTCGCTTTCAAGTGAAATTTCTACAGAATATGTTGTTGTATGACTTATAAATGTTATATTTCTATATGACATACGTTTGAATCTAAAATACTCTATATAAATATAGTTTTTAACATAATTTTAAATTAAAAATTTCACAATATATTGTATGTGACGTACTTTTGATCAAGGGCGGATCCAGCTTTGGCGCCAGGAGGGGGTCACATAGTCGTGGTCAAGTCAAAAACTTATAATTTAATTTTGATAACAATAGATACAAGTAAAAAGGAGGTATTTTATTAATGTACGTAAGTACTGTACTTAAAAATATTTATTCGTTATTGTACACTTGAAAAACTTAACACATAATAACTTGTACATATACACGTACATATTGCCATCTTCTCTTGAAGACATCCAGACAAGCACTATCACGCACGGAATGAGGCAGCCTATTTATATTCCATAACCGTGATGAATGATTTGTCATAACAGCTAGAGGTATGTCGAGGGGTATGACGCAAAACTCCGCAAAAGTGAAGAGGTGGTACGACAAGGATTTCCAACAAACAAAATAGAAACAGACAAAATACATATATTTAAATAACAAAATCAATTTTTCTTTTACGTCTTCTCCCGAAACGCGTTATTACATCATTTACGTCAATGGGTACGTTTTTATGAACGTGGAGAAGTGCCAGTCCGGTTAGGCGATCTTCAACCATTGAAGATCTTAGCCACGATTTAATTCTGCGCAACGTAGAGAAAGACCTTTCTGCTGTCGCTACACTGACAGGTAGTGTAGCCATAATACATAAAAATTTTCTTATATTAGGATACATATCGATGTCACAATTTAAAATAAGATCAGAAATCGACTGCGGTATGTCCTGGCTCCGCTGTCACGCCTGCCACTTCACCATCCACAGCCGATATTCATTTACAATGACAGAAACTGGAGTGTTATCTAGTAATAATGTATAGTCGGTAGCTAGTTGTTTCACAGTTTCAATGTCTTCATTACTATATTCGCTTTTTGGCATGAAAACGCTTAGCTGAAACAAATTAAGTACATCAGGAGACAGGCGGTCCTGGAGATCACTTATTATTGAATCTAGAAGAGGGATGTATATAGCTCTGCGGAAATACTCTTCAGCAGATTGAGCAGGTTGGTTATTGGCCCTATGTATTTGTTTTGATACTATTCTGGGGCATTTAATTTCTACATCTAGCTGCTCAGCTACTTCTTTAGCCTCTTCGTAAAGCTGTCGGTAGATTACGTCCACATTTTCTCTTTTATTTTGTAAAACGCTTAAAGTATCATTAATAGCGTCCGTAGCTTTTTTTAAATCATTTGAGTTCGATTGCAGTATTCTGCTTAAAGATACAGTAGTACCTGAAAAATAAAAAGTAAGTGACTGTGACTGTAGTGCATAAACTAAGAATTTATAACTTAATATAAACGGTATGTACTCGTAGCATAAAATATTAACAAAACAACAACATAATTTTAAAGTAGGTTTAGTATACTCGTATAAGTTCATTTGCCAAACAATAAGAAATAAAATAATTTGGGGAAGTACCCACCTAATACATCACTTAAACAGATGGAGGATATAATAAAGTCAGAACTGCGCAATGTTTGCAGCAAGCAATGCGCATCATTGGCAGTTTTATTGTCTTGCCAAGCAGAAATCTTCTCCAGAGCGCTACAAATTTTGACTAAGTTGTCTCCTTGAAATTGAAGATGCCCATCATGCCTCTCTACCCAACGTGTCTCACAAATACCTTGTATGGCAGCTCCGAGTTCTATTTTAAAAATTTCATGCCTCTTAGCGGATGCATTGGCAAATGCCACAACTTTTCTCATTGTGCCAGATGTATTGCGACAGGAAACTACTTTGGATGATCTTGCCAGTGAGTTATTGAGCACATGGTTGTTGCACGGGCAACGTTTAGCATGAATGGCTATTTTCATCAATCTGCACAGTACTTGCAGTAAAGACCCTGGTCTTTATGCGACAAAACAAGCCAGTGAAACTTGTCAAGGTGAGACTTCTGAGCATATTTTTTTGTTTGTTTTCCTTTTTTATTAACAACACAATGCGGGAAAGTATAATTAGGGGGAGGATGCCAATGCTTTTCAAGCAACATAGCTTTAGTTGAATCATCTATATTTCCCCCTATATAACAAGCAATATCTGAAGCAAACTTTGGTTGAGAAAGTGAAGTCTTTATCTGATCAGAATCAGAAGTCGATGTACATATTGTAGGCTGAATATCGTTAGTAACAGGAGAGCATGTTTTTTCTTCATCTATGGTTAATGTAGGCAATGTAGCTGTAGAAGCAGAAGCATCGGCAATACAATTATTTTCATCTGTAGTTGTTGTAGGTGAATTTTTCGAGTGAGCAATCTCAAGCCTTGGTTTCTTTGGGAAAAATGAATCTATTTTTTTAATGAACGTTTCAATCCACCACTACCATCTCCTTTTCCGTTAGAATCACCCTGCAAGCAAAACCATGCAAATTTCACCATGCAAATTTCACACCCCACAACAGACAACAGACTGTTGAAAATACATATTAAATATATATACATAAAAACACCCACAATCGCTATGGTACAGGCTGGTGGCGCAGGCGCATTACCTCACAAACAAAGCAAAACCATGCAAATTTCACACCCCACATCAGACAACAAACTTTTGTAAACATATGAGTTATAAGTACATAAAAACATAATAATATAGGTAGTTTTACAGTCCACTGCATTTTCCATAAAGACCTTACTTAAGTTTAGGCCCCTACACGAATTTTTATTAGGTAGGTACTTACATCAAATAGGTAATACCTACTTACTTTAGGTAAGTATAGTGTTAAACAAGCAAAACAATTTCAGGTTCTCTAATATTTTATAGTTTTTAAAAATCTGTAATATACAAATAAAGTAAAAAGTAGTAGGTAGGTAGATTACTATTTACTTGTTGTAAATGCATGCCTGTTAATGAAGCGCAATGTTTTTGTGTCGCGCAATAGTTTGCATCGAAGTTTTCGCTAGGTGCTTTTAAAAACTTTAACCAAGATTATTTTTAAGTTTATGCATCATGCTATATTCATTCTGTTGGTTGCTCTCGTATTTTATTTTTAAAGAGCATTAAAATCAGTGTGCTCAGACGACGATACACTTGATTTCATTGTGTGAATTTATCTAAGATTTTAGGTTAGGTCAGTAAGCTTAATGCTCTTCAATCTCCCTCGTCCAAAAAAATATATATGTAGGTACATAAGTCACGCAGCACTCTTTCAGTAAGTAGGTACCTACATATCTACCTATGAGGTACTTTATGAGCATTAACAACAATAACATTTAAGTTAAAACACACGCACTGGAATAATGAGAAACTGATTACTTACCATTTCTTGTAATTAATGAATTTGCAGCAACAATTTTTAAGAATACTTATAAAGGTACACTTATAAACACATTATAGGTAGAAAGAAATTTTAGTTTTTTAACTTAGAACTATGTTATGATATGTTGAAGTTTAGTCGTTCCGATTCCGATTGAGGTTAGGTCTAGCTAGACGTTACGTAGTCGACAAGCGGTAAAATTCAAATTTTCGATGCGTTCGTTCCCAAACGTTTGCCATCATACAAAGTTATTATATTATATTAAATTAATTAAATATTGAAGGTATGTAGTTACATAAAATCTGTATGGTGACAAAATATATAAATAAAATCATTATGTTCAATTAGTGGTCCACCTAAGTCCTGGAACCAGCTCAGGGGGGGTCATGACCCCCATGACCCCCCCCCCCCCTGGATCCGCCGTTGCTTTTGATTCTAAAATGCTCTAAGTAAATACAATATTTAACAGAAGATTACATTAAAAATAAATAAATTTACCATAGATATTGCTAGTTTTGGTATGGGTGTATCTCTGAGGAGGAACTTCAACTTTTCGTAAAAGAACCAAGGGCTTTCGTAGACGTCATCAATTCCTGTAAAGCATTCGAGTTATTAGTAATATATTCAATTTTTTGCTGTAATAACAATATTTCGTTCTAATTTAATATGTAGGGTGTTGTAGGTTAAGTATATAATTAAGGTTAGATTCGAAAATTTTATACTGCATACAAATTTGAGTATTTATACGAACAAGCATAGACCTTTTAAGAAATTTTACATGCACATAGAGTTAAATAAAATCAAAATAATGTAATTTTGGTAAAGTTTTTAAAGCGTATCATTTTAATGCATTATCATTCCCAGTTCCCTTTTTTTTTCAATGTCTCATTGCACTTCCTAACAATTTCGTAAGGCATTTCAATACAGACTAAGCACAAGAAAATCTATGCAATCGTTTTTGTTAACTTAAAAAATTTGAAATTTTTCAGAAAAGTATTTACATTGTATTTGGAGAATATTTATTAAATCCAAAACTTTGCTCAGTAACTATTGATGCCGGACTAACCGCCAGAGAGAGATCCAGAAGAAAAAATCTGATGTGGGCAGCGCATGACTTTCCTTATACAATGTAATGAATTTACTACTTTTACAGCAAAAAATAGGTTATTCTTATAGTAGATACTTACATTATTTCCAAGATATTGAATTTTCGTTAATTAGTACAGTCATTTTCATCGATTTGGCGAGATTTTCTTTAATTTGGCAACATTTAAAAAGTTGACAAGTTGGCGACATTCCGCCAAATTCGTCGTCAAAATCTTGCCAAGCGTTATGAAGAAATAAGTTATTCTTATAGCAGATAAATGACTATTGGAGCTCAAATATGTATTACTCAAAGTATCTTTTTTCATGAATGGAAAGGGCTAGATCGACGAGAATGATATCACCCAATTTATCGCATGATATTACATATGAAAAGTGAGCATGTTTCTCAATAGTTAATATATTTTCTTTTAATTTATGGGATTTTTTAAAAAATTTATTTGAAATATGTGTAATATCTCGAGAACGGTTCATGTTAGCGTTCTGAAGTTTATGTTAATCGTTTTCTAAGGAAAAATTACATAAGAAAGGTCTATTTACGTAACATTATTAAAATTTTTGATTTTTTGATGATTTTTTCAAAATTTCACTCGAAAATTTTAGGGGGTTCTGAACAATCGATTGCGTTTAAAAACGAGATACTTTCAGTATTCACGGATTGTGATTTTTGTACCAAATTTCATTCGAATCGCTCCATTCGTTCGTGAGATATCGTCTCCACAGTCTTACTGACACACATACACAGACATCACCTCAAAAATGTTTGATTCGTGATTATGGATGCTTGAAACGTGCTCTCCCGTCGAAAACTCGAATTCGAATTTTCGACCCCCATCACAATACTTTTCTTGTACATTGTGTATATAAGGCAAGTAAAAATTAACTGGAGTGTGGCTTAACTCGATTTTCTAAGATTCATTTTTTTTTTGCAAATTTTACAAGAAAATAATTGAAAAATCGGTATCGTGGGTCCAAATGATTGCAACTTCGGGGGCAAGTACCCACCCCCCGTGTCGTGGGTAATTTGCCCTCTAAGGACGGCGCAAATGACATCATAAGCAAAAACAATTGTATCGCCTTCTATTTTTCACAACAATGATTGAAACTATTAAGTCTCGTGATCATTGAGCCATAAATAAACATGTTTAGACATGATTATGTCAAATAATCAATTATTTAATAATTCTAATAATTAATTTAATATTTAAATAATTAATTTTAGACATGATTATGCCGAATTTTGTAATATGACAAAATTTGACATAATCATGAATTAAAAGAATACAAAATTTAGAATAAAATTCAAAATTTTCGCTCAAATTAAAAAAAAAAAATTCTATCTAGTTCTAGTTTCCTAGACAACGAAATCGGATATAAAATTTCGTAAAAATCCATTAATATTTGTGGCTGCTATCGTGTGTACACAAGAGATCGATCACAGACAGACTAGCGGACATCACTCCAAAAATAATGAAATCGTGTTCAGAAGGTCTTAAAACATATATGGGCATTAAAATATCGAAATCGAACATTTTAGGGAAAACAATACTTTCTACATACTACGTATGAGAGAGTAAAAAGTCTGGCAATATGAAATTCTTTAAAAATTGCAGAACGAATATTGAACATACCTTCATCGGACTTGTAATGTCCTTTTATTTTTTCTGTTTCCACCCAAAATTGTCTTTGTAGAGATGCCATTTTTTGTATACACTCTTCCTTGGTGATACTCATTTGAAAGGCTATTTGGTTGAAAGCTTCATTTCTTAATTCTCGATTAAAATGATGTGGATGACTTTTGTACCATAACAAATCCTGCTTTTTGTACAGATGAATGAGATGATTAGTCTCCTTGGTATTCCACTCCATGATGAGGTATACCTTTGGAAAGTGTGAGCAAATAGTGATATTTTGCAAATTTCTGGGCAGGCAACTTCTAGAAAAAATAACCCTGTAGCAGATAGTAACAGCAACTGGTTCTTCCCAAAATGGACTGTCTTCAATTTAGGCGAAGGATTCACTGAAGTGTTATACCCACTGGGAAAAGCGTCAGCCAATAGGCATAGACGAGCGCGACGCCCCTTTTAGGAGCTCTGCCTTTGCCTAGCGGAAACTGGTTCTTGGCCGTACTTGGTACGAAAGCCTTCAACTTGTTACAGTGAGAGCGCCATTGGTCGAGCTGGTGTACGGACGTGTTCGTGCTAGCTCCTGATTAGCTACCACGTGGAAGTCTTAAGGTGCCTTCCCACTCACCGCAACGCAACAGCAGATGGTTCACGGCAACGCTCGAGGTACACGCAAGTCTTCGCGGCAAAAAAAACCCCTTCACACTGTCGGTCGACGGCGGATTCGGAGCTCAGACTTCGAAGTGTGAGGTTGTGATTTTGAGAAGCTGCTGCTTTTATCTTGTGGTGACTTTCTTGCTTACGCTTGGGCGTGTGATATCTTGTTACGATAGAGCACGTCAGGCTAAGTAATCTTCAACTTTATTGTGTGCGGCTTTTCGCCATTTTGTGCTTTCGACTTTGGATTAACACGTGTGTTTTTCCCACGTGGTTCTGTTTTTTGTGCCTTGGATTGACCCTGCTGGACTATGGAGCTGGACAGAGAAGTTTTGGAAGTGACGAGGGATGTTGCAAGGGAACTGGATGGTGATGATGCTCGGCCTCTCAGGGATGCCATGAACTCTTATTTTGACTCCCTGCCGGACGATGGACTTTCTCGCACGTGGACCCAGGAAGTGAGGGAAACAGTGAACTTCTGTGGATTACTGATCTACACGCTGACTCTGCATATCGGGGATATGCTCAAGAACGGACTCATCACCCAGGACAAGGATCAAGTCTCCCGGATTTTGGGTATGTTCAATTTTGTGAATTCTTTTATGTTAGGCTGTGACATGACTAAATTTAGAAGTAGTGATATGTATTTAATTTTTAATTCATTTGAGGATAGTAATTTAAGATTAAACAACACTGAAATTAAATCTAAACTGTTAGAGATAGGACTAATTAAAGAGATCAAACTTGTTGATAAAACTGAAACGGTTGAAAATCCAAGTAAAAGGGCTAGGACAGAGGAGTTTCCCACTAAGGGAACTCCTACTAAAATCCAGACTGGAGAATCTAACTTAAAACCTAATGACCATGATAACATGGAATGTAATGATGTAACTGTTAAGGATGTAAATGACAAAAGTGTAAATGCAAATTCTAATGAAGTAAATAAGCCTAAGACTTATGCTGAAATTGTCGCGCAACCTGTAGTGTTAAAAAGTGCACCAAAACCAAAAACGGTTGTAAATAGTGGTAGTGATAAAAGTATGGAAGTAGAGAAAAAAGACCCAAAAGCGGAATGTTTTTTCATTAAGTTTAGAGATAACTACCAGGCTCTCTTAAAAAAGTTAAATGAGATCACAGGCAACAAAGTATCTGGCAAACTCTCAGGAGATATGCTTAAATTGATACCTAATGACGCTGACTCCTATAGGGTTGTTCAGCGCCATTTGACTAGTGAGAAAATCCCCTTCCACAGCTTAAACTTGAAAACAGAAAGGCCCAAAAAGGTAGTTTTGAAGGGGCTACCAGCAAACTATAACATTGAGGAAATAAAACTTACTCTAACATCCATGGGATTAGATGTAGTCCGGGTTTCTCAACTGAGAAACACTAAAACGAGATTCCCCCTACCGATCTTCTTACTCAGCCTTAGGCCCACGGAAGACTGGCAGAGGATTTACAGACTGACAAGGTTAGGATACTTGGCTGTGAAGGTAGAGGCCTTCAGAGCACGGGGCTTCAAAATTTGCTACCGGTGCCAGCAGTTCAACCACTCCTCTGAGAACTGCAGTATGCCACCAAAGTGCCTGAAGTGTGCTGAAGAACACTTCACACGGGACTGCCAGAGACCCAGGACAGAGAAGGCAACGTGTGCAAATTGTAATGGAGACCACCCGGCGAACTTCAGGCAATGCCCGAAGAACCCCTGGAACAGAGGAAAGGCACGGGGGTATGCCCCCCCTCCCCCAAAAAATCAGATACCCCCTTGGAGGCAAAAGGCCCTTGGACTAAACCCCCAGGCACCCCCTCAGGACTCCTCGCACATAGTGCCACAGGAAAAAAGACACCAACCTTCAGCACCTACCAGATCGGTGCAAGAGCAGGCCCCCAAATCATCGACCTCCAAAGAATTGACCCTGGAGGAAGTAAGAGCAGATACAGATGCCATTAAAAAGAGATCGGAAATAGAAAAAGCAAGACAGGCAAAGGATAGGCTTGACAGAAAGGTTGAGGATTGGAAACAAAATAAACGAGTCAGGGGTGAAGAGATCGCGGAAACCCAGCTGTTAGTTAAAACGGGTGAAAAAAAGCAAAAAACTATCGAGTTCCAAAAGGACACTCACAAAAAAGTGCAAACCGCGGTTGAGGCTGAGGAAATGGAAGCTGAGACTGAACCGACTGATAAATCTGATGCTGAAAAGATGGAGGATATCCTCAACCTCATCAGAGGATTTATTAGCATGTTCAATCTAGACGACATAAAACATCTGTTGATGCAGTTCGCAGAGTTAGTCCAAAAAAAGAGCGATCCTATGGTAATGGTCTTTGAGGCCCTTAAAATAATCGCGGACTTTAAAAGTAACAGTGAGAATCAAACCCGTCATGGCTAGGTCCCAAAAAGAATCCTTAAAAATAATATTTTGGAATGCGAACGGCATATCTCCAAGAATAAATGAACTTAGGAACTATGTAAATGAAAATGACGTAGATGCCTTATTAATTCAGGAAACTAAAGTTAGAGAAAGTAAAAAACTAAACATAGCCAACTACATATGCTATCATAATCTTAGCTCAAATACTAATGCTAGAACGCCCCATGGAGGAACAGCAGTATACATTAAAAGAAATATTCCCCACGAGGAACTAAACAACATAAATCTTCAAGGTATAGAAAATACTAGTATAAAAATTAAAATTAATAATACTAGCCCGTTTATCCTAACCTCAACATATGTCAAAAATATGAGTAGAGTAGATGTAGCTGCGCAACTGGAACTGCTTTTCGCGCGATATCCAAACACGATACTCGCAGGCGACTTCAACGCGCACCACCGAGCGTGGGGCTGTAGGAGAGCCAATTCACGCGGTACACAGATACACAGACTGCTGAACACGACAAACACTAACATTATTGTACCGTCGACACCAACCTGCTTCTCAGGCGCCAACGGCTCATTTATAGACTTTGTCCTAACGCGAAACATAGATTACGCTCACACTATTAGTACCCTGGATGAATTCGACTCGGATCATCTGCCGGTACTGGTGACATTCGACCTGAAAACACCTCTTCCAGCCTCTTTGGGACAAGAGAGGGTCAACTGGGAAGTATTCAAAAGAGCACTCTTCGAGCCGCACTTAGCAGTACCTAACATAATGAGCACGGCGGATATTGACTCTGCCACGCACACACTCACAACAGAAATCAAGAGAGCAATTGCCTCTGCCACAACACATCGTGAGTCTCCAAAAATGCCCACACTTTCCCACCATGTCAAACAATTAGTCAGGCAAAGAAATAGAATACGTAAGACATGGCAGGCTAACAGAGACCCCGCCCTTAAAAGGGAGCTTAACAGACTCACGTGCAAAGTCAGGGAAAAAATTGTCGCAGAAAAGCAGCAACAGTATAAAGAACTAATCGAATCCCTTAGCCCAGAAGACGTATCGCTCTGGCAATTCGCAAAAAGACTCAGGAAACTTCAAATTAAGCTCCCGCCACTAATAGATGGTGCTAAAATCGCGTACTCAGACGAGGAAAAAGCCGAGGCGCTCGCAAGCCATTATGAAAAACAATTCCAACCAAACCACGATCTAATGTGTCAGGACACCCTAAGAATGGTTAGTCAAACTTTAAATAACTTCAGGAATTCCCCGGTAACGGCTGAGATTGACCCAGCCACCCCGCAGGAGATAGTAGAAATTATTAAAAATCTCAAAAACCGTAAAAGCCCAGGGCACGACAAAATCAGAAATATTGCGGTTAAAAACCTACCCTTAAACGTAATATGTTACTTGACTATCTTAATAAATAAAATATTAAAACTAAACTATTTCCCCAAAGAATGGAAGGAAGCGATAATTATAACAATCCATAAGCCTGGTGAGGATGCCACAATTCCAGCCAACTACAGACCAATTAGCTTGCTACCGACACTTAGTAAAATTACTGAGAAAATTATTCTTAAGAGACTGAACACGCACCTTAGTGAGAATGACATTATCATTCCGGAGCAGTTTGGATTTCGGCCAAAGCACTCCACCACTCATCAATTGCTGAGAGTGGTAGAGTACATATCTTCTGGTCTCAATAACAAGACACCCACAGCTGCGATTTTTCTGGACATACAAAAAGCCTTTGATAAAGTATGGCACTGTGGATTAGCGTACAAATTGATCACTTTAAAAGTCCCTGACGCACTTGTCAAACTTTTAATCTCATACTTAAATAACAGACACTTTCAAGTCAGAGTAGGAGGTAACTTATCTACACCCAAGCTCATTAAAAGTAGTGTACCGCAAGGTTCTATCCTGGGCCCGACACTCTTTAACATATACCTGAACGACATCCCTAGGACTCCAAACACAGAGCTGGCACTCTATGCAGACGACAGTGCGATACTTGCAAAACACCCCTATGTCTCAGTAATGCACAGACAGCTACAACAACACTTAGACATACTCCAAACTTGGCTGGAAAGATGGCGAATAAAATTAAACCCCAATAAATGTCATTGGATTTATTTCTCTAGAAAACGTAAACCTCCGCCGCCTCTGTACATAAACAACCATGCCCTGAAAGCGGAAAAATCTACTAAATACCTAGGTGTAACGATAGATTCCCACCTAACCTGGAAACAGCACGTAACGAACTTAATCAAAAAAGCGTATATGGCCACAGGAGCCTTATATCCAATGATAGGAAACGGAAATCTAAGTTATCAAAATAAACTCCTAATTTATAAATCGGTCATCCGCCCGGGAATGCTGTATGCAGCACCCGTATGGGGATATGCCTGTAAAACTACAATAGACCTCCTAGAGACAAAACAAAACAAAATCCTACGGATTATCAGGAAAGCTCCCAGGTACTTAAGAAACTCGGTAATTAGGAATGACTTCAAAATAAAAACTGTTAGAGCCCAAATTAAAAAGCTAGCGCTTAAATTTTACAGAAATTTGCCATCCGTTCCAAACGAACTGTTATTCAATCTGCATGACTATGATCATCGCAAGGCCAAATCTCGTAAGAGACCCCGCGCTGTTCTAAACATCGATAATCGGAATTAAAAGATCCCACCTCAAACATCTGAGTTTTAAATAAAACTCGCGACTATTATTTTATAAAAAATATATATATATATATATTCTAAACTCTAAACTGCCAAAACGCTAGGTAACCCTTAGATCTGCATCAACCCCCCAAACTGCTTAAACTCTAAATGTGCAACAAACTGCCACACTAGGAGCTAGGACAAATAATAAAAAGTAGTAAATAAAAACCTCGAACCTCCAATTAGGGTCACTGAATTAATGTTTGACGATAAGAACAGTAAGAACGTCACAGTTTGACGATAAGAACCACATATTGAAACTGGAGATTAAAGGCGCTTCGCGCCTGGTGCTCTGTCTTGTACGACACTACGACTAAGGTCGACGGCGAAGAAATGTAGCCAATCAGATGCAAGCGCAGAAATTTCTCCTCGTTCAGCGGCCATGTTTACAAACCATCTCTTCCAAAGCGATTTTATATACATGAAATGTTATATAATAAAAATTAAGATATTATTACTAATAAAATCTCTTTGGTCTCTTCTGATTCAAATTTATATTTACCAGCGGCTTGCTAGTTTACAGTATTGACGCGTTTCAGAAAATCCGCCTTTCTGTGAATTTAAGCAAGAGCTACGCGAGTTTGCTTTGGCGATATATACATATTTCATCAGTTTTCTAAAATAAGCTAACTAAAATGATTCCATCACAAAACACAAAGGATCCTAATTTAAATTGTTTTAGAATATTTACTACACTAAGGCAATTTTCTCGTTTTAACGAATGCAATTCGAATCGTTAAAAAAAAACATCCGACCAGAATTCAGAAAATAAATTTTGACGTATGTTCTTCATAGACTTTTTTTTATCTCTCTATATCAATCCTAAGACAACTTGAAAACATATTCTGTTTACTCTTTAAAATAATATTCTAAAATAGCATTAAATGCTTTGCATGATAAAATTTGTTAGTACACTTCAGGTGTAACGTTTTGGCTTGGGTGGTAGAGAAACTGCCCCGCAAACGAGTGGGTTCTGGTTCGAATCCAAGCGAATATTTATTTTTACAAGTGCTGCCATCTGTTGCTGAAATATTCAAATACAGTTTTTCTTTAACAATCTGCAGAATTTTTTTGTTTCAAATTATTTTAAGTTCTATATACAAAATAACCTTATATCAGTAAATTATTTTTAAGTTTGAATGCTTATAAAAATTTATTTCGAAGTTACTTTGAAAAATATCTTGAAGTACTTTGAACCAGCTATAGATGGAATGTACTCTTCATAATTAAGAAAGTGTTTGTAGAAATAGCAAATATAAAATGTGCATATAAAATTAGACAGAAATCATCGAACATCATTATACAAGTAGTAGTTATCTTTCGACATGTAATTTTGAACATTTCAGATTGGAATAGAAACAAAAATCAAACTACTTTGGAATTTTAAAGAGGTTGTATTTTAATAATTTGGCGCTAACATTTGAAGAATTTTTTTATTATTTTAAATGCACATAGACAATTAGAAATTTACAATACATTTGAAAATTCATTTATTTTTAATAAAATAAATAAGTTTACATGTAAATATGAAAAGTTTACTCTTTTAAGTTTGAATGCTTATAAAAATTTATGTTGAAGTTACTTTGAAAAACATCTTGAAGTATACTTTATACCAGCTATAGATGGAATATACATTTAAATCTATTTTAAAACATAATTACTCAATAAATATAAATGTAGATAAAATAATTTTTAAATTTAAAAGCTTACTTTAAGGAGAAATATTTTAAACGTTACAAATGAGCAAAGAACATATTCGGATATTTAAAACAGATACGTATTTGAAAACCATTGAAATCAAGTATTAAATGGTAATGAACTTAAATTTGTTTAAGGCATAATATTTTAATAACGGTATTCTTGTATTTAAATACTTTTTACGTTTTTTTTTCTTTGTTTGTTTCATTTCAGGCATTATCGCTTTTTAAACTAATTTTGTATCTTGAGTGAAT
Organism: Amaurobius ferox; assembly: GCA_951213105.1. NCBI lineage: Eukaryota > Metazoa > Arthropoda > Arachnida > Araneae > Amaurobiidae > Amaurobius > Amaurobius ferox. The sequence continues at coordinate 29,195,652 of OX578149.1, forward strand.
ATTTTTCAATAAATATTTATTTGCTTTTTTATATGGATGTGTGACAAATCCATATATTTTTTAATGTTCATTCATCTCTTTAAGCTTCTGATATCTAAAGTAATCCATATAAAAAAGATCAAATCAAAAATTTACTATACGAAATATTGATTTAGCAGTAAAAACATGTTCTACGATGCTATTGGCTGTGGCGTTGCCGTCAACCGTGCGGTACGCGTTGAATTCGGTTCCATTTCGAATTTAGCGTTGTGGCCTGCGTTCACCGCGGAAGACGACTTTCCCCCACTTTTTCATCGTACAGCGCATGCGTGAACTCAACCGTCCTCTGCGGTGCGTTGCCTTGCGGTGAGTGGGAAGGTACCTTTAGACTTCGAAGGGTAAGGACGTTTTCTACTGTGCTCCTGCTAATCCTACCTGACCGTCGGCCCTTTCGCCGCTACCTGTGTGACCTTTCAACTGTTATCGTGCGACCTTCAAGCCAACAGCCTGTATTGTTGGAGAGATGAAAGAAACCGCGGAATTCCCTCCGCTGCCGCACCCCACTGGACAAAGGAGTCCCATCAATGGAGTTCCACAGCATGGGAACGGAAATCAAGACTTATCGCTGAGCGATGTCAAAATAGAAGCAAGTGATATGAGAGCTGTCTTCAATGAACTCGATATGGAATTAAGAAGAGATCCCGAGGAAACTGAAGAAGTTGTTTAGGGTGATGGCAGAATGGAATGCGAAATTTTTAGACTTTTTATTCATAATATCCCTAAGTATATCATCCTGAACTATACTGAGATCCCCAGTAATAATATGTCCATGAGAGGAGTTGACATAAGGGGCAAGATTTTTATTGCTGCATACACATGATGTAAGATCATCGGAGTTTTATGTCTTGGAAACTTCATTGTAATTGTAAATAGTAAATTATATTTGAATGATTTTTGTATTTTGATTTCTTTTACTGGTAACAAGTGCTGATGTTTTGCAAATAAATTATTGAAGTTAAGAGAATTAAGAATAGGGTGTTTAAAAGAAATTACACAGTAAGCTATTTTAGTATGTGGATATGGTGAAGGTGGTAATTTAAGAAATTTGTACGGGAAATAAGCAAATCATAAAATAAATGTTTAAAATGCTCATGAGTTAATTTTAATTTTAAACAAGAAAGATCAATCATGCTTAAAGCATTGATTATGAAACACTTTCCAACTTCAATGCAATTTTATTTATAAAAGTCGAAAATGCAATGCATTCCTCGGTAATATTTTAAAACTTATCACAATACTAAATTGATTTATTATATTTGAAATCTTAAACCTTCATTGAAACAAATGAACTTCATTCAAATGACGGCATTGAAATATAAATTGCCTGGTTTAAATATCTCTAAAATGCAATACATTCCACGGTAATATTTTTAAAACTATCATAATACTACGATAATTTATTATATTTGAAAACTTCATCGAAAACAACTGAAATAAATTCAAATGACGTCATAGAAAAAATAACACGCCTGGATCTCTCTATAAAAGCAGGATTTCATTCATAACTTTCTCCATTTCATTCATCACAATACTATAATAATTTATTTTATTTAAAAATTAAGACCATGGAGCTACAATTCATAAACTTTATGCTTAAAACTTCATCGAAAAAAATCGTCCTTCTGTTTATAAAATCAATTAATATTTCATTCATATCAGCCATGCAGACTCCATGGACTGAATTATTTTGTGTTAAAGAAATACAGTAATTCTAATACAACTCATTCTACATATTTTGCTGTTTACATTTTATACAGGTGAAAAATAGGCTTAGTTGTAGAAATAATCAACTTTGAATGAGAATTTAAACTCAAATATATTGTCATTGTGTTGTTTTAGTATGTAGATGCACAGAATTTAAGCAGAAATAAAGTAGTTTTAGGACGGATACAACACTCCCCATAACACATATAAATTAAAAAGAACTTTAAAAGATCACGATTTTGAAACAAGATGGATGCCATATATCATTTTGAAGTGGGTCATGTGATCGTTTCATATCATGGTCACGTGATCGTTTCATATAAGATGTGTAATTATTATTTTAATCTTTATTTAAAAAACTACTGAATATATTTCGCTGAATTTTTTTTTATATATTTTATGGAACAATTTGACTATTACCTGAAATTTTCGAAGCAATTTGTGAATTTTAAATCCGCTTAAAAAATGTTTGAAAAATTAGTTCCCATAGGGCTCAATGTATTTCATTTTTTCAACCCGGGTTCAATACAAAACTAATTGGGTGATATTATTCATTTATATTCCCATAGGTCCTACAGACCGTCTGAACAACATACTAAAATTTCATTTTGATTAAGTCATTTTTACGGCAGTTATCGTGCTAACGGACAGACAGACAGAATGAACAAAGTCATAAACACTTTTCAACTTTGTTGCAAAGTGTTACAAATTAGTATTAACAATACTTAATTTGCATTTTCTGACTTTATATAACCAAGTTCTAACAGGTAGAAAATTGAAAGTTTGAGAATAATTATATTGTAATTTCAAAATGTCTGCATTGCAATCAATAGTTTTACTTAAGTTACTTTTTCCTTTGCCGCGCTTATATCGCTTTTTACTAGGAATTGATGACTTTGAATATTGAAAAATATGTTTATATACTGAAGATTTATTAGAATTGTATTCAAAACTATTTTTAACAACATAATTATTATGATAAACTTGATTTAAGCCATAGGGGAAGAGAGTTTTATATTTTTTAATGTAATGATTTTCAAATACTAATCAGTCAGTGAGAGAAATTTTAATATCTAAAATATGAAGGGATACATTTGTAAATCCGTGTGTAGCAAAGTGCTGATATTCAAATTGATTTTTAGTAGTTAGATCATTAAAGACTTTATGGTCAAATTTTTTAATATGATCCCTGTGGACATTCATTCTCAGATGTAAAGAGTTGCAGGTTTGGCCAATATAGGATAAGTTACAAATAGTACAATTAAGTTTGTATATGCAATTAAAAACTTTGCAGAATTTTTGTGAAGTGGAATATATACGAGTATATATATATATATATATATATATAATCTGTGAGTTTTCTTTCAAAGAAACAATTTCATTTCGTGTGATAAAATTTGTGATTTCATGCAAAGTTCTGACAGACGAAAGTGTTCATTTTTTGTTGGAACCAATGCAATATTATTAACAAGCACACGCGCATTACGAAATAAATGCATTCATGCACACTTTACTTCAGTTTGTTTTGAATTTCAGAAGTTATTTGTGTTAGTAGACAAATTGAAAATATATTCAGCTTTGCTCCTGATTTAAGATGAAAACCTATGATAGAAACTTCACCGGAATTCACTGTGAATTCCTGAAAACTAAAAAATGTTTTAACAATGCGCTGGCTTATAACAAAATAAAATAAAAAAAAAAAACTGATGCGTAGGAACACATATACGGTTACGCAACGACAGCTCATTTTAAATCGGACAACGACGCATTCCTTTTTTGGTCTGTAATATTGAAAAAATAAGTCTGTCTGTTTTGTCGTCTGTAGCGAAAACTGCAAGTGTTGTACGGCCATGATATTTGGTACAGGAGTACCTCAGCTCCCGAAAAAAATGTTTCTTTTAGACTTTTTTAAAGTTTGAATTAATTAAAAGGCTGAGCGTCAGCAAATCTTCTGCTCTATCCATTCTTTGTTAACTTTCGCAGCACACATTTTTCGCCGAAATTCTGCTCAGACAGTTGCGAAATGTTTTCCAATAGATAAAATGTAATGCTTACATTATATTAAAACTAAATTTAATATCCAATAAAACATAGAATATAATTTTTATTTTAATTCAAAGTATTTTTGGTGCTGCCATCTGTTGTCGTAATTTAATTCATACCGACTATTTTTATTGTTTAATGAATATTTTTAAATGCCTATTCCTTCTAATACGCTATTAAATACAACAACAGATCATAAGTAATAATCCACAGTCACGGAAACGTAATTGAACTTGAACTTGAGGACAATGGAACTTGAAGACAAAACTGCAGTCCTCAGTGATGTACATTCAGATCCCCTTATTAAATTTATAGAATGAGAAATTACCTTTCCGTTATTGTGGCATTATTATATATGACCTGTTGTTGTATTTAATACTGTATTAGAAGGAATAGATATTTAAAAATGTTCATTAAAAAATAAAAGTAGTCGGTATGAATAAATTACGACAACAGATGGCAGCACTAAAAATATTTTAGATTACAATAAAAAAAAATCTGATGTGGGCAGCACATGACTTTCGCTGCAGACTTATATTCACGTTCTCTTTATTTTAATTAAATTTAATTCACTTTTAATTCAATTTTCGTTCTCATTTGATAACTGGACTTATTTTCAAAGGTGGCGTAGAGAAAATACGAAAAAACTAAAATATCTCGAGAACGGCTAGTCCTAGAGTTATGGGCTTGATCTTATTCTTTTCTTCGTTAAAAATTACGTATTAAACAAGCATTTATTTGATATATTTGAGAATACGTAGTTTCTTTTCTTAGACTTTGGCGATTATATTCTATGGGCCATTATATTTATATTCTATGTGTTATTGGGTATTAAATTTAGTTTTAATATAATCTAAGCATTGCATTTTATCTTTCAGAAAATATTTTGCAACTGTTTGAGCAGAATTTCGGCGAAAAACGTCTGCCGCGAAAGTTAACAAAGCGCGGATAGGGCAGAAGATTTACTGTTGCTCACCCGCGGGTGGCGTCAATAAAATTTTCTGCCCTATCCTCGCTTTGTTAACTTTCGCAGATCACGTTTTCCACCGGAATTCTGCTCAAACAGTTGCGAAGTATTTTCTGAAAAATAAAATGCAATGCTTAGATTATATTAAAACTAAATTTAATACTCAATAAAATATAGAATATATTCCTTATTTTAATTCAAAATATTTTTGGTGCTGCCATCTGTTGTCGTAATTTAATTCATGCCGACTATTTTTATTTTTTAATGAACATTTTTAAATATCTGTTCCTTCTAATACGGTATTAAATACAGCAACAGGTCATATATAATAATACCACAATCACGGAAAGGTAATTTCTCATTCTATAAATTTGATAATGGGATCTGAATGTACACCAGTGAGGACTGCAGCTTTCCACAAGTCCAAGTTCAATTTCGTTTCCGTGACTGTGGCATTATTATATATGATCTGTTGTTATATTTAATAGCGTATTAGAAGAAATAGACATTTAAAAATGTTCACTAAAATATAAAAATAGTAAGTATGAATTAATTTACGATAACAGATGGCAGCACCTAAAATATTTTGGGTTAAAATCAAAAATATATTCTATATTTCATTATGTATTAAATTTAGTGTTAATATAATCTACGCAGTGCATTTTATCTTTCAGAAAATATTTCATAACTATTTCAGCAGAATTTCGGCGAAAACCGTGATCTGCGAAAGCGGATAGGGCAGGAGATTTACTGATGCTCACTAATAAAACGCCGTGGTTCGATTTTGTTTGTTGAAAGGACGTCAAATTAAAATTATCTGATCAATGTTTTCGGTTCCAAGAATTTTCTTATCTTCTGAGTTGTTGTTGATGAGACCCAGACCGTCCGACCTACCAGAAAGGTGTAAGATAACTGTTTGGACGGCCGGGAAGTGCCATCCAATTTAGACCGGAACCCAGTGGGGGAGGTAACCACAAAGACGGTACCCTCCTTCTCCTTCCCCTACCACCAACCTCTCGGAAGGACTTACGGACTCGCATGTTTAACGTGATCGTACTCCGCATGAACACGGCGGCAGTTGTGGCAGCGTGCAAATCCAGCGCACAAACCACAGGGGCTACCGCGCCCGAAATATGTCAACAACACGCGATGTTTCCAGGTGAGAACCCAAGTACTAACCGCGCCCAATGCTGCTTGACTTCGGTGATCTAACCAGAACCGGTGTTTTCATCTTTCACTTATTTTCTGAGTGTTCTTTCAGATCGAATTTAAATTTGAAGCAGCTTATTTTGCATATTGTCATCATAATTATTTTATTTTGCTTATTATTATCATAATTAGTAGCATTTGCCATATTGCATTGTCATCAGAATTCGCAGTACTTCTTTACTTAATGTTGCAGAAGATAACTTAATTTTCTGTTTTTTTAATCGATTTACATTTTTAAATGTCTATTCCTTCTAATACGCTATTAAATACAACAACAGATCATATATAATAATGCCACAGTCCCGGAAAAGTTATTGAACTTGGACTTGAAGAAAGCTGCAGTGCTCACTGATGTACATTCAGATCTCCTTATCAAATTTATAGAATGAGAAATTACATTTCCGTGATTGTGGTATTATTATATATGACCTGTTGTTGTATTTAATACTGTATTAGAAGGAATAGATATTTAAAAATGTTCATTAAAAAATAAAAATAGTCAGTTTGAATTAAATTACGACAGCAGATGGCAGCGCCAAAAATATTTTAGATTAAAATAAAAAATATATTCTATATTTTATTGAGTATGAAATTTAGTTTTAATATTATCTGAGCATTGCATTTTAGCTTTTAGAAAATATTTCGCAACTGTTTGAGCAGAATTTCGGCGAAAAACGGGTTCCGTTAAAAATATGGGTAAAAATGTCATGTTCTAAAACTCATTTTTATCTGTTATATCATGATTAATCATTGAATTCTGCAGTTGATGTAAATATAATTTATCACTGGCAGATAGCAATACAATCTACTTAAAATAAAAATAATACTTATTTTCCAAGTATTTTTTATCGAGTTTATACTTTTGCAATGGTTGATGTCGTCCGCGTGGCCTAATGGATAAGGCGTCTGACTTCGAATCAGAAGATTGCAGATTCGAGTCCTGTCGCGGACGAAAAGTTTTGTTGTTCCGGTCTGCGAGAAACGTTGAATTTTTATATTTTTATTTGTATAAATAATAAGATATAATAATAAACAAATACTAATAAGATAAAAATTAATATAATGGCTTCTAAAAATGTCATTGTACAGTTTACTTTATAGTTTTGCAAAATAATGCTTTTACCAAATGATATTATGACAATTATGTTTCACTTTACGAGGATACGTACATTATTATCGGTTACAAGTATTTCTGGGTGATGTTTTACTTTAATTGTCATTTTTCGACAATTTGAATAATAAATTGCCAACAATGTTGACAGAGAAAAATTATTACTATAACTAGATTTCTGATTCAATTCCTTATTTTGTGATAATAAAGGATGATGTTAAATGTTTGTGTGTGTGTGTGTTTCTCTGTGTATGCGTGTCGGTGTCGTCTGTAGCAATAAAGCATCGTACGTGCATGAAATTTGGTACACATGTGTTTTAGGACCCGGGAAAATATACCTCGACGGGAATTTTTTTTAAATTCGAATTAGTTTTTTTGAGTGATTTTATACAGAAATCCGCTACTTAGCGACCGCAATTTTATCAGAGCTTCCATCTTGTCACTATCGGAAATATTGAAGTTACACGTTCTTTCTGAAGAATGTTTCAATGGATTTCGTAGGATAAATCCTTCATATTTATTTATTTTTTACAAATACATCGACATTTGCATTATTTAGGCAATCTGATACTCATTTCGCCTCATAAATAAAAAAAGTAACATTAACACAATTCTCTAATTTTTCGAAATATATCTTATAGAAGCATATATCTTCGCATTCTGATAAAAAGACAATTTGAATTAATTTTCTAAGCGAATTTCATAAAAACAACAAACGCATTTTCCACTGAGGACTGCGGAAGACCCCACATTCGACTTTTTTGCTGATGGATTTTTTTTCTGCGCATGTCTGCATGGAAAGTAAAAGCCCTGTTTTTGTATTTTTATTTATTTATTGATTTTCATGTTTATGGAGAGCGTGCTTGTACAAAGCCTGCATACGTCCAATTATGACGTACGGATCTCCAATCTGGGGAACCGCAGCTGAGACGCACCTTAAGAAGCTTCAAGTTGTGCAAAATATTGCACTTCGTACTTTTGTCAGGTTTCCGTGTTACGTCCGGCTAGAAGTTCTGCATAGAGACCTCAATATTCAACCCTTTTTAGAACACATTCAAAATTTAGCTCAAAATTTTTTCAGAGGTCGCAGTGGAGTAAGCAATCCCACGTTAGATAGCATCCCGGGGTATCACCCGACTCACCCGAAGGCGCGCAAGCGCCCTAGGGCGTTGCCGTGGCGCCGCCCCAAGGATGCATTTCTGCGCCCCCCACGGGGTTGCCGTATCTAGCATTGTTTTGCATCTCCCCCCCCCCCCCCTTCTCGTTTTGTTTTTTGAACTCTAGTTAACACCGTGCCCCTCCTTGCTTTTGGGAATTCGCGTTGCATCGACGAACCTTCAAATTTTTTGTTGTGTACGGTACCCCCCCCCCCCCCCCCGTCTCAAGCTCAAGGCCCTGCGTCCTTCGGGGCGCGCTTCTTCCCCCCTCTCTTTTTCTCTCGCTAGGCGAGAGAGCTAGGCGAGAGAGCTAGGCGCCCGCTTGGGCCCTAGCTCTTTCTCCTCCTTCTGTAGACTTGGGGAAGGGCCCGACTTCGGTCGCAGCCCCCCCCCCCCCCCAAAGCAAACTTTTTGATGTAAACTCTATCACTTATGTTTTCCTCTTAATATCTCTTTTCCTTTTCGCCCGGAGTTTAAAGAGGGGAATTCTTTCCCCTCCTGGGCACTCCGTATAACCCCGTCCTTGAGACCTTGAGGAGAGCGTGCTTCGGGATTTAGCGGCGGTTTTGAATTTGAAGATACTATTTGGAAATTGAGTAGTGTTATCTGTAAATGTTAATATGGAATAATTTTATTTTATTTTATGATTTAAATAGCAGGTATTTTAGTATTAAATAAAATGAATAAATTAATCACTTAAAACAATATTTATACACGTCAAGTATATTTTATTTATAACTAGCAGTGTACCCGTTCTTCGTACGGAGCTATAAAGAAACTAAAAATTCACAACTATGTGCATATTCCTATAGTATTCTAGATGATATTATTATTCAAAATATTTTATTTACACTATAAAGAAACTTGAAATTCACAATTATGTGCATATACCTATAGTATTCTGGATGATATTATTATTTAAGACATTTTATTTACACTATAAAGAAACTTAAAATTCACAATTACGTACATATTCCTATAGTATTCTAGATGATGTTATTATTCAAAACATTTTATTACAATATTAACTTTAATTCTCCTAAAAAGAAATATAAGTTCCTCTTTTCTCGCTATACAAAATTATCTTCACAGGCAGCAGATCTGAAGAATAAAACATCTTGGTTCCGTTTGCAAATAAATTTACAAAAAATATAAAATTGGATCAATATATACTAATATAAAAGCGCTAAAATTGTCTCGCCTGCCACGCGGGCGGCCCGGGTTCAATTATCGGGCCGATGTATATCTTTTGAAGTTACATGAAACAAGAAACAATCTTTTTTCTAACTGATCAGTTGCATTCAGAAAAATTTTTCGGTGTGTAAAATATTTTTTTACAGTAATATTATTTATAACAAGAAATATCAATCATGCATAAGCATTGATTATGAAACACTTTCCAACTGAAATGCAATTTCATTTAAAAATCTCTAAAATGTGATACATTCAGTGGTGATATCTTTTACATTACCACAGTACTACAGTAATTTCTTATACTTAAATATTTAAAGCTTCATCGAAATGTAAATTGTCCGATTCTCTATGCAAAATCAATGACTATTTCATTCATATAACTTGTATTCCAGACTTCTGAGCTAAATAATTTTGCTATGAAAAAAATTCAGCAATTCTTATATAACTTACCTTGCAATCGCTTGAGATATTTGCATTCTGCATAAGTTAAAATTAGGCTTCGTTGTAGGAATAATAAAGGTTTAGAGATCATTTAAAATCGTCACTATTGTAATTGCGTTGGCACGGAATTTAGATACACAGATAATATATGTGTGTGTGTGTATTCAAAGTATTGGAATCGAGCCGAAGATCGGAACTCGAATTTTCGAAGGATCTACACGTTTCGGGACTTCTAGAACACGAAAAAACTATTTTTAGGTAGACGTCTGTGTGTGTAAGGATGTATCTGTGTGTGTTTCTGTGCGTCTGTGAGGATATTGCATTCACTCTAACTGAAAAACTAATGGACCAAATTTCATAAAATTTGGTAAGTTTTTTGTGGGAAACCCTGATGTTCATTAGATTTTAGTACAATTCGTAGTGAAAGAATTTGCTTTCTTTGCGAAATGGCCGGCAATTGGTATATAAATCACTTGTAGGTTATTCTGGTACGATTCGGGATAAAGGAACGGGCTGTTTTTGCGAAATAGCCCGCAAAAATCGTTAAATCTAAAAATAAAAGACTACATGTGCTCAATTATATCAATTAAATGCTTATTTTACACGTGATTTTTGACAACAAAAAGAATCAGACTAACCCCATTACTCTAGGACTAGCCGTTCTTGAGATATTTTAGTTTTTTCGCGTTTTTCTTACGCCACCTTTGACAATAAGTCCAGCTATCAAATGAGAACCAAATTTAAGTTTAACGTGCAAATTCAGACATTTAAAATACTTATGGGTGTTATTTTGTACATATAAACTAAAAATTTTTATTGATGAAATAAAAAGAACGCAAATATGAGTCTGCAGGGAAAGTCATGTGCTCCCTGCATCAGAATTTTTAACAATCTTACAACAATGATTCATAGAAGTGAACGGGGATTATTTGCGGGCCATTTCGAAAAAAATGTATGATCTATATTTGAGGATCCACCAAATTTTTGTAGAATAAACTGTTCTATAAATTTAAGCTGTGTACTGAATTTCAACTCTTTGGGACGTTGGGAAGTGCATTAAAAATGCCATCAAATAAGTATATCATGAAGAGTTATATAAAATTAAAAAAAAAATTTAAAAATTGTTATCCACCGTATTTATTTTAAAATGTGAAACCTCTCTTATATATAAAATAAATAAACTCTTGGAAAGAAATTTATTATATAATATATTTCTTTTTTCTTTCTGGAGGATATAGCAAGAGTCAGAATTTAATTGAATTTGTTTTTCTCCCTATATTAAATAATTTTTATTTAAAAAACTACCTAACATATTTTACTGAAATTTTTTTTATATATTTATGGGATAATTTGAATATTTTTTAAAAATTTCGAAGTAATTTGTGAATTTTAAATTTACTTAAAAAATGTTTGAAAATTTAGGTCCCATAGGGTTCAATGTATTTCATTTTTTCAACCCGGGTTCAATCTAAAACTAATTGGGTGATATTATTCATTTATATTCCCATAGGTCCCACCACAGATCGTCTGAAAAACATGCTAAAATCTCATTTTGATAAAGTCATTTTTACGGCAGTTATCGTGCTAACGGACAGATAGACAGACAGAATCAACAAAGTCATAAACACTTTTCAACTATGTTGTGAAGTGTTAAAAATATCCAATTAGGTAAGTAATTGATGAATTAATTAACAATTAATAATGTTAGCATCAATAATAGCTATTAATGTTCTATAAATGGTAAATTATTAATAATATTATAATGATAAATTATAATGATTCATACTGATTATAAAGATATTAATGATAAATTAATTGATACTTTATGTATAAGTTGACATAATTATGATTAGTCATTAGTTAATAATATCAATAATAGCAATGATTATACTAAGCGATGATCATAATTAGCAATGATTATAATAAGCAATTATCCTAATAATTTTTTATAAATCCGAATGAATCTCAATTACCTAATTTCTACCTTTATTTGAAAACTTTGTAATCTCGTTATATGAAGAGGGGCATAAAGTTGCAAAAGAGTCTTCCCATGCGCCCATCAATAGCACTAGCGTTCCCAATTATCTTCTTCTTCTTCTTCTTCGACCCAGACCGTCCGACCTACCCGAAGGTGTAATGTATCTGTTTGGGCTGTCGGAACAGTCCACACAATGTAGACAGGAATTCAGTGGGGGCGGCAACCACAGAGACTGTACCCTCTTTCTCTTACCACTAACCTCTCTCCTAGGAAAGATTCGGGAGGCGGGGGGGGGGGGGGGGGCTCCCATCCATCTCTTGACGTATATGAAATAAATAGACATATTTTTTACTAAAACATAATTGCATTTTAGAGAAAGGTATAGAAATTGATGCACTTTCACATTTAAATGAATGTAAATTATTGGCAACTGTTTTAATCAATAAGGTAATTTACTCTAAATCTTGGATTAGTACTGTCTTATATATCCCAAAAATGAAGAAAATGTCATATTTTTTTTTACAAAAAACACTCGTTCAATGTTGCAATTTTTTGATTTGGGGTTCTTCGAACAAGGGGGCCTGGGGCAGCTATTCCGCATTCGCATACCCCTGCGTTAGCCAGACTCTGTATTTAACGCGTCTGTACCACATGTTTAACATGTGTATCACGTTAACGTCCGCTTGAACACGGGGTCAGTTTGGGCAAAGCCGGGATCCAATTACATCTGACACGTGAGAGCTACGCAACTCAGCCTTCCTATATCAGTACTATTAATTTTTATACGACGCTCTATTAAAACGTAATTACGATGCCACCCCCTTACAAAACACAATTTATTTACAAAATTCTGCACCCTTTAACAAAACGTATTTGTCCCATAAAGAAGTGATTACTGTCTTATTACTTTACCCTTTTCTGTTGTTGTCCGCGTGGCCTAACGGATAAGGCGTCTGACTTCGAATCAGAAGATTGCAGGTTCGAATCCTGTCGCGGACGAAATAGCATATTTTTCGCTGCAGTTGTCGAAAACGTTAGAAATTCGTACTCAAGTGGTAATTTCACAATAAGTTACAAGCTTATAAATTAATTGTATATATGCATAGTTTTTAAACATAACACTGTATTTTATTTTTTTAATTTCTTCCTGAACAACTTATGTTTATCATTATAAACTATTATAATTTTTTACCACAACGTATAACATTGATAATATTAGAATAAATATTGTCTGACTGATATTACAAATTCCGACTGTATTTTCATCCCTGTGGCCCAGTGTGTGCGTTTCACGCACCTCCCTCCTGCAATTTCTTTGAGGGTGCTCCTGTCATGGCCGTAACAAGCAGGGGCCAGAGGGGGGATAAGCCCCGCAAGAGGTACACTCAGCCCCCCCCCCCCCTCCTGGTAAACATATTAAATATTTAGTAGTGATATGAAATTTCATCCAACATCTCATCCAAATTTTGCATAACAAATTTCTTTATGACATTTTTTTTCATAAATTACTTTGTTTTAAAGTTTATTTGATTTAGCTGAATTTGTGACTGGCTGTGTGTGTTTACTGATGTATTACATATTTAATTTAAAATATTTAAAAATTAAGACAATGGTATTTGGGTACTTTTGTATTATTGAGAGGTTTACTGTTATACATTATAGAGTCAAAATCAACTGATTAGTAGTTAAGAGTTAATATTAAGCGTTAACTAGTATTAACTTTCAGAAATTTTCTTTCATTAATCAACAGCTGTGCTATTAGTTAATGCTTATATTCAAATAATTGTATTTATTATATATTAATATTGATGTATAGTAGCTATATGGATTTTCCTACTCAACTTTTGCTTACAAATATAAATATGCAATTATTTGTTAATAATTTATATGGAAAGAAATATATATTAGTAACTATTATAGTTATAAAGGTTAATGATTAACTATGTTTTTGGTGAGTCCCTCCATCAAGACTGTTGAGCCCCCTCTGAATTTCCCTCCAGCCCCTCTGGAATTTCGTCTCTGGCTACAGCTCTGGCTCTGGTCCAAGCGCCGGGCTATAGTGTACTTAAAGCACATAAAGTCGGTAATTATATTAAAAGTGCGGACACCTTTCAGACCTGAGGTCCCTCCCCCCCCCCCCCCCCTCATCATTCGGTCCGCACTGCGACTGGTGAGACTTTCAGAAACGGTCCCAGTATTTCTTTCAGGCTTTCATCCAGGAGACGAAGCCCCCCCCCCCCCCCCCGGAGACGAATATTCGCCCCCACCGGAGACATTTTATGTTAACCTAGTTTCCACTGATGTGACAGCATATAGATGTATTTATGTAGGGTAAATAGAAACTTATATTTTCTATTTACCCTACATTTCTATTTTATTAAATATGTAGGGTAAATAGAAATTTAGTTCTATCCCCCCCCCTCCTTATAATTTTTCGATAACTCCATTCTTCAGGATAAAAAACATTAGTTTCTATTTACCCTACAGTAAAACTATAAAGTTTAATATCATAAAGTTTCATTCGCCCCCCTCCCCGGACAAAAGTTCTGAAAGAAGCTCTGGTCACTACGCTACTAAAATACACAGATTTCAGTGAATGTTATCATAGAGCTTTCTATGTTGACCTAATTCTTATGCTGTCCCATTCGAGATTTCTAGTATTAATTTCCAGAAAAAAAGAGAATAAAGAATCTTTTGAAAGAGGGGCCTATAACCAGATTTAGGCAATTCTAGCTTGAATGAAGCACTCATTGAATATATATATATATATAGAAGTAGCCCTCCACCCCCTCTTTATAATTTTTCGATAACCCTATTCTACAGGATAAAAAACAGCTCGACAAACACTCATCCTTTTCTTGCTTCGGTGACGGTACAGTGACTGTAGTGACGGTGAGCGCAAGCCTTGCTTTCTTTAGGATTTGAAGAAGCGGCTATCCTTTTCCTCTGAAACCCATTGACACTCTTTAGTGTATTATATTTTTAATACTTCAATCTCTATAAGCACTTAAAAATTTAAAAGCACTTTGAAACTTTAACTAAACAACTCAACTCTACCCTTAATAAATTGAATAGCAGAACTGAAAAATCTCCGAAAATTGTGGACGCTCAATCCCGGGCTCAAGAGGAACCAGGACTTTTTGTCCATTCAAAATATTTTGAACACCTTAGAAAACGGAGAACCTCATGGCAATGTCATAATATTTACCTCAACTAAGTCATAAACACTTTGCTCATCATGGTTTTGAAAATATACTATACATATTTTGGACATTAAAACAAATACTGCTGATAGATTATTCTTTGAAAACTTCTATATTAAATCACAATTTACTCTGTTTCCATATGGATTAAATCAGTTATATCTCAATGGTAATATTGTTAAGAATAATTTTGTAGATAATAAATATTCTATTTTTAATCACCTTTTTTTTAAACCTCTTTTACATAATAGTAAATTGGCTAAACTCAAAAGATTTAAACGCGGTAAAGGAAGCTCCTGCCTATATGATATTAAAGCGGAGATTAAAAGTATGCATCAACAATTCAATAACACATATCAATGGAAATTTATTAAATCATGGGTATTTGCAGTCAAGAAAAAACAATTAAACACAGTTTATGCTATTTTCTTAAAGTTAAATCTTACTAATGAACATTTTAATCATATTTTCTATGATTTGCTCATTACTAGATCAAAATATTTAAAAATAAAACTTAATCAATTTCATAATAATCACTGTTCTAATTCTTATTGTGTAATATCATTTAAGCATCCTATTTATAATTCCATTAACTTTAAGAATTTATTTAATCAATTTCATCATTTATTGCCTGTAAAGGATTTGAATGTTACTAAAACTTTTAAATATAACAAGCCTATTGGAAGAACCATTTTTAATTACAATGCAATTTCAAAATCTCTCTCAGTCGACATAGATTCTTCAAGAAATTTAGATGGTGAATGTATTTGTAGTGTTGATAATTATGCTGAATTTATAAATCCACACTTGGGTCATATAGTTACTGGAGACTTAGCCATTGTAAAAGATAAATCTTTAAGAACTATAATGTCATTTGGCACTAAATTCAGGTTACCTTCATGTAATAATTCTAAACAAGTGTTAAAGTCAATCAATCTGGACCTTGATAAATTTATTTATGGATTAGCTTCTAAATATGCTCAGCCTTTAGAGGCATTTAATATGTGGAAATTTACTATTTTAAGATCTATTAAAAATACCATTTGTAGTATTAATTTATCTAGATCTATATATAATATGGATAATATAAAGCATTCTGTTAATGATTTACATAGATCTTTTGTTATTACTTATGTAGATAAAGCCTCTAATAATTATGCTATTATTTGTAAAAAATTCTATATTCAATATCTGCTAGATTATTTAAAAAATAATAGTCTATTTAAAATTGATTCACACTCTCTTAATAGTATCAAATTGAAAATTATCAATATGTATAGTGATTTAGATATTAATAATAAATTTTTGACATTTCCATATATTGTGCTTATACCTAAATTTCATAAAAATCCTATTAAATTTAGAACTGTTACTAGTGGTCATAATTCATACTCTACTACTGCTAGTAAATTATTACTAAATTATTTAAATGTACTAAATAGCAATTTACGAGATTCTGGTGATAGCTACATTATTCTAAATAACAGTAAGGAATTAAAAAATAAATTAAAAACGCTTGGTAAAATAATAGGATTTCAAACTTTTGATTTTAAAGATCTATTTAATAATATTAAGATCACTGATCTATATGATGTCATTTTAGCTTTATATAATGCTTATATTACTAAACATTCTAATCTTACAAAATTTACCAATTTTCCTAAGCTTCTCCATTTTGTTCTTTTCAATAATTATATCTTTCAAGGTAATAAATTATACTTACAAGTCTCAGGTGTTCCACAAGGTGGCTGTAGTAGCAGTATGTTAGCTAATTTATACTAAGCTAATTTTTTTATGTATGTTAGCTATTTCATTATGAAAAATTCTTTACTTCAACTGATTATAAAATTTATAGATATGTAGATGATCTGATTTGTCTTGTATTTACTGATGACTATGTCATAGATATAGATTTCTATCCAGATAATTTGGAATTAATACCTAATGAAACTTCTATTAGTAATAAAGTTTATTATTTGGATTTAAGTCTAATTATAGAACCTGCTCATGGGATAGTTACTAAATTATATGATAAAAAAGATTTTTTTAAATTTAATATTAATAAATTATTACCTTTTAATTCCTGCAACTCGATTCAATTGTTTAGAAATATTATATTTAATCAACTTTTTAGAATTTATAGATTATCAGATAAAAAATTTCATGCTTTGCACATTAATAACCTCAAAATTACCAGTAAAATGTATCAATATCCTGCATATTTAGTCAATAGTATAGTTAATAAGTTTCGATTAGCCTAAAATTATCTTATTTTAGCCGTACTTCTTCATTCTCCTGCAATTATATTTTCATCTTTTTATCTCGAAGCTTTAACAGTTGAATAACTCATTTTATTTCATTTTATTGCTTTTGCGCAGTACAGTTTTTATTACTCTCTTTGGCAACAGCAAATCACATCTTTTCATTTTGGCATATGGCAACATTGATCCAGTCATATTTTGCTCGTCATGGTTGCTCTGAAGAGGTGAGTTTTGAGGTATTTATGTTTCCTTTATTGTTCCAATCTATATGCTTGTCGTCCATATAACACAAGTTTATAGATAAAATCTATCTTGTGTTTCAGAAACAAGCATTTTTGTGTTCATTTCGAAAGGATATATGGACCCGACGAGAATTTTTTCGAAATGAACTTTTCGTAAGCCTAATCTCGTAAGCCTAAATCTCCTCCATGTGCAAGCTTTTCTGCTTGATTTTTTTTGTTTTCTTATTTGCATTCCTCATTTTTGAAATTTGTTGATTGTCTTTGTCCTTATGACTTGCATTATGCTTTATTATTTCCTCTTTTTGTCTTAATTTCTTTGTATTTGTAGAAAATTTAGGAATAGTGTATTATGAGTTACTACATACATTCTAACTTTGGATTTAATAATTTATATTTATATATATATATATATATATATATATATATATATATATATATATATATATTTAAAAAAAAAAGAAGAAGAAGAAAGAAAAAATTACTTCCCACCTAGTAGCATTTCTATACTCCTCGGAGTATTCCAGTGTACACCCCCCAATTCTTTGGAGCAATTCAAGTAATTACAGAGAACATGATGGTACACATACAGCTCGGAGATACGGTCATAGTTGACCAGGCGCTCCAGAATTGCACCCCCGACTTGACTTTAGTGTATTATATTGTATTATAAAGATTTATGAACTTCTTTGTCATAAAAAAACTGCTCATTACATTAATGTACTGAGCAGTTTTATGCATACAACAATTGTTGAATACATAAAAAAAGAAAACATATACTTTCAATCAAAACAAATATGCTAATATGCATGATTTCTCCAATATGTTCAATTATCATCCAGCCAATACTAACAATCAATAATTCATGAGATCTATTTATAAGTGCAAGCTGATTACAACAAATACTTTATCAAAATATGCATTTACTATCAGCTTATTTACTTCGACATAATGCCTCCACAGCCAGCTTTAATGGAAGCAGAGCTGATACAGTTTTAGATATTAAATCGAATTCACTATCGGAAAAATTAATTTGTAATTTTAAGTCAATTAATACTTTCTGAATTAGATTTTTTAATTTCAAAAATCGTTCCATTATTAAGAGCAAACTGTTTAAGCGTGTTTTAGAATCT
The DNA here is from genome assembly GCA_951213105.1 of Amaurobius ferox. Classification (NCBI taxonomy): domain Eukaryota; kingdom Metazoa; phylum Arthropoda; class Arachnida; order Araneae; family Amaurobiidae; genus Amaurobius; species Amaurobius ferox. The sequence continues at coordinate 29,214,331 of OX578149.1, forward strand.
AATATTAACATAAGTTCACTTTTCATTTCAATAAATATATATTTTTGTAAAATGGCATTTTTAATAGGGGAACGTTTAAATATCTTAATAACAATTTTTATACGTATTTCTAAAAATACGTATAAAATACGTATTTTTATTCATATTTTTAAATATTTTTATTTTTATATGTATTTTTAAGAATACGTATAAAAATACGTATTTTTATACATATTTAAAAATATTTTTATTTATATACGTATTTTTAAAAAATACGTATATAAATAAATACGTATATTTTTAAAAATACGTATTTCAAATGACAGTAGATGCCCAATAAGCTAAATATCCTTTAATTTATTGGGCCCCTTTAATAAAAGAAATATTATTATAGCTAATATTGAAAGTACCGGTATTTTACTTTAGCTAATACCTGTTTCACGAAATTACAAAATAGCACGAAGTACTGGTATTTGATATACTATCAGTATTCCAATATTGCAATCACTAGTCATGAGCCTCACTTTTAAGCTATACTGCAGATAGGTTACTGTCGCATCGGTGGTTCAGTGGTAGAATGCTCGCCTGCCACGCGGGCGGCCCGGGTTCGATTCCCGGCCGATGCAATCACTTTTAAGTATCAGGAAAATATTTGCCACTCATTTTTTAAAGCTCCCAATAAAAAAAATCTGATGTGGGCAGCACATGACTTTCCCTGAAGACTTATATTCACGTTCTCTTTATTTTAATTAAATTTAATTCACTTTTAATTCAATTTTCGTTCTCATTTGGTAACTGGACTTATTTTTAAAGGTGGCGCAGAGAAAATACGAAAAACTAAAATATCTCGAGAACGGCTAGTCCTAGTGGAATGTGGTTAGTCTTATTCTTTTCTTCGTTAAGAATTACGTATTAAACAAACATTTAAGGGATATATTTGAGCATACGTAGTTTTTACTATAGATTTTGGCGATTTTTGCGGGCCATTTTGCAAAAAAGGCAGGTTATTTTTTTCCGAATCGTACTAAAATCTAATCAGAACCAGGGTGTCCCACAAGTGACTTATCTACCGAATTTTGTGAAATTCAGTACATTAGTTTTTCAGTTAGAGTGGATATATACATTGCACAGACAGACACACACACACACGTCACGCTAAAAATAGGTCTTTCGTATTCTAGAAGTCTCGAAACGTGTAGATCCGTCGAAAACTCGAGTGGCGATTTTCGGTATGATTTCAATACTTTCCCTATGCATTAACAAGTATTGCAGTGAAAGTAAACATATATTTAAAAATTTTAAAGGTATATTGTCTGTTTAAAAATGGAGATTTATTTGAGGAAGTAGAATTGAAATGAAAAATCAATTCATAAAATTTTATATTCTTTATTATGAAGAGTTAAATCACCGCACTTTTCAGGTGCACTTATTTTTGCAAATCCTTAAGCATTTATTAGGAGTAGAACTCACTGCATGTTATATTTGCAATTATATTAGATAAATAATGTACTTTTCACATTGAACACAGTCAACACGCTTGATTTTTTTTTTGAAAAAAAAACGTGAACTGCGTCGGCCGGGAGTCGAACCCGGGTCAACTGCTTGGAAGGCAGCTATGCTAACCGTTATACCACCGACGCTCCGGAAGACGAAATCCTTTTTACTTTTATGAATATGAAATCCAGGCTAACGAACGCCATCGTTTCCAAACACGTTGGTGTTTGGCAGGGAAAATACGGGCGGGAAGAACAAATTACCTTACCTACTCAAGAGACCAGAAATGAACATATAGAACTGCATCAAAGCATTATATGCATTGAACTTCCAAACACATTCACTACTTTTGATTGTTGTTCGTCTAATCCAAGCAACACATTTTACTGTGCAGGGGCAATAAATTTTATATAAATTTTTATATAATTTCTTACGTAAAATGGATATATAATTTTATGTAACGAGCAAACGTATAAAATGAAACAGAGTTTAATTGAGTGGATTATGGATATATTTGAGCATACGTAGTTTTTTATTTTAGATTTTGACGATTTTTACGGGCCATTTCGCAAAAAAAGGCAGGTTATTTTTTTCCGAATCATACTAAAATCTAATCAGCACCAGGGTGACTGACCCACAAGCGACTTATCTACCGAATTTTGTGAAATTCGGTCCATTATTTTTTCAGCTAGCATGGATACAAGCTTTTGCGGCTCATTTAAAAAAAAAGGCGGTTTCTTTTATTCCGAATCGTACCCAAAGCGAATCAACACCAGATTCGCGCACAAGTGACTTATCTATCAAATTTTATGAAATTTAGTCGATTAGTTGAATTAGAGTGGATATATACAATTTTTGCGGGCCATTTCGTAAAAAAATGCAGGTTCTTCTTTTCCGACTAGTACGAAAATCTAATCAGCACCGGGGTGACCCACAAGTGACTTATCTACCAAATTTTGTAAAATTTGATGAATTAGTTTTTCAGTTAGAGTGGATGCAGGCAATTTCTGAAGGCCATTTCGCAAATAAAGGCGGGTTGTTTTATCCCGAATCGTACCAAAAACTGATCAGCACCAGGGTCACACCAAGTGACTTACCTACCAAATTTTTTGAAATTCGGTCCATTAGTTTTTGAGTTAGAGTGGATGCATACATTGCCCAGACAGACAGACAGACAGACACACATTCACACACATAAACATCACGCTAAAAATAGGTTTTTTGTATTCTAGAGATCTCGAAACGTGTAGTTCCGTCGAAAACTCGAGTTGCGAATTTCTGCATGATTCCAATACTTTCCCTATACATTACCATGTATTGCAGGGAAAGTAAAAAAAAAGAAAGAATTGATGTTAAATTTTAAGTTTTTTTTCAATATTTATTTACTTAGTTGATCTTTTTAAATGTCTATTACATTCATATGTGCTTTTGGATATTTGCACATTTCCTACAATACATTGTATATGTAAAAGAAAAGTATTGTGATGAGATTAAAAATTCGAATATGATAATATCCAATTCTTGCAAATTATAATCTTGCAAATTATAAAAAAATATCTTTATCTAGTTTAAAAAATAACTAAAGTAAGCAAATTTACTTTTACTTCTTTTGTAATAAGTTTACTTCTTTCAAAATAACAAACAAATCTGATGTAGGCAGCACATGACTTTCCCTGCAGACATATATCCACGTTCTTTTTATTAACACTTTACAACAAAGTTGAAAAGTGTTTATTACTTTGTTCATTCTGTCTGTCTGTCTGTCTGTCTGTCCGTTAGCACGATAACAGCCGTAAAAATGACTTAATCAAAATGAAATTTTAGTATGTTGTTCAGACGGTCTGTAGGACCTATGGGAATATAAATGAATAATATCACCCAATTAGTTTTGGATTGAACCCGGGTTGAAAAAATGAAATACATTGAACCCTATGGGAACTAATTTTTCAAACATTTTTTAAGCGGATTTAAAATTCACAAATTGCTTCGAAAATTTTAGGTAATATTCAAATTGTTCCATAAAATATGTAAAAAAAATTCAGCGAAATATATTCAGTAGTTTTTTAAATAAAAATTAAAATAATAATTACACCTCTTATATGAAACGATCACGTGACCATGATATGAAACGATCACATGACCCACTTCAAAATGATATATGGCATCCATCTTGTTTCAAAATCGTGATTTTTTTAAGTTCTTTTTAATTCATATTGAGTGTTGTATCCGTCCTAAAACTGCATTATTTTTGCTTAAATTCTGTGCATCTACATACTGAAACAACGCAATGACAATATATTTGAGTTTAAATGCTCATCTAAATTTGATTATTTCTACAACTAAGCCTATTTTTCACCTATGTAAAATGTAAACAGCAAAATATGTAGAATGAGTTGTATTAGAATTCCTGTATTTTTTTAACACAAAATAATTTAGTCCATTGAGTCTGCATGGTTGATATGAATGAAATATTAATTGATTTTATAAAGAGAAGGATGATTCTTTTCGATGTAGTTTTAAGCATAGAGTTTAATTATTTGCAGCTCCATGGTCTTAAATAAAATGTTTAAATAAAAAAAATTATTAGAGTATTGTGATGAATGAAATGAATGGGAGAAAGTTATGAATGAAATCCTGCTTTTATAGAGAGATCCAGGCGTGTTATTTTTTCTATGACGTCATTTGAATTTATTTCAGATGTTTTCGATGTTTTCAAATATAATAAATTATCGTAGTATTATGATAGTTTTAAAAATATTACCGTGGAATGTATTGCATTTTAAAGATATTTAAACCAGGCAATTTATATTTCAATGCCGTCATTTGAATGAAGTTCAATTTTTTCGATGAAGGTTTAAGTTTTCAAATATAATAAATTAATGCAGAATTGTGATAAGTTTCAAAATATTACCGAGGAATGTATTGCATTTTAGAATTGCTTAAATGAAATTGCATTGAAGTTGGAAAGTGTTTCATAATCAATGCTTTAAGCATGATTGATCTTTCTTGTTTTAATTAAATTTAATTTACTTTTAATTCAATTTTCGTTCACATTTGGTAACTGGACTAATTTTCAAAGATGGTGTAGAGAAAATACGAAAAAAATTAAAATATCTCGAGAACGGCTAGTCCTAGTGTAATGGGGTTGGTCTTACTCTTTTAATCGCTAAAATAAGGTATAAAACAAGCATTTAATGGATATATTTGAGCATACGTAGTTTTTTAGTTTAGATTTTGACAATTTTTGAGAGCCATTTTGCAAAAAAATGCAGGTTCTTTTTTCCCGAATCGTACCAAATTCTAATCAGCACCAGGGTAACCCACAAGCGACATATCTACCGAATTTTGTGAAATTCGGTCCATTAGTTTCTCAGCTAGAGTGGATAAAGGCAATTTTTGCTAGCCATTTTGCAAAGAAATGCGGGTTCTATTATACCGAATCGTACTAAAAACTAATCAGCACCATTGTCACACCCAAGTGACTTACCTACCAAATTTTATGAATTTCGGTCCATTAGTTTTTAAGTTAGAGTGGATACATACTTTGCACAGACAGACAGACACACAGACACACACACAGACGTCACGCTAAAAATAGCTTTTTCGTTTTCTAGAGGTCTCGAAACGTGTAGATCCGACGAAAACTCGAGTGGCGATATCCGGCATGATTTCAATACTTTCCCTATACATTAACATGTATTGCAGGGACAGTAAAAATATATTTAACAAGAAAGATCAATCATGCTTAAAGCATTGATTATGAAACACTTTCCAACTTCAATGCAATTTTATTTAAAAAAGTCGAAAATGCAATACATCCCTCGGTAATATTTTAAAACTTATCACAATACTACATTGATTTATTCTTGTCGGCCCCAAATTGTTCAACCTATACATTAACGATCTTCCTCGTCTCCCCGGTGTCACTTTAGGCCTATACGCCGACGACACGGCCCTGATTGCACAACATAAACAAACACATATCGTGCACAAAGCTCTTCAGGATTACCTGGACAAAATGACGCAATGGTTAAAAAACTGGAGGATAAAAGTCAACGTCGCCAAATGTGCTGCCGTCAGTTTCCCCCCCCTCCTCGCCGAACCCCCGTCACTAATTTAACTTTAAACAACGAGCCCATTCCCTGGCAATCTAGTTACAAGTACCTAGGAGTGTACTTGGATTCCAAATTATCGTGGAAACTTCACATTTCTGAAACATGCCAGAAAGTGAAGTCTGCACTCGCCCTTATGCGCCCCCTTTTGGCTGGAAACAGCCGCCTGTCAACACGTAATAAGTTATTGCTGTACAAAGCCTGCATACGTCCAATTATGACGTACGGATCTCCTATCTGGGGAACCGCAGCGGAGACTCACCTTAGGAAACTTCAAGTTGTGCAAAATATTGCACTTCGTTCGTTTGTTAGGTTGCCGAGTTACGTCCGGCTGGAAGTTCTGCATAGATACCTCAACATTCGACCCTTTTTAGAACATATTCAAAATTTAGCTCAAAATTTTCTCAGAGGTCTCAGTGGAGTAAGCAATCCCACGTTAGATAGCATTTCGGGGTATAACCCGACACACCCGAAGGCGCGTAAGCGCCCGAGGGCGTTGCCGTGGCGCCGCCCCAAGGATGCATTCCTGCGCCCCCCACGGGGCCGCCGTATCTAGCATTGTTTTGCAGCTCCCCCCCCCCCGTTTTTGTGTTATCAGAACTCTGGTTAATACCGTGCCCCTCCCTTGCTTTTGGGAATTCGCGTTTATCGACGAACCTTTTAACTTTTTTTTGTAATGTTCGGTCTCACCCCCCCCCCCCCCGTCTCAAGCTCAAGGCCCTGCGTCCCTCGGGACGCCCCTCTTCCACCCCTGCTTTTATCCTGCTAGGCGCCCGCTTGGGCCCTAGTCCTTTCTCCTCCTCTGTAGACTTGGAGAGGGGCCCGACCTCGGTCGAGCCCCCCCCCCCCCCCCCAAGCACTCCTTTCTGATGTAATTGCTTTCACATATGTTCCCCTTTCTTATCTTTTTTCCTTTTCGTCCGGAGTTTAAAGGGGGGAATCCTTTCCCCTCCTGGGCACTCCGTAAAACCCCGTCCTTGAGACCTTGAGACATTGATTTATTATATTTGAAAACTTAAACCTTCATTGAAAAAAATGAACTTCATTCAAATGACGGCATTGAAATATAAATTGCCTGGTTTAAATATCTCTAAAATGCAATACATTCCACGGTAATATTTTTAAAACTATCATAATACTACGATAATTTATTATATTTGAAAACTTAGCCTATCGAAAACAACTGAAATAAATTCAAATGACGTCATAGAAAAAATAACACGCCTGGATCTCTCTATAAAAGCAGGATTTCATTCATAACTTTCTCCCATTCATAGCATTCATCACAATACTATAATAATTTATTTTATTTAAATATTAAGACCATGGAGCTACAATTCTTAAACTCTATGCTTAAAACTTCATCGAAAAAAATCGCCCTTCTGTTTATAAAATCAATTAATATTTCATTCATATCAGCCATGCAGACTCCATGGACTGAATTATTTTGTGTTAAAGAAATACAGTAATTCTAATACAACTCATTCTACATATTTTGCTGTTTACATTTTACATAGGTGAAAAATAGGCTTAGTTGTGGAAATAATCAAATATGAATGAGAATTTAAACTCAAATATATTGTCATTGCGTTGTTTCAGTATGTAGATGCACAGAATTTAAGCAAAAATAAAGTAGTTTTAGAACGGATACAACACTCAATATGAATTAAAAAGAACTTTAAAAAATCACGATTTTGAAACAACATGGATGCCATATATCCTTTTGAAGTGGGTCATGTGATCGTTTCATATCATGGTCACGTGATCGTTTCATATAAGACGTGTAATTAATATTTTAATTTTTATTTAAAAAACTACTGAATATATTTCGCTGAATTTTTTTTTTATATATTTTATGGAACAATTTGAATATTACCTAAAATTTTCGAAGCAATTGGTGAATTTTAAATCTGCTTAAAAAATGTTTGAAAAATTAGTTCCCATAGGGCTCAATGTATTTCATTTTTTCAACCCGGGTTCAATACAAAACTAATTGGGTGAGATTATTCATTTATATTCCCATAGGTCCTACAGACCGTCTGAACAACATACTAAAATTTCATTTTGATTAAGTCATTTTTACGGCATTTGTCGTGCTAACGAACAGACAGACAGACAGAATGAACAAAGTCATAAACACTTTTCAACTTTGTTGTAAAGTGTTAAAAATTTTAAAGGTATATTGTCTTTTTAAAAATGGAGATTTATTTGAGGAAGTAGAATTGAAATGAAAAATCAATTCATAAAATTTTATATTTTTTATTATGAAGAGTTAAATCACCGCACTTTTCAGGTGTACTTATTTTTGCAAATCCTTAAGCATTTATTAGGAGTAGAACTCACAGTATGTTATTTTTTTAATTATATTAGATAAATAATGCTTGATTTTTTTTTAATTTCGTTCTTTCAATTAAAAAAAAAATAGTAAACTGCATCGGCCGGGAGTCGAACCCGGGTCAACTGCTTGGAAGGCAGCTATGCTAACCGTTATACCACCGACGCTTCAAAAGAGAAAATCCTTTTAACTTATATGAATATGAAATCCAGGCTAACGAACGCCATCGTTTCCAAACACGTTGGTGTTTGGCAGGGAAAATACGTGCAGGAAGAACAAGTTACCTTACTTACTCAAGAGACCAGAAATGTACATATAAAACTGCATCAAAGCATTATATACATTGAACTTACAAACACACATTCACTATTTTTACTTTCCCTGCAATACATGGTAATGTATAGGGAAAGTATTGGAATCATGCCGAAAATCGCAACTCGAGTTTTCGACGGATCTATACGTTTCGAGACCTCTAGAATACGAAAAAACTGTTTTTAGCGTGACGTCTGTGTGTGTGTCTGTGTGTCTGTGTGTCTGTCTGTGTGTCTGTCTGTGTGTCTGTGTGTCTGCCTGTCTGTGCAGATTTTGTATCCACTCTAACTAAAAAACTAATCGACCGAATTTCACAAAATTTTGTAGGTAAGTTACTTGTGAGAGAGTCTGGTGCTGATTAGTTTTGGGTACGATTCGGGATTAAAGAACCCGCCATTTTTGCGAAATGGCCCGCCAAAGCTTGTATCCACTCTAATTCAAAAACTAATGGACCGAATTTCACAAAATTCGGTAGATGAGTCACTTGTGGGTTACCCTGGTGCTGATTAGATTTTGGTACGATTCGGAAAAAAATGACCTGCGTTTTTTTGCAAAATGGCCCGCAAAAATCGCCCAATTCTAAACTAAAGAACTGGGTATACTCAAATATATCCATTAAATGCTGATTTAATACGTAATTTTTAAAGACGAAAAAAATAAGAGCAACCCCATTACACTAGGACTAGCCGTTCTCGAGATATTTTACTTTTTCGTACTTTCCCTACGCCACCTTTGAAAATAAGCCAGGTTACCGAATGAGAACGAAAATTGAATTAAAAGTGAAATAAATTTAATTAAAATAAAGAGAACGTTAATATAAGTCTGCAGGGAAAGTCATCTGCTGCTCACATCAGATTTATACTTTCCCTGCAATACATGGCAATGTATAGGGAAAGTATTGGAATCATGCCGAAAATCACAATACGAGTTTTCGACGGATCTACATGTTTCGAAACCTCTGGAATACGAAAAAACTATTTTTAGCTTGACGTCTGTGTGTCTGTCTGTCTGTGTGTCTGTCTGTCTGTGTGTCTGTGTGTCTGTCTGTGTGCCTGTCTGTGTGTCTGTGTGTCTGTCTGTCTGTGCAGATATTGTATCCACTCTAACTAAAAACTAATTGACCGATTTTCATAAAATTTGGTAGGCCAGTCAATTGTGGGCGAATCTGGTGCTGATTAGTTTTGGGTACGATTGGGGATAAAAGAACCCGCCTTTTTTTGCGAAATGGTCCGCAAAAGCTTGTATCCACTCTAGCTAAAAATCTAATGGACCGAATTTCACAAAATTTGGCAGATAAGTCGCTTGTGGATTACCCTGGTGCTGATTAGATTTTGGTACGATTCGGAAAAAAATAACTTGCTTTTTTTGCAAAATGGCCGGCAAAAATCTTCAAAATTTAAAATAAGAAATTACGTACGCTCAAATATATCCATTAAAAGCTTGTTTTATACGTAATTTTTAATAAGACCAACCTCATTACACTCACTGAATAAGACCAACTTCATTACACTAGGACTAGCCGTTCTCGAGATATTTTAGTTTTTTTGTATTTCTCTACGCCACCTTTGAAAATAAGTTCAGTTACCAAATGAGAACGAAAATTGAATTAAAAGTGAATTAAATTTAATAAAAATAAAGAGAACGTGGATATAAGTCTGCAGGGAAAGTCATGTGCTACCCACATCAGATTTTTACTTTCCTTGCAGTACATGGTAATGTATAGGGAAAGTATTGGAATCATGTCGAGAATCGCAACTCGAGTTTTCGACGGATCTACACATTTCGAGACCTCTAGAATACGAAGAAACCATTTTTGGCGTGACGTCTGTGTGTGTGTCTGTGTGTGTGTCTGTGTGTCTGTCTGTCTGTCTGTGCAGATTTTGTATCCAGTCTAACTAAAAAACTAATACACTGAATTTCACAAAATTTTGTAGGTAAGTCACTTGTGGGCGGGTCTGGTGCTAATTAGTTTTGGGTACGATTCGGGATAAAAGAACCCGTCTTTTTCTGCGAAATGGCTCGCAAAAGCTTGTATCCACTCTAGCTGAAAAACTAATGGACCGAATTTCATAAAATTCAGTAGATGAGCCACGTATAGGTCACCCTGGTGCTGATTAGATTTTGGTACGATTCAGAAGAAAATAACCTGCCTTTTTTTGCAAAATGGCCCTCAAAAATCGCCAAAATCTAAAATAAAAAACTACGTATGTTCAAATATATCCATAAAATGCATGTTTAATACGTAATTTTTAAAGAAGAAAATAATAAGACCAACCCCATTACATTAGGACTAGCCGTTCTCGAGATAATTTAGTTTTTTCGTATTTTCTCCACGCCACCTTTGAAAAGAAGTCCAGTTATCAAATGAGAAAGAAAATTGAATTAAAAGTGAATTAAATGTAATTAAAACAAGAAAGATCAATCATGCTTAAAGCATTGATTATGAAACACTTTCCAACTTCAATGCAGTTTTATTTAAAAAAGTCGAAAATGCAATACATTCCTCGGTTATATTTTAAAACTTATCACAATACTACATTGATTTATTATATTTGAAAACTTAAACCTTCATTGAAAAAAATGAACTTCATTCAAATGACGGCATTGAAATATAAATTGCCTGGTTTAAATATCTCTAAAATGCAATACATTCCACGGTAATATTTTTAAAACTCTCATAATACTACGATAATTTATTATATTTGAAAACTTCATCGAAAACAACTGAAATAAATTCAAATGACGTCATAGAAAAAATGACACGCCTGGATCTCTCTATAAAAGCAGGATTTCATTCATAACTTTCTCCATTTCATTCATCACAATACTATAATAATTTATTTTATTTAAAAATTAAGACCATGGAGCTACAATTCATAAACTCTATGCTTAAAGCTTCATCGAAAGAAATCGTCCTTCTGTTTATAAAAGCAATTAATATTTCATTCATATCAGCCATGCAGACTCCATGGACTGAATTATTTTGTGTTAAAGAAATACAGTAATTCTAATACAACTCATTCTACATATTTTGCTGTTTATATTTTACATAAGTGAAAAATAGGCTTAGTTGTAGAAATAATCAAATTTGAATGAGAATTTAAACTCAAATATATTGTCATTGTGTTGTTTTAGTATGTAGATGCACAGAATTTAAGCAAAAATAAAGTAGTTTTAGGACGGAAACAACACTCAATATGAATTAAAAAGAACTTTAAAAAATCACGATTTTGAAACAAGATGGATGCCATATATCATTTTGAAGTGGGTTATGTGATCGTTTCATATCTTGGTCACGTGATCGTTTCATATAAGATGTGCAATTATTATTTTAATTTTTATTTAAAAAACTACTGAATATATTTCGCTTTTTTTATATATTTTATGGAACAATTTGACTATTATCTAAAATTTTCGAAGCAATTTGAGAATTTCAAATCCGCTTAATAAATGTTTGAAAAATTAGATCCGATAGGGCTCAATGTATTTCATTTTTCAACCCGGGTTCAATCCAAAACTAATTGGGTGATATTATTCATTTATATTCACATAGGTCCTACAGACTGTCTGAACAACATACTAAAATTTCATTTTGATTAAGTCATTTTTGCGGCAGTTATCGTGCTAACGGACAGAGAGACAGACAGACAGACAGAATGAACAAAGTCATAAACACTTTTCAACTTTGTTGTAAAGTGTTAATAAAGAGAACGTAAATATAAGTCTGCAGGGAAAGTCATGTGCTTCCCACATCAGATTTTTACTTTCCCTGCAATACATGGTAATGTATAGGGAAATTATTGGAATCATGTCGAAAATTGCAACTCGAGTTTTTGACGGATCTACAAGTTTCAAGACCTTTAGAATACGAAAAAACCATTTTTAGCGTTACGTCTGTGTGTGTGTCTGTGTGTCTGTCTGTCTGTGTGTCTGTCTGTGTGTCTGTGTGTCTGTCTGTGCAAATTTTGTATCCACTCTAACTAAAAAACTGATGGACCGAATTTCACAAAATTTGGTGGGTAAGTCACTTGTGAGCGAGTCTGGTGCTGATTAGTTTTGGGTAGGATTTGGAATAAAAAACCCGCCTTTTTTTGCGAAATGGCCCGCAAAAGCTTGTATCCACTCTAACTGAATAACTACTGGACCAAATTTCACAAAATTCGGTAGATGAGTCACTTGTGGGTTACCCTGTGGCTGATTAGATTTTGGTACGAATCGAAAAAAAAATAACCTGCCTTTTTTTGCAAAATGGCTCGCAAAAATCGTCAAAATCTAAACTAAAGAACTAGGTATACTCAAATATATCCATTAAATGCTCGTTTAATACGTAATTTTTAACGATAAAAATAATAAGACCAACCCCATTTCACTAGGACTAGCCGTTCTCGAGATATTTTAGTTTTCCGTATTTTCTCTACGCCACCTTTCAAAATAAGTCCGGTTACCGAATAAGAACGAAAATTGAATTAAAAGTGAAATAAATTTAATTAAAATAAAGAGAACGTTAATATAAGTCTGCAGAGAAAATCATGTGCTGCCCACATCAGATTTTTGATTGTTGTTCGTCTAATCAAAACAACACATTTTACTGGGCAGGGGCAGTAAATTTCATACAAATGTTTATATAATTTCTTACGTCAAATGGATATATAATTTTATGTAACGAGCAAACGTATAAAATGAAAGATTTTAATTGAGTGGATTATGGATACATTTGAGGATAGGTAGTTTTTTATTTTAGATTTTAACGATTTTTACGGGCCATTTCGCAAAAAAGGCAGGTTATTTTTTTCCGAATCATACTAAAATCTAATCAGCACCAGGGTCAGCCACAAGCGACTTATCTACCGAATTTTGTGAAATTCGGTCCATTAGTTTTTCATCTAGAGTGGATACAGTCTTTCACGGGCCATTTCGCTAAAAAAGGCGGGTTCTTTTATCCCGAATTGTACCCAAAACCACTCAGCACCAGATTCTCCCACAAGTGACTTACCTACCAAATTTTATGAATATCAGTCAATTAGTTGTTTATTTAGAGTGGATACAAAATCTGCACAGACAGACAGATAGACAGACAGACAGACACACATACAGACACACAGACACACACACAGACGTGACTCTAGTAATAATATCACGTCTTTCGTATTCTAGATGTCTCGAAACGCGTGGATCCGTCGAAAACTCGAGTTGCGATTTTGGGCATGATTCCAACAATTTCCCTATACATTACCATGTATTGCAGGGAAAGTAAAAAAAAAAAACGATGTATAAGATTCACGGCATAATGTTTTTAATGTTGACAATATGTAAACTATTTCGAAATACACTATTAACTCATATTTCGTGCCATTCAAAATTGACAATTATCAATATTGTAGCATCCGCAATAAACAAAAGACTCAATATATTAAAATATTTTAATAATTAATTGATCAATTTGGAATCATTTTTACTTTCCTTATATACATAATGTATAAGGAAAGTATTGTGACGGGGTCGAAAATTCGAATTCGAGTTTTCGACGGGAAAGCACGTTTCAAGCATCCCTGATCACGAATCAAAAATTTTTGAAGTGATGTCTGTGTGTGTGTGTGTGTGTCTGTCAGTGAGTCTGTGGAGACGATAACTGACGAACGAATGGACCGATTTGAACAAAATTTGGTACAAAAATCACAATTCGTAAGAACTGGAAGCCTGTTGTTTTTATATGCAATCGAATGTTCAGAACCCCCCTAAATTTTCGAGTGAAATTTTGAAAAAATCGTCAAAAAATAAAAACCGCTAATAAAGTTAAACAAATAGACATTTCTTCGACTTTTTGAAATGCGGCCAAATTAACGAAAATCTCGCCAAATGGATAAAAATGACTCTAAATCAATGAAAATGACGACTCACTGACAAAAATTCAATATCTTGGAAAGAATATAAGTATCTGTTATAAGAAAAACCATTTTTTTTACTGTAAAAGTAGTAAATTCATTAATTATATAAGGAAAGTCATGTGTTGCCCACATCAGATTTTTTTTAATTTAGGGTCATTTTTGCAATTTCGATGATACTTTCTTCAATCTGGGGTTTCGCAAAATTAATCGCGAAGTTTGTCAAATTCATGGTTAAGCTCTATAGCAGACAGACGCAGGGAAGAGTTTTACTTATATATAAATAAATGATTATTAGCAAAGTATAACTAACTATTGCCCAAAGTATCTTCTCTTGTTTAACGGAATGAACTAGATTAACTAACATAACAAATTTGGCGCAGAATATTGCATATAAAAGGCGAACATATTCCACTTTAGTTAGCACTTTTTCAAATTATCTCTTTTTGAGATAAATTTATTTGTAAAACGTGCAATATCTTGAAAACGGTTAACGCTAGTGTTCTAAAAATTATGTCATTTGTTTTCTAATAAAAAAAAAATCTGATTTGGGCAGCACATGACTTTCTTTATATAATGCTATAAATTTACTACTTTTACAGTAAAAAAAAAATCTGATATGGGTAACACATGACTTTAATTATATAATGTAATGAATTTACTACATTTACAGTAAAAAAAAAATAGGTTTTTCGTATAGTAGATACTAATATTTTTCCCAAGTTATTGAATTTTTGACAATTAGTCGTCATTTTCATTGATTTAGCGTCATTTTTATCCATTTGGCGAGATTTTCATTGATTTGGCAACATTTTAAAAAGGCGCCAAGTTAACGACATTCCGCCAAATTAGTCGCTGAAATCTCGCCAAGCGTTATAAACGAAGAAATAAGTTATTCTTACAGTAGATAAATGACTATTGGCGTTCAAATGCAAAAGTATTACTGAAAGTATCTTTTTCCATGAATGGAACGAGCTAGATCCACGAGAATGATGTCACCAAATTTATCGCATGGTATTACATATGAAAAGTGAACATGTTTCTCAATAGGAAATATATATTTTTTATTTTATATAACTTTTTCATAATTTTTTTGAAAAATGTGTAATATCTCGAGAACGGTTCATGTTAGCGTTCTAAAATTTATTCTATCGTTTTCTTGTGAAAAATTACATAAGAAATGTCTATTTCCGTAACTTTATTAGCGGTTTTGATTTTTTGACGATTTTTTCAAAATTTTACTCGAAAATTTAGGGGTGTTCTGAACATTCGATGGCGTATAAAAACAATAGGCTTCCAGTGTTTACGGATTGTGGTTTTTGTACCAAATTTCGTTTGACTCGATCCATTCGTTCGTCAGTTATCGTCTCCACAGACTCACTGACACACACACACACGCACACACACACGCACATACTTTCACACACACATACTTTCACACACACACACACACACACAGACATCACTTCAAAAATGTTTATTTCGTGATCAGGGATGCTTGAAACGTGCTCTCCCGTCGAAAACTCGAATTCGAATTTTCGACCCCGTCACAATACTTTCCTTATACATTATGTATATAAGGAAAGTAATAAAAATTCATCTGTTTGTCTATTGTGCCTCAACATCATGGAAGAACGGCTGTACTGAATTTTGTAAAAGTTTGATGGGTAGACTTGGTAGGGTCTCACTTAAAATTTAGGCATCCATCTGACCTTCTGACCCAATTGTTATATGAACCTGAAAACTTAATTATTAATACTTAATAATTATTAGGTACTTAATTGTTATATGAGGCTCTAAACTTCCAAACTAATGATCGGTAATAGAGACTCTCTGCAATAAATGCAATTCAAAATCCGGTAATATTGAAAGGAATCTTGCTGTCCCAACCGGGAATCGAATCACGTATTTTCGTACTGGACAGCCTATGCTGTACCATTGAGCTACTAGGATGGAATTGTAAGCTCTTACCGTCGAAGTGGATTCTTCATTATCCACTTTCTAAGGTTAGATTGGCATACAACTGGCAATCAGACTGACCACCTCCTGTTATTTTTACCTCATGTTAGCCTCCTGCTACTATTTCATCCTCCGGGTTAGCTTAAATTAATATTTTATAAAATTTATTTTTATGCACTTTGATAAATACAAGTATAATATTATATTCATAGCTATTTTATATCTTAAGTTTTCCATTCATAATGAGAAATCTTATCGTCAGATAATACGTTGCACACTTACCGATAATTGATATAATCTTGCCATTTGTCTGTAATTATTATTCAACGATTGTTGGATCAACTGCACTGTAAGGCGTCCTTGATATTTCTTTATTGCAAAGGAAAAGTGTTCTTTATTAGGAAGCAAAGTTTTCATACCAGCAAACCTCTTAACAGATGCGTACCATCAGTACTGCGGACGAAAGGTTTGGTTTATAACAAATAGTGTTTATTCTGTGGTCATTTTCAGGGCGAGGTTCACCCTTTCTAGTTTAAAAACCGTTCTATACAGTGAAATATTCAAAATTTTAGGGACCTGTCATTATTTCTTCAAATAATATCAAGTTCTTAGGGTAAATTGTTGGGCTTTCTTGTGGCTCAAATTATGTATTCAAATGTTAAGGATTTTTTTTTTGAGTAAATTTACAAGAAACTATTGTATCGCGGAACTCCCTAGTGTTCCGCGGAACACACTTTGAAAAACGCTGGTCTAAGGGAATACCGTATCGGCTTGAACATCACCATCCAGACCATCTCATAAGTATTCTGAGCGCATTAAACTGCAGTATCTCTCGTGGACATAAAAATAAACGTACAGCGCCAAAACAGTACCGTCCTGTTCTGTCCGAGAGTTACAAGTCCTCTACCGAAGAATGAGTTATTTATTTCAGAAGATAGTGTCCTTCATCGAACAGGGATCATGTAGTTCACATTGTACTCATATCAATCCAGAAGATCTGGATTACTACAATGTGCCGACATCCCCCTCAATTAGAGGTATTAGCATTTCTACAGTAAATTATGCGTATATCCCGCTCGGGCTATTAGTTAATGGAAATTAAGATTCGTTATTCGCCGAAATACGCTTCCTTGTGAAGTGTTTCGATAATACTTTATTAAAATGCTGCCATTCGAGTTTATTCCGGGCCAGCACGAAAATAGCATTATACACAGAGGTCTTAGGGAAAGTTCTTAAGCACCCCAACAACTTTGTAACGAAGAGTTCATTGATGTACACATCAGACAGACCCATTTGTATTAAATATGCCATGCTCGATCGAATGAAAGTGATGACAGCACCCCAAACGGGACATTTTAAAAGTTAGGAACCGAATTTGGCTACAAAATGAGACAAACGAAAAATGCCAATTACAAAAATGAAGAGTATAATCGAAACGAATCGACACAAGGAACACACACATTGATCGCGTACATAGAAGGTAATACATACGTTGTAGAGAGCCTTGCTGCCCCAACTAAGTATAAAGAAAGTATAAAGAAAAGTATAAAGAAATCAAAATGGCTATATAATTTCGCATTTTATGAGGAAGATTCTATCTTATATCCTGTTGCTCGGCAACGGAATGAAATTAAATGTGTTGTTAATATTTATTATTTTTTCTATTTGTATAATAAATAAATGGATGTAAAAATATATTTTATGAATGAACGGTTTGATTGTTCTTTTAATTATATAAATTGCGGACTGCGTACATCACTTTCATTTATTTTAGCAAAGAGGTTTCAAGCTCATATATTGTGTTTAGCTAATAAACTCATATATTGTGTTTACCCAATAAATTCATTTAGCCGATTGTTGAAACAGAAAAAGAGTAGAACGAGTGTATCTTATACAATTTTAGTGTTTTCATTCAGTATATACAAACGGGATCAAGATATTTTATTCCTCAGATCTGCAAATGCAGAGCTACAAATTTGGCGGAATATTGCTAACTTGGTACCTTTTCTTAAACTTTACCAAATTAGCGGAAATGTCTCCAAATTGATAAAAATGACGCAAATCAATTAAATTATTTTTTTTAGAATAGAGTACTGAAATGATGTTTCGGTAGCATTTGTCGGTCAGTCCATCCACCCTACTTAGTAACACATTTAACGAATTTTTTTAATCTCACCAAATTGATAAAAATATTTCTAAATGCATAAAAATATCATGGAATTGATAAAATTGCGCTTAATAAATGAAATTAATTGTGTTTTGTTAGGGGATAATATTGTGATGATGTTTTGTCAATTTGTCGCAAAATGGGACTACAGTCCCACTTGATGATAAATTTGGCGATTTTTTTAAGTTATCGCTAAATTGACGAAAATGTCGCCAAACCTTCCATGGAGATAGCATTATTCAGACAATATGATTTCCATTAATTTATTTGAAGCAAATGATATCATGTCGCTGAGCAACGGATCCAATGTGTTATGTGCCATACGATTTTTATTAAATCTTTTCCGATTTGAATAATAAAGATATGTATATAAAATAAATTTTATTGGCATTGCATTTTTGACTGGATCATATCAATTACGGTCATCAGGTTTAAACATTATTATCATTGATATTTTCGGGGACTGTTGATTCAGGGATTATTGATATGTTCAAGTTATTATGCCATTGTTTATTTATGACGAAAATTGTTGAAACTCATATATAGTACGTTATACGAGTAATCTTCTACAAATGCACGGATATATCTTCTAATCTACGAGAATATGAGTTGTACAGGTATTTTGGCATATATTTTGATATACATCGGCATATATTGGAATCAATTACGACCTTCTGGTATAAAGATTACGGGGATTATTGATATTTATAATTTATTACGTCATCTCCTTTCTTTTGGCAAATATTTTTGAGACTCATATTATAATACGGGTAATCTTCTACTAACACACTGGTATATTTTCAAATCTGCGACAATATAAGTAGTACGGGGTTGCATATATTGATTCAATTCCTTTTTTTTTTTTTGTAAATTTGCTTACAAAAGGGGCCAGGATGTTTCATTCTCCAGATCTACCCGTGAAGATAATTTTGCATAGTGAGAACAGATATTCTTAAACTTTTCTTTAGGAGCAATAAATTTAATATTTTAATAGAATTTGCAAATGATTGCGAATTATAAGATTCTTTATATTATATATTCCGTACGAAGAATGGGTATGCTGCTAGTATGTTATACGAATAACTTATTTCTCCATCCATAACGATTGGAGAGATTTTGGCAACGAATTTGGAGGAATGTCGCCAACTTGGCGACTTTTTTAAATGTTGCCAAATTAACGAAAATCTCGCCAAGTGGATAAAAATGGCGCTAAATCAATGAAAATGACGACTAAGTGACAAAAATTCAGTATCTTGGAAAGAATATAAATATCTACTATAAGAATGACCTATTTTTACTTTCCTTATATACATAATGTATAAGGAAAGTATTGTGACTTGATCGAAAATTGGAATTCGAGTGAGTTTTCGACGGGAGAGCACGTTTCAAGTATCCCTGATCACGAATCAAACATTTTTGAAGTGATGTCATTTATATGCTGTATGAATAACTTATTTCTCCGTCCTTAATGCTTGGCGAGATTTTGGCGACGAATTTGGCGGAATGTCACCAACTTGGCGACATTTTTAATTGTTGCTAAATTAACAAACATCTCGTCAAATTGATAAAATTGACGCTAAATCAATGAAAATGACGACTAATTGAAGAAAATTCAATATCTTGGAAAGAATATAAGTATCTACTATAAGAATAACATTTTTTTTAACTGTAAAAGTATTAAATTCATTGCATTATATAAGTAGAGTCATGTGTTACCCACATCAGATTTTTTATGTATAAGTGTTAAGAAGGGTTTGAGGTGCGCTTATCCGAAAAAAATAATCGAATTCGAATATTTTTCATAAAACAAAACTTTTTCTGTATAATAGTATGAGAAAATATTGAAATCATATGCATTTTATTATTTCGAATGATTTAACTTCTTCTACACAAATATACTTATACCAATTCCGTACCACATTGTTAAAATCGAGCAATATAAGTTCTACCGTCCTCAAACACGAGTGAATGCAGCACACAATACCCTTAGATATCCACTATGCCAATCGAATTACAATCCCCATATCCATTGTAAATAAATTTTAAGCAAATCTTCCAAGTAAAGCGGGCGAAATCATTTCATTGCGATTCATACTTCTCCGATATACGGTATCTTAACTTCCACTCCCTAATAGCGGCTGCTCTTTGCATAAATTTAAAGCCCAAAGTGTAACATTTGTTTCTGGGGGAAGTTTCACAAACTGAGACACAGTGTGTTGGTGTTGTTATAACATATTCTTTAAATACGGGTGTGTTCTTAAGATATATATATATATATATATATATATATATAATGCTGAAATGCTGAAATTTTGTATCTCACCCTATTAGTGTATGGGGCACATTTTACTCATTGAAAATGTTTTTGTACGGGGGGCGGTATAAAAATTTAAATTTTGTATTTCTTCAAATTTAATCCCCTGAAATTTTTTATCGATTTCATGAAATTCTGTACCTTTTTTTACACAATTTTGTAATTTATTATATATGTTTAAGATCGATACTTAAGGAATAAAAGTCGAGGTCAATGTTTTTGGAACACTCTGTATATATATATATATATATCAAGTGAAAACAATCTAAGTGCAATGATAATAGTAAATATAGAAGCATATAGTAATTAGGCGCAGTTGCAGCTCTAAAAATTATTGCCATATAAAATTTCCAAAAGGATTAAAAAAAAAAAAAAAAAAAAAAAAAATTAATATTATATATATATATATATATATAAAAGAGGTTATAGATACAATTTATCTCTTTTGTCAGAAACAAACATATTTTGTGTTATTGATTTTGATTAAGTACTTGGACTTGAAAAATAATATATATTTTTAAATGAACAATTTTTTTAGGCCAAGTGCTTATCCACTTGTATAGCCTTAATGCTTGGATATGTTTTTTTTTTTCTATTTTCGAATCCACACCATTGATTTTTGTTGATTTTCTTTAGCTCGATGACTAGAAATATGCATTTTAATTTCCTATTGATTGATGATTCTCTATTTAATACTTCTTTTTAATTTCTAGGCATATTTTAAGTTAGGGTTATTTAAGTTACAACTTCTCTCTATTCTATCATTGGATTTTCATATTATATTTTTATTATATATACACACTCATGTCCAAAAGTTAAGCATAGTTACTGTTTATGTGAAAATTTCAGGAAATCTACATCGGAATGGAAGGAAACGTGGTATGTCGGTGTAATAGGATTATAGAAAAAAAAATGCAAAACAAGGATAATAACGACTTTTATTATCCGAAGAAAATGGTTAAAAGAAAAAGGGTCACAATACGAGTGTCAATCTCAGTGAAACAGAATGATTAAAACAATGTGATACTGCAGTTTAATACGGCGTGTGGGAACCTCAGGTAGCCACTCATGCTGCACAACGATTTCCCATACTTTCGATGAGAGTTTGGATGAGTTGTGTGCTCAAAGAGTTCCAAGCCTCACGGAGAGCAGTTTTCAATCCCGGAACGGAGCTTGGTGGGAAGCGGAGGGTTGCAAGATGTCTCCCGAGCAGGAGAGTTGGATTCCGATCAGGAGAGTTGGATTCCGATCAGGAGAGTTGGATTCCGATCAGGAGAGTTGGAAGGCCACAGCATGTGCTGGATATCTTCAGTTTGACAGAAGTCGTCCACCAAGGCCGTACGGTGAGGAGGCGCGTTATAATCCATGAATATCAAATCAGGACTAACAGCACCTCGA
This sequence comes from Amaurobius ferox, assembly GCA_951213105.1. NCBI lineage: Eukaryota > Metazoa > Arthropoda > Arachnida > Araneae > Amaurobiidae > Amaurobius > Amaurobius ferox. The sequence continues at coordinate 29,236,283 of OX578149.1, forward strand.
AACAATCGAACGGTAGGTTCAAGGACATCGTCTCTGTATCTCTGACCGGTAACTGACCCGTGTCAAAGATGTGGAGGTCTGTGTGGCCGTTCATCCTGACGCCTGCCCAGGTCATGACACTCCCAAAAGGAAAACGACATCTTTTCGTGGTGTTTCCCGGGTGAAAACGCGTTCCACGTTCTCTCCAGATCCGGGTACGACGAGAATAAATTTGCAGGCTAAACCGGGACTCATCAATGAACATGACATTACCGCACTATGTCCACTCCACTGCCGATGTTCCAAACTCCACTATAAACGCGCGCGTTTCTGTGTAGACGTCAGGTGAATGCAAACTGCTGGTTGTCTGGCATTGAGACCAATGTGTCTGAGTCTCCTGTTAACAGTTTGTCTCGAAACAGTGACTCCTGTGGCGGCTGTCAGGGCTGAACCCAGTTGTCTGGCAGAATGGTTCCTCTGACGTTGCGCAGTTATCACCAAATATCTGTCTTACCGAGCGGTTGTTACCCTTGACCGACCTGGTACTGGTCGTCGGGTAACATCGCCAGTGGTTTAGAACCTCTGCCACAGTCTGGAGATCACACACTGAAGCACATTCAGAATTCGAGACGCTTCAGCTTGGGATCGACCGGATTCCATCATTCCAATAATTTGTCCCTTCAAAAACATGTCCAGTCGGCATCTTTACAACATCTTTCGTTCTTTTTAATTGTTAACAACGCTTCGTAACACAGAAATTGCTAAATTCTGCCTCAGCTGGACATGCCGCTCGAGGCAGATACTAGTTCCGATGTGCGTCGGTGCTTTGCTCATGTCGACTTCGACTGAACTGTTTTGCATGTGCACAATGATTTACCTCCGTTCCAAGATTCTCTACAAATGATTGTGAACATACCATATTAGCTCAGAATTTTTGGCATTTTACGAATTATGCTTAACTTTTAGACATGAGTATATGTAGGCAGTACCTGACATTCCTACAGGTATGCAATCACTTTACTTCTTTCACAGCGAATTTAAAATGTGCAAGGTCCATGGTACAATGTTTTTGGCATTGATTTAACACCATGTGAATTAAAATTTTGCTCTTTTGGCTATTTATCGGCCCAAACAGTTTGCCTTATTCATACGCACATGCAAAATCTTTATTAAAGGGTGGGATAGCCCAGTGGTTAGCTCGCGGAAATTGCACTCGGACGACCGCAGTCTGATTCGCGCCTCTGTCCAAACTGTTTTCGTGTTCATGCGGAGTACGGGCACGTTAAATATGGGAGGAAATCGACACTTGCTCTATTCATGTTTTACCGGTGGGTAGGTGCCTGAGGTGGTCGTGTGTTTACATTGCTTGAAAGGGATTTTTTCTATTTGACATGGGGCAGATATTTCCTCGCTTCGTTTGTACGGTTGGATATCCTTGCCTTATTGAGTTTGTCAAGTTCTCTTGTGTTTCCTTTCTAGCTGCGAGTGCCTTTATTTTTTCGTTTCTTCGACCAATGCCAGTTTAACTGCGTCTGACTTTGTTTCCTCGTGCGCGGTTGGCGCTGAAGATGGCTGGCGCTTTGTCCGCCTCTCCGGGGCGTCGAGCAATGTACTTTCCCTTGGATAATTTTGAACTGCTTGATTACTGCTGTAATTGGTGATCGACCCTCTTTACGTTTTTCTTGCTACTGGCTTCCCCCTTTCATACGAGCAACCCTTATGCACTTAAAAAGGATATCCTCAGCAATATAACTGCTCCTAAGGATGTGTCACCCCTATACAAAACGCGAGCTGGAAACATAGTGCTGACACCCTCCTTGAAATCAATAGCTATAGAAATCCTAAAAATTGAAGAAATCCAAGAGATCCCGTCCCGATCACTGTCAAACTCACCATGATAATGTGCTATCGAACTATATCATCCACAATATTGACCTGGAATTATGCCTAGAAGAAATCTCTCAAAACTTAAAGGAACAAAACATCGAAATATGTCGTTTTTCAAAAAAATGTGACAATGAAACTATCCCGCTAAAGACGGTAAAATTTCGAACACAAACTCAAAAACAACACATCCCATCAAAAGTTCCCATTGGTATGCTCATGCATCCCATCAGAGAATTTGAAGAAAAGCCTCGACAAGGTCGTAAATGCTAGCTATTCAATCATGCACCCAATGGTTGCAAATCACAAATCACCTGCAAGATCTGCGCAGGGACCAACGAAAGTAACAGCTGCCCTACTCCTTTCAGCATAAAATGCCGCAACTGTAAATATGACCACACAGCTCACTTGGAAAACTGTGAAACTGGAATAAAAGAAACAGCTTTCCTGCGCCTCAAAAGAGAAAAACGAATACCGTATAGGGATGCAAGAGATAAATTAAAACTCCTCATATGCTGAAAAATAAAGATTTACTCGAGACAAACAGACATCCCTATCTCCAATAACCCGGCTCAAAATAAAATTCGAAGCTATTTCAAAAGTCATTACGGAAACTCTACAACCCATTATAGCCAAGCCAAGACGAAGCATTTCGGGACGCCTGTATCAGAGGTACTTATCTCCACATCGAATACTGAGAATGTCCAATTTTTATAAAGTTTGTCATATTGCAGGTTTTTTCACATTCCTATGAAGGACGTAGGCTGCAGGTTTACTCGTCGATGCTGATGCAAGTGTTATCGTCGGTGCTGATGTTGGTGAAGCCGTCTTGGCATTGGCCAACTGCCTAGAGGAGGTAAGAGGGGGAGCGACGAAGGGAAAGCTCAGACTTGGGGATACCATAGTCCAGGTAATTTTAAGTAATATAGACGATGAGAGAGCATAAGTCGAAGAAACCATGAATCAAATCATGCAAGCTCAAAATTGGCTGATTCAACGACTCATTAACCTAGAAATTATACATGTTGACCCCCTAGAAGCCGAGTATGTGAACCCAAATTCACCAAATGTGGAAGAATTGAATATGAAAAACCTGTAACAAATCACACTGCAGACATTATGACCCCAATTACAATTGGCAACCAAACCCGAAAAAATCAACATCAAGTCAAACGAATTAACGAAGAATCTCCGATCAAACCTTAAATATATATATATATATATATATATATATATATTTGGTTGGGTTAATTAGAATTAAATACTCAGACCTGAAGACGAATTTAGTTCTGATTAATCATCGAATTTGGGACGGTGCTGTTCTTTTCTCTTATCGGCATTGTGGCTGTGAATTTGCTTCTATGGTGATGTTAATATTACTTGAATTGTTTTTTTTTTATATTTTTTTTTAATTTTATTTTTACATATTTCAAATATATATATATATATATATATATATTTAATATATATATATATATATATATATATATATATATATTGAAATATGTAATAATAAGAATTATGTAAAAAAAAATAAATATATATATATATATATAGATAGATAGTAAATTAAATTAAACAATCCTGATAAACCAGATGACTTTGTGGGAATAAACTTTATGGACGTTCAAAATTGTAATTCGCCGTGATTCTGCCTGGCTCGCCGGTTCTTGCGCCTTTTCCTGTCCGTTCGCTAGTATGGATATTTTACTCTGGAATATTTGTGGTGCCAGAGTGCGCCGCCCGGACCTCGACTACAACTACTACTTCCGCCAGGCGGATTTTATCATCCTACAAGAGACTTTTCTCAGTCCTCATCACATGTTCTTCCTGAGAGACAAATTTATTTTTCGATACGACCGCCCTACCTAAACTAGAGGAAATGGGCTCTTTATTGCAGTAAGAAAACTGAAAAAACCTAAGCGCTCGTCTCATCAACCAGAAGACATTAGAAACATTTAGCCCACATTCGATTCCAAGAAATAGAAATCAACATCCCAAGCCTAAACTTTCGCATTCTCAACATCTATTGCAGAAATGGAATCTTAAGTCCAAACAGTCTCAAAGCAATTCAATTAGACCCCACTACCAAATATCTCATCACTGGAGATTTCAATGTCACTCACACCAACTGGGGCTATACTACTAATACTAGTGGAGAGCGCTTACTCGATTGGATGCACAACCATTCGTTATACATTCTCAATCATAAAGCAGGCACCCGTACGGCTTTAATGGTAATATTTCTGCCATTGACCTCTCCTTAATGTTCTCCTGACTTAGCGCCTAATACTACCTGGATGGTACATTCAGACAACTTTGGAAGCGATCACTTCCTTATTAGAATTTAAATCAATTCTACTACTTCCTGCATGAACAATCGAATGACTACTTTCAACTGCAAAAAATTCCATACCAAGATTCAAGAGCACTCAACCAAACCCCCCGACCTCAATAAATTTAATAGCATTCTTCACAAAGCCAGTATATTGAGTAAAACCATCTACGAATTGCCTCCGCCACGTGTTCCTGGTGGAAATCAAAATGCTGTTTCCTGCGAGTTAATATGAGACGACATCTCAATAGATCATGAGACGACATCTCAAAATGCACTAAACTGCACCAATTGGGAGATCTATAAGAGGTACAAAAATAAGCTAAAAACTTGCTTGCAGTTCTCAAACGTAATTGCTGGTTCAAAACTTGTAAAAGAGCAACAACCAACAATAGCATTTACAAAATTCTCCGTCATCTCAAAACTGCACAACCGCCTGCAACAGTAGTATCAATCGCATTCTAGCCAATAATACTATTCTAACTTCAGCTCCTGATCAAGCAAATGCCTTCCGCCAGCACTTCTGTTTGAATCGGAATCTGCTGAAACTGCCTCTCAGCTTCATGGAAACCACCATTACTGTTCTCAACAAAGAGTTCTCGTGGAACGAGTTTAAATTAGCGATTAGCCATATCCGACATTCAACAGCTGGCCATGACGGTATCTCTATCACCATGATCAAAAATTTTTCCGTCGAAATCCAACAATCCCTTCTAGATATCTTTAACACCAGTTTCATGACCGGCTGCATCCTCTCGGATTAGACCCTATCCATTATCCTTGCCATTCTAAAACCTCACAAAAATCTTGAAGATATCACTGGCCATCGTCCGATTGCATTAACCTCCACAGCGGCAAAAATTATAAAAGGAATGATTCTCCACAGGCTTCTAAACTATATCTATTATAAAAAGAATCATTTTCACAAGAATAACTACGGTTTCCTCCAAACGAGAGCTGCATCACTTTTCCAATAAAACTTCAACATGGTATCCTACTGACTGGAAGCAGAAAAACTTAATTCTTTTTTGCTTCAATTGACTTAAAGGCTGCCTATGACTCAATCTGGATTGACGGGTTAATGAAAAAAAGCAGCTGACACGGATATACTTGGACAAATTGCCCTTTGGATCTTCAACTTTCTCAACCAACGTACTAATCAAATCACGTGGAGAAACACGCTGTCTCAAACATCTCCCAGCCATTAAGGTCTGTCTCAAGTCTGCATCACTATCCCTTTCCTGTTCATGCTCTATGTCAATGGCCTTCCTTCGCATATACCAGCCGATGTTCAGTGTTTACAGTATGTGGAAGACATTTTCCTTTATAGCGAATATAGAGACAGAAAACTATAGCCTTAAAAACTGCCATCAACATTGTAAAAAATTGGTGTAATCGCTGGAAATTAACAATCAGCTCAGACAAAAGTCATATAATTAACTTTTCGAACAAAAAGAACCAGCCTCCTTGCAATATCACAATCAACAGTACCATCATCTCTGAAGTGAATCAGCTAAAAGTCCTGGGAATTATCTTTGACAATCACCTTACTCGGAAGCCCCATTTCAATCATATGAAACAGAAAAGTACTAAAGCCCTCAATGCGTACAAATTCATTTCTTCAAGAAAATGGGGAGCATCAGCATTTCACCTCTTTAAGATTATCAACTCCACCATTAGGAACCAATTTGATTACGGCTGTCCAATTTTTAGCATAGCTGTTAACACTCATTACAAGAAAACCAACCCAATCTTCAACAGCATGCTCCGAATCGCCACTGGTCTGCCCCGCTGCATCCACATCCCCATTCTCTATGCTGAAACTGACGCAACCCCTCTTCAACACTACCACACCATCCTAAAAAAAATTCTACATCAAAAATGTTTACCTTGGAAAGTGGTCTCCCCTACGTGACATTATCTGGGATCCTCCGCTTCAAATCTTCGGTTCCTGGAGGCAAGGAATAGCCCTTCTTACTGTCAGCATGTGAAACTGTTTTGAATAATTAAGAATATACAAAACAGACATAATTTCTTGAACTCCTCCGGCCCTTCACCACAACTACAAGATCTCAACAAAAGAATTGCCATTACAAAATAAAAACCTGCCGGACGTCATGATCCAAGGTTCCAAAACCGAAAGTTCCAGTGCCATCAGTATTGTAATTTCTCAACTACACAACCAAAAATGCTACTCCACATCAATCGACATCTCCATTTTCACCATTGAAGCTCTAGCCATATTAAAAGCCACAGAAGATTGGATTAATCAGAATAAGAATTACTTCATTTTTTCTGATAGACTTAGTGTACTCACAAGTCTAATGAACATTAATAAAGCCACCCCCCTGCATTATTATGCAAATTCATAAAACTCTCTCTACCAAGGCGATAGAAAACAATATCCACCTCATTTGGACTCCAGGGCACAAGGGTGTCTTCATAAATGTCTAAGCCAATCACGCTGCTCGACAGGTCCTTTCTTATAACATTATTCTCGGAATTTCCGGGGAAGATCTTATTGGCATGATTTACAAATGTGCGATCAAGGACAACGTAAGAGCGTGGCGCAACTACTCTAAGTACCTTCAATACCCACACATTTCTCCTAACTCTATGCGGTTCAAAAACTTCCTTCAATATAAACGAAGTTTCGATACAAAACGTCCGTGCCAATATCCTTCTTCTCAATCCAGTCCTGCACAAGATCAGGATTTCTCAGTCTCCCAACTGTCTACGATGCAACGTGTATGAATCTCTAGAACATTTTTTATTCAACTCCCCCACATATCGTGATGCTCACAATGTTTTCTTGAATATCCTCAACCACTATACCATTCAGCATTCCCTTCATGGACTTCGGCATGCTTTCTCTGACGACGTCTGCTTCGCGCTCAACTGCTTTTTTTCGCGATCTGCCGTTTCTAACTCTCTGGGCTTCCTCTTCCCGTGCTTACAACGATCTTCCTTGAGGCTTAGCGCCGCGCCACACCCCTTACTCCCGACATCTGTGGGAGTTCAAGCTCAAGTTCAAATATGTGGGTCCATAATTTTACAAACTCTATGAAAACAACCAAGATTGCGATATTTCGCCAAAGTTAAGTGCTTTGAATTTTTCTTTATTAACATTAACATTGTTGGTTACTGACTGTAAATATTACTCAGGCGATATAAGGTAATTGCAGCATGGAGCAATATTTCCCGAACAATTTCATAGTCTCGTATCCTTTGCAAGATATTGATTTTACGGCGGACACCAATTGATCTCATGTGTGATATCACACCTTGATTTTATCCTCGCAGAGTCTTCAAAATGGGAATGTGTGCCGGCGAGCGAAAGCGCGCGCGCGCGTGTGTGTGTGTGTGGGGGGGGGGGCTCAGTTTGGTTCATGGTACGAGATTCCGTGATTCTCAGAAGCCTCACTTCCAAAATGGCGCGCTTTATGAAAGCCAGTGTTTTGCGCATGGATATTTGAAGTGTGTATTTATAGTGATATAGGCGATTTAGATGAGTGAAAGTGTTTCTAGATTATAAAGCACAGTGCTTCGATTGTTCCAAGAGTTACGAGGTACGATTGCGTTCTGTATAACTGTATATATGAGTGTCTTAGTTTTCTTGTTAGTGTTCTGTATTTGAATTTATAACTACGCAGTTAAAACGCCATTGGATTGTTGGAGGTCCTTTGAGGCTACTCCGGAAGACATCTGATACCACACATCGATTTAATTTGCGCAGAACCTCCAAAATATGTGTGTGTGTGTGTGGGGGGGGGGAGGGTTCAGTTTGTCTCATGGTCCGACTGTGACAATCATTGGATCTCGGACCGTCCGATGTCCGGCGATTGTCAGGCGCACACGATGGTGTGTTGGAACATAATTCTACAGCGTTATTTGTGTATATGATTTTGTAATAATAAACTTTTCTTCTATGTTAAAATATCACTTCATTCTTAACTAACTTAAAGGGGAGACGGGAGGGGGGGGGGTCTCGCCTAAACGCGGATTCTGTGGGTATGAACACATTTGCAACTTCGTGCAGCAATATTTGTGAATTTTGATGCGTATTGTGTGGTAAGATTGAATTTGTAGATCTACATAGATTCGCCAGTTCTGGCCTCAAACAGATCATTCTAGCTGCAACTACAGGTATCGGGCGCGTTTATAAAAGCAGATTTCCAGATGTTGGTATCGGGACTGGGAAGCAGGATCTAAACAAGTATTTTAAGGAATTATGAATTTGTCAATCTACGTAGGTTCCCAATATGTTATGATACGTACTACATAGGTTCATATCATACTATATACGATCTGCATAGATTCGCAAGAAGTTATGTATTTGTCGATTTGTATAACTTCGAAAGAAGTTATGAATTTGTCTTATGTTCACAAGGAGTTATAAATTTGTCGATCTACCTAGGTTCGCAAGTTGTGGCCGTATAGAGATTTTTCTAGCTGCCACTACAGGTATCGGGTGTCTTTATCCTAGTATTAAGAATTACTTAAAATAACAGGTATTTTAAGAATTATATGAAAAAATAGACTTTTACAGATATTAAAAAAAAAGCATCCTTTTATAATCACAAAGCCAAGTTTGCACTAAACTGCACTGTATACGTATACTGTACCTACCATATTTCATCCTTAAAATTGTGCAATGAATGCAATTTCGCTGTACTTCAAAAGAGCGTGAATAAAAGGCGATATATTAGACATCTAATATACCAATGAAATTACCACATCTCTGTAGCCGTTGTAAATAAATTTTAAACAAATCTTCTCAATAAAGCAGGAAATCGCTTCATGGCCATTCTTATTACTTGGATACACGGAGTCAACTTCAATTCACTAATAGCGGCTGTTTTCTGCATAAATTCAAATCCCAAGGCTTAATGTTTGCTTTTGGGAGGGGACCAAGCACAAATTGTAAATTGTTTGTTTTTTTACTTGTCATAGAATGCACATGTATAGAGAAAATATTGGAATAGTGTCGAAAATTAGAACTCGTGTTTTCGACGGATCTGTACGTTTTGGGGATTCTAGAACACGAATCAACTATTCTTAGTGTGATGTGTGTGTCTTTTTGTCAGTATAATGTACGTATCAAATTCTAGCAAAAAATTATCCGATTTCACAAAATGGTACACAAATCTCTTGTGAGATACCGTGTTAGATTTTGGTGCGATTTTAAAATACAGAACCTGTACTTTAGTTCGAAATGTCTGCAAAAATCTTTAAAATCTGAGATAAATATCGGCGGTGGCTCCAGTCCAATGGAGTCGAAATAGTTTTTACGTAAATGAAATTTTGTAAAATAAAATTTCAGCAAAGTTCATTAAGTTTATTACATTTTTTTTTCAAGGACTTTAAGATATTTTTGGAAAATCGTGCGGTCTGGGTCAGGAAAAAAAAATTACATTTTTCCAAACTCATTTATTTCGTTAACAGGCTTTCAAAGTGCTACAAATTACTCGCGAACTATTTATTGCTAGCTAGCACACTCAGTTTTAATTTTAGCCCCAATTTCAGCTAGATATTCCAATTCCATTTTCTAATAAATATTTTTGTCGCTTACAAATTAGATCTATCTTTTATAGCTTCGAAGATATTTTGAGTAAAAATAAGGAGGAAAAAAAAACCTCGCTCGGACAGATACTTTTTTAAGTTCTTTAAGGAAAACAAAAAAACATACAAAAAAAAGCTGGATCCAAATTCACAATTATATACAATTGTACGATTTTCAAAGAGCTATATATTCTTGTTTATTGTTTATAATCGACACTTTTAATTTTTGAGATATAAGCATCACAAACTTGAAAAACAGAAAATTTTCAGTTTTCTTTAACTTCATGCGAAAACTATAAGAGATTTTATGATATATATATATATTTCCACCTATACTGATAACTATTTTTGAAAGTCTTCATACAAATTATTTTTCGATCAAGTTTATTCATTCCGGTGTCCACTCGCTTTGATGAAGAGATGTAAAATGCTCTGTCGAATGTTCGTCTGGAATGGAAGTTATATGAATGAAATATTCATTGATTTTGCAAAGAGAATCAGATGATTTACATTTCGATACAGTTTTAAATATTTAAGTATAATAAATTACTCTAGTACTGTGATAATGTAAAAGATATTACCACTGAATGTATAACATTTTAGAGATTTTTAAATGAAATTGATTTTCAGTTGGAAAGTGTTTCATAATCAATGCTTATGCATGATTGATCTTTCTTGTTATTATTTCTCCTTACACTAGCCAGTAGACAGTTACAATGATGTCCATAGTTTGATACTATCGCCATTGTCAGAAACTGGCTATTCTATCGGTTTTAATTCGAACTGTATTGCTGTCCTGACGAGAATGCAATTTTGGACTAACAGTTAGCTTTGTATAGTTTCAGTTGATTGTTCTCCATGTCTTGATCTTTAATATTGGGCTAATTATTATTGCCATTTCTCATTTTTGTCCTGCTTTCTTTTTCATTTTATATATATTTATATATAGACCTTTTTAATTGTGATTTTTGTATACTAATAACCCCCTCATCCCTTTTCCATTACAGTGATAAGTTACCTTCTACTTTTATCCTTAGTCTTGATCTATAGTTACTTATTTGTAACAGATATGCTAAAGATGCGTTTTTAACACTTTACAACATAGTTGAAAAGGTTTATGACTTTGTTCATTCTGTCTGTCTGTCTGTCTGTTTGTCCGTTAGCACGATAACTGCCGTAAAAATGACTTTATCAAAATGAAATTTTAGTATGTTTTTCAGACGGTCTGCGGAACCTATGGGAATATAAATATATAATATCACCCAATTAGTTTTTTATTGAACCCGGGTTGAAAAAATGAAATACATTGAACCCTATCGCACCTAATTTTTCAAACATTTTTTAGGCAAATTTAAAATTCATAAATTGCTTCAAAATTTTTAGGAAATATTCACATTATCCCATAAAATATATAAAAAAATATCAGTAAAATATATTAGGTAGTTTTTTAATTAAAAATTATTTAATATAGGGAAAATTACAAATTCAATTAAATTCTGACTTTTGGGATATCCTCCAGAAAAAAAAAGAGGAATCTTATATAATAAATATCTTTCCAAATGTTTAACCATTTTGTATATGAGAGAGGCTTCACATTTAAAATAAATTTGGTAGATAACAATTTTTCAAATTTTTTTAAATTTTATATAACTCTTCATGATATACTTATTTTATGGCATTTTGAATGCACTTTCCTACGTCCTAAAGAGTTAAAATTAGGTACGCAGCCTAAATTTGTTAAAAATTTTATTCTACAAAAATTTGGTGGATCTTTAAATATAGATCATACATTTTTTTCGAAATGGCCTGAAAATAATCCCCGTTTACTTCTATAAATCATTGTTGTAATACTGTTAAAAATTCTGATGTGGGTAGCACATGTCTTTCCCTGCAGACTCATCATATTCACGTTCTCATTATTTCTTCAATAATAATTTGAGTTTATCTACACAAAATAACAGCCATAAGTATTTTAAATGACATTGAATGCGCACGTTAAACTTAAATTTGGTTCTCATTTGATAGATGGACTTATTGTCAAAGATGGCGTACCGAAAACGGGAAAAAACTAGAATATCTCAAGAACGACTAGTCTTAGAGTAATGGGGTTAGTCTTATTCTTTTTGTTGTCAAAAATCACGTATAAAGTAGGAAATTAATTGATATAATTAAGTACATGTAGTCCTTTATTTTTATATTTAACGATTTTTGCGGGCCATTTCGCAAAAATAGCCCGTTCCTTTTTCACGAATCGTATTAGAATAACCTACAAATGATTTATGTACCAAATTTTTTAAATTTTGTATATAAATAACTTGTAGGTCATTGACATATTATACACCAAATTTTGATAAATTTGTTCCTTTAGTTTTTAGCTAGAGTGGCTAAAGGCAATTTCTGCCGGCCATTTCGCAAAGAAGGCAAATTCTTCCATTACGAATCGTACTATAATCTAATAAACATCAGTATTTCCCACAAAGAACATACCTACAAAATTTTATGACATACACAGATACACTCTTACACACACAGACGTCTTCCTAAAAATAGTTTTTTCGTGTTCTAGAAGTCCCAAAACGTGTAGATCCTTCGAAAATTCGAGTTCCGATCTTCGGCACGATTCCAATACTTTGAATACACACACACACATATATTATCTGCGTATCTGTGTATTATCTGTGTATCTAAATTCCGTGCCTATGCAATTACAATAGTTGTGACTTTAAATGATCCCTAAACTTTTATCATTTCTTCAACCAAGCCTAATTTTAACTTATGCAGAATGCAAATATCTGAAGCGATTGTAAGGTGAGTTACATGAGAATTGCTGAATTTTTTTCACACAAAATTATTTTGCTCTGGAGTCTGGAATACAAGTTATATGAATAAAATATTCACTGATTTCGCATAGAGAATCGAATGATTTATATTTCGATACAGTTTTAAATATTTAAGTATAATAAATTAGTGTATTAATGTGATAATGTAAAAGATATCACCACTGAATGTATCACATTTTAAAATTTTTTAAATGAAATAGCATTTCAGTTGGAAAGTGTTTCATAATCAATGCTTATGCATGATTGATCTTTCTTGTTTTGTTCTTTCCGTAGTTTATCCATAGTTTTGGATTAAAAAATTTCAAATTTTATATATATATATATATATATATATATATATATGTGTGTGTGTGTGTATATATATATATATGTGTGTGTGTGTATATATATATATATGTGTGTGTGTGTGTATATATATATATATGTGTGTGTGTGTGTATATATATATATATGTGTGTGTGTGTATATATATATATATATATGTGTGTGTGTGTATATATATATATATATATATGTGTGTGTATATATATATACATATATATATATGTGTGTGTATATATACATGTATATATATATGTATATATATATATGCATATATATATATATACATGTATATATGTATGTATGTATATATATATATATGTATGTATATATATATATATATATATATACATACGCACGCACACACATATATATATAAATATACCGATCTCAGACCTCGTATCTGGGTTTGGTCCCAAATGAAAACGAAAAATTGAATTAAAACTGCAAGTTTGGTGAAATTTTAGAAAGTTATTTTGTGCAAGGGATCTGAATTGGATGCATAAAGGAAGAGAAAATGAATATGAGTCTGCAGAGAAAGTGCTGCCTACATCAGTGTGCTGCCTATATCAGTTTTTATTCAGGCAATTTTAATTCAAGTTTTTGATGGATTTACACACATTTGGATACATTAGAACAATAATCCACTATCATTTCTCGTCATGCATATGCTTGTGTGTGTGTCTGTCTATAATATATCTGTGTAATATATGTATCCACTCTAGCTTAATGCTATTCAACGAAATTTTACAAATTCGTTGATAAGTCACTTAATGAGTTACATTTGTGCTGATAAGATTTTGGAACATTATTTATTTGCTACAATAAGATTTTGGTGCAATTTTTGATGGATTTACACACATTCGGATACATTAGAACAATAATCCATTTTTATTTTTTTTACTAGCAGCAAACCCGTTCTTCGTACGGAGTATATAATATAAAGAAACTTATAATTCGCAATCATGTGCAAATTCTGCTAAAATATTAAATTTATTGCTCCTAAAGAGAAGTTTAAGAATATCTGTTCTCACTATGCAAAATTATCTTCACGGGCAGATCAGAAGAATAAAACATGCTGGCCCCTTTTGTAAGCAAATTTACAAAAAAAAAAAAGGAATTGAATCAATATATGCAACCCCGTACTACTTATATTGTCGCAGATTAGAAAATATGCCAGTGTGTTAGTAGAATATTACCCGTATTACAATATGAGTTTCAAAAATCTTTGCCATAATAAAAGAGATGACGTAATACATTGAAAATATCAATAATCCCCGTACTCTTTATACTAGAAGGTCGTAATTGATTCCAATATATGCCAATTTATATCAAAACATATGCCAATATACCTGTACTACTTATATTCTCGTAAATTAGAAGATATACCCGTGTATTTGTAGAAGATTACTCGTACAACGTACAATATATGAATTTAAACAATTTTTGTCATAATAAAACAATTGCATAATAACTAGAAAATATCAATAATCCCTGAATCAATTATCCCCGAAAATATCAATAATAATAAAGTTTAAACCTGAAGACCGTATTTGTTATTATTCAGTCAAAAATGCTATATGAAACATCAAATCGTTCTTTTCTAATATATATATTTATATCCATTTATTTGTTATTCAAATCCAAAAAATAATAATTAAAATTAACAGACAGATTTAATTTAATTGCGTTTCTGAGCAACATGATATAAGATAGAATCTTCCTCATAAACTGAGAAATTAAATAACCATTTTGGTTTCTTTATACTTTTCATTGTTCAGTAAAAGCTTGTGGAAAATAAACCATGGAGATAGATTTGCCATTTAAATCATGTTTCAAACAATTCATGTTTTCAGAAAGTGACTAATTAACGCAAAAAATCTCCCATCAAACTCAATGATAAAGTTTTAATTCACTTTCAAAGGATTTTCAAGCTTTTCGTTTGGATAAACCACGGAGTTAGAGAGTAGAACTCCTAGGAAAATGTTTCGGTTTTCATTAAGATCTCGACAACCCCTGATCCTAGATACTTGAAACGAGCTAAATTTACGGGGGCTATTTCAAGGCTATCCACAAATTTTCATCAAATGCGGTTCAGCTGTTCTCCCGTGATGATGAGACAAACGAAAAATTCGTTTTTTACTAATATCTCGAGAACCACTGATCGTAGAAACTCCAAACATGGACTAAAATTTAAGTGGGACTATTTCCAGGCTACCCACAAATTTTCATCAAATTCGGTTTAGCTGTTCTCTTGTTTATGATGGGACAAACAGACAGGCAGACAGACTTTCAATTTTATTTATATAGATTTCACGTCATATGAGTGTGTATGTGTGTGTGTATATATATGTGTGTATTATATGTATCTATATATGTGTGTGTATATATATCTGTATAATATATGTATCTAGCTTAAAACTACTCGACGAAATTTTACAAAATTTAGTTGGTGAGTCACTTATGAGCTACCTTTGTGCTGATAAGATTTTGGTACAATACTTATTTGGTATAATAAGATTTTGGTACAATTTTTGATGGATTTACACACATTCGGATACATTAGAACAATAATCCACTTTTATTTCACGTCATATGGGCATGTGTCTGGCTATATATTTGTGTAATATACACAGTGTGTATATTCAAAAGTCTCAGGACATCCCTGTACGTGGTGATCGTTATTTGCATAAAATTGGACTAGTTCATTTTCAGAACAGGGGTCTCCGATGATTTTGTAAAATGTCAATTTGTGAAAACCTCCTTATCATCCAGGTACTTTCACAAAGTCAGAGAGAAACTGATCACTATATCATCGATATCTTTGTGAATTTTCACGATATTCCAGTGGATTTTTTATAGAAGTTGCCCTACAGTATTCACTACAAATCATGAAAGAAAACTATTGCCATGTTTCGCGCCTGCGCAGTAGAAAATTTCTTCAAATGCTTATATCTCACCCTATATTTAATGCTTTAATTTTCAATTGAAGTATAATGTTTTTCTTGAACGTTGACAAATGTTCGGAAAGTTTCGTGAAATTTGATTGAAATCTATGGATATTGTAAGCAGAAAATATGTAAGAAAATTTGGTTTTCTTAAAGAAACGTTTATATCTTCATGAATATACGTTTTTGTTTTACGAAAATACTTATACACATTGAACAAAGCTAGTTAACTATTTTGTGAAAGTTACAAATAATTTCCAGCTTTATATGATACAGGGTTATTTTTCCTCTTTTTTAATATCTTAGTGGTCCCCTAAATACACAAGTCACTGAAACTTTACTGGAAAGTGTGCGTTCAATCATATTCTTCACATCGCCAAAGTTACAGAACACTTCGCCAAGAATTTGTTTAGAAATTCGAAAAACGTTCTAACATCCAAAGTGTCCGGATAGTCATCTTTAGAATATTGCCATCTTGAATCTTTAGAATAACATCACTGAATCAAGAAGATTCCATGATAACAGTAAAATCATAATGTTGTTCTTATGCAACTTCGCAATTCGTGAAAATTCTCTAAAATACGAAAAGTTTAAAACAAATTCCTCGGCTGTCAAGTTCTGAAGGAAAGAAACGCAAAAAAGAAGTTTTGTAGCTGGAGGAAGCGATATAATGGGAGCAAAAACGATTTATTTGAAAGTTAAATTAGGGGTAACATACATTATTTAGACCGTGACGGAAGCCGTTGATTTTTATCGAGTGACAATAAATTGTATTCAGGTATTTTCGAAAATGTGACACAAGGTTGAAAGACATATAAAACGCCACTTATTAATGTAAATTGACTACCTTTTCATTTTATGCAAATTTTATCATTTGCTTTTTAATTTTTTACTGTTTCCTTAAAGAAATGAAAGTAAATTAACTGTGTGGCTCAACTCGACTCATACCAAAATTCATTTTTAGTAGAATTTATTTGTTTCTTTTATACCATATATATTTTTCAAATTTTACGGCGATATACCATGTACTGATTTTATCAGCGCAGAGCCTACAAAATGGGAGTGCGCTTGAGCGTGTGTACAGGGGAGGGATCAGTTTGGAATATGGTACTTAGGTCCTGTGAATCTCAGTAGTATTTCTTTTAGGCATATATCGGGAAGGGGGGGGGGGGGGTCCGACCCGGAGGCGATTATTCGTCCTCCCGGGGGCATTTTATGGTAACCTAATTTCTATTAATGTGACAGCCTTTAGATGTATCTATATAGGGCAAATAGAAAACTCCCCTCCCCTCCTTAAAATTCATTCGCCCTCCCTATCGAACAAAAAAGTTCTGAAAGGAACACTATTCAAATGTGTTCCAAAATGACACATCAGGAGTCGTAGACAATATAAATAAACTCGAAAAAACTTAAACCGTGACACTCCATATAGATCAGTGTGCAGAGTCCACTTCGACGATAAGAGCTTGTAATTTCGTCCCAGTAGCTCAATGGCAGAGCGTCGACTGGCCAGTTCGGAGATCTAGGATTCGATTTCCGGCTGGGACATTAAAGTTCTTTACAATGCCGCCCGAATAAATCAACCCTGTAGGTTAGTGCAAAGATGTCGGAGGTCTGAAGATCCCAGACCGTGCGACTCACATAGTGGGTTTAGAGTAGCTAGCTGCACGGCCAGGAAAGGATACCTCCTGCACTCAGAAGGCACCCAAGTTCTACCATCCCGCCAAACGAACATATATTTAGATCTGAAAAGATAACAATTTATGAAAAATAGTGTGGTTAAACAGACAGTTTTACATTATATTTGATCTTGACAAGTACGTCCATTTTTCAAATATAGGAAAAAGGTTATTGTGAATATAGATAAAAAGACCATTGAAAAATAAAATTTAGAGTGAGGTATATTAACATAATGAAAAATAGATTAAAATTAAAGAAAATAATAAAATTTTAAAAGTAAAATTTAGAAAATATATAAAAGGAAAATATATGAAAAGGAAAAAGAAATTTAGGCACATGAAAAACAGAAACAAAAATATAGAATAAAATTTAGAAAAGAAAAATTAGAAAGAATACAAATAAAAAGGGTCAAAAGAAAAAGAAAGAACCGAGAAAATAAGAACAGTTGACATAGCTTTTTTTTTAAAACAGAAAATATGGATTGAACACAATAACAATAAGTTCATATAAGTTAATAAGAATGAAATAAAGGGATTCATTGATCAAAATTAATTGAGAGCAGAATCTACTCATAAGCTTAGGTCACTTTATTAGAAATTTACATGGTAACAAGAATACAGTTTTTAACTTATATTATTTACTGAAGAGGGATTTGAACAAACTTTGGAGAACCAAATTGGTTTATTAGAGGGGGAGGGTTTGTAGAGATGAAAATTTTTAGAAAAAGATGGCGGAGGTCTAAAAGTGAGCCTAGTACGACTAGTACGGATTCAGTGGACTCTGGAAGATTGAGCGCCGATTTCAAATTGAGAGGATAACGACCACGCGGGATACTAACCTGGGTAAAAATAGTAGCTACAGGAGGCTAACCTGAGGTAAAAATAGCAGAAGGTAGTCAGTAAGATTGTCAGTTGCCCTCCAATCTGACATTAGAGAGTGGAGAATGCAGAGTCCACTTCGCCGATAAAAGCTTTCAATTTCGTCTCAGTAACTCAACGATAGAGCATCGGCTGGCCATTTCGGAGATCCAGGGTTTGATTCCGGGCTGGGGCAACAAGGTTCTTTACAAGTTATACAGAAATACGTACTAAATATTGAATTCGTATATCTGCTTACGATTCCAGAGGAATTATAGCAACAATATTCATAACATTCATATCATTCCCGAGCAAAGGTTCTTTACATGTGGAATAACGCCAAAGAATGAAGGTAATATAAGAAAACGATACCGGAAATTACAGGCGCTCTGCGGCTGGTGCTACTTCATGACTCGGAATCCTTACCAACATGGCTGATATTTGGTACGCAATTTAACTGTAAAATAGGTACTTCTGTTTTCAAAAATTTGTTCCAATTAAAGGAAGTAGTTTAGAATGTTTTAGTTTCCTCAAGATCCCGAGATACGGACCCTTTTTCCCCATGTACAGCCATCACTTCAACTGGGAGTCAAAATGGCTACTGTTGCTCCAGCCTGTCTATTAACTTCAATTATAGGTTGGCATCCAGTGTAGTGCAACCATCTTCAATGGATCGGTTTAGCTCTTCTTAGAGCTCATCAACACCGACCGGCAAACAAACGGCACTGGAAGTAAGGAAATTTGCTGTAAGCTATGATACTTCAAGTGTACAGGAATCGCGTGTTGCCGATAAAGTATCTGGTGTAGCTTTAAGCATTATTGTCACCGGTTTAGTAAAAAGTACCAAACTCATTAAACAAACTCCAATGGAATTTAAGATTATAATCCAATTGACTCATTTTTCGGAAGGAGCAGAATAATTTAATAAGAAGCCTCTTTCAAATTAAAAAATCTGGTGTAGGCAGCACATGACTTTTTCTACGCAATGAATATACGTGGAGTAAAAAATTACGTATAAAATGAATATTTATTTGACATTATTAAATGTTCTGATTTTTTTTATGATTTTTTCAAAAATTCATTCGAAAATTTGTATGTTTTCCAAACGTTAGTTCACGTTTAAAATCAACAGGGTTCCAGTTTTCACGGATCTTAAAATTGTGCCGAATTACGTTCGAAACATTCCATTCGCTCGTGAGATATCGCGCAGACGTAAAGTCGCACATATAAACATAATAGACACAGAAACAGACAAACATCACTTCCAAAAATTCAATTCGTGTTTCGGGATTCTTGAAACATGCTCTTTCGTCGAAAACTCAAATTCGCATTTCCGATCCTGTCCCAATATTTTCCTTATACATTAATATGTATGCAGGGAAAGTAAAAAAGAAAATAAATAAATAAATATATCAGTGTAAATCTGTATGAGATAATGTCTTATACATTCCGTAAAATTTTCAAAAATGTAATACTTCAGCAAGTAAATATACTTTAGGTTTGTCGAGAGTTTAGATAAAATAATCAACCGCCATTTTATTTTATTATTGGTCTTTTGGAATTTAAATTCAATGAAAAACTACATTTTGAGCTTTTTACTTTCTTTATATACATAATGTATAAGGAAAGTATTGTGACGGGGTCGAAAATTCGAATTCGAGTTTTCGACGGGAGAGCACGTTTCAAGCATCCCTGATCACGAATCAAACATTTTTGAAGTGATGTCTGTGTGTGTGTGTGTGTGTGTGAAAGTATGTGTGTGTGTGTGTGTGAGTGTGAAAGTATGTGTGTGGGTGTGTGTGTCAGTTAGTCTGTGGAGACGATATCTCACGAACAAATGGAGCGATTCGAATGAAATTTGACACAAAAATCACAATCCGTAATTACTGGAAGCTTATTGTTTTTATACGTAATCGAATGTTCAGAACCCCCTAAATTTTCGAGTGAAATTTTGAAAAATTTATCAAAAAATCAATACCTTTAATAAAGTTACGCAAATAGACATTTCTTATGTAATTTTTCCTTAGAAAACGTTTGACATAAACTGTAGATCGCTAGCATGAACCGTTCTCGAGATATTGCGTATTTTTAAAATAAATTTATCAAAAAATTCCATAAATTCACTAAAATCTATTAACTGTTGAGAAACATGTTCACTTTTCATATGTAATATCATGCGATATATTGGGTGACATCATTCTCGTGCATCTAGCCATAACACTTGGCGAGATTTTGGCGACGAATTTAGCGGAATGTCGCCAACTTGGCGACTTTTTTAAATGTTGCCAAATTAACGAAAATCTCGCCAAATGGATAAAAATGACGCTAAATCAATGAAAATGACTACTGATTGACGAAAATTCAATATCTTGGAAAGAATATAAATATCTACTAGGAGAAAAACCTATTTTTTTTACTGTAAAAGTAGTAAATTCATTGCATTAAGGAAAGTCATGTGTTGCTCGCATCAGATTTTTTTTTTTCGTCCCAGGCAATACAGCCTACTCAAAGCTGTAAGATATCTAGTATTTGGACGGTCGGGACATCTCGAGCTTGAAATATTTGGCCATCAACCTACTTAAGGAAGACACTCCCATTACAGCGAACAGTATCCATGCACCAGTTTCGCGTTTATTATGAACTCATCAGCATGGAATATTCGTTAACTGCAACGTATAAGTATCGTATAGAACAGAACACCAGACGCGGTGCGTCTTTAACCTTCGATAATAGCTTCTGGCACGTATATCTCATATTATAACATTAATTCATTGACCAATGGATGGAGTTTCTAAGTTTGGAATTCATTAACTAGCTTTTTTGCCTAAGGCTCCTAATGTAGCTTATGGTGCACATTTGAGTAATTAGTCAGTTTAGGGTTTAGGGGATTGGCGCAGATCTGCATAGTTTTAGGGCTACTTGTCGGTTTGGGGAGGTAGCTTAGAGTATTTATTAACCTGGTACGCGGGTCTTTTGAAAAGGAGGTCTACCTAATTTTTAGATTCTAAGTTGAGGACTGCTCGAGTTTTCTTGCGAGATTTGGCTTTTCGGTGGTCATAATCATGTAGATTGAATATTAGTTCGTTGGGAACGGAAGGCAAGTTATTGAAAAAGTTTTCTTCTTTTCTTCTTGTCAAAACGATCTTTTTGAAATGAGCTCTCATGGTTTTGATTTTGAAGTATTTTCTAATCACCGAGTTCCTTATGTACCTAGGGGCTTTCTAATAGTCCTAAGAATCCTATTTTGTCTTACTTATAGAGTCTATTTGAGCTTTACAGGCATATCCGCATACCGGTGTGCTGCATACAGTATACCGGAGCGGATGGCCGATTTATAAAGTAAAAGCTTGTTTTGGTAGCTGAGGTTTCCGTTTCCTATGAGTGGGTATAAGACACCTGTGGCAGTATGGGCTTTCTTGATGATATTTGTTATATGCTGTTTCCAGTTTCGGTAGGAATCGCAAATTTAAATCTATGTATTTTGTTGATTTTTCCGCGTAGAGTGCGTGATTATTTATATACATAGGCGACGGGGTTTTTAATTCTTGGGAGAGGTATATCCAATGACACTTATTGGAATTCAACTTTATTTGCCATTTTCCCAGCCATATTTGGAGTATGTATGTCTAAGTGTTGTTGTGTTGTAATTGTCTGAGCATTACTGAGAACTA
Organism: Amaurobius ferox; assembly: GCA_951213105.1. Lineage (NCBI taxonomy): Eukaryota > Metazoa > Arthropoda > Arachnida > Araneae > Amaurobiidae > Amaurobius > Amaurobius ferox. The sequence continues at coordinate 29,258,360 of OX578149.1, forward strand.
AGTGTCTTTCAAAAGTATCGCACTGTTGTCTGTCTGCATAGATTGCCAGCTCAGCGTCTTGAGTTCTGGAAATGTCATTTAGGTATATGTTGAATAACGTGGAGCTAAGGATGGTTCCTTGGGGTACACTGCTTTTTATGAGTTTGGGCGTTGATAGCTTATCTTTGATTCTGACTTGAATGTGTCTGTCCTTTAGGTATGAAATTAAAAATTTGACTAGTGCATCAGGGACTTTCAGAGTAATCAATTTGTCCTCTAAACCGTGGTGCCATACCTTATCAAACGCTTCTGGATGTCCAGAAAGATGGTAGCTGTGGGTGTCTTGTGTTATAGTCCAGAAGATATGTACTCCACCACTCTCGGTACCAGATGCATGGTTGAGTGTTTTGTCCTGAATTCGAATTGTTCCAGGATGATGATATAATTTTCTACTAGGTGTTCATTCAGTCTATGTAGTATAATTCTCTCAATAATTTTGCCAAGTATTGGTTATTGGTCTGTAATTGACTGGAATTTTGACATCCTCTCCTACCTTATAGACCGAAATAATGATAATGTGTTTCCAGTCTTTGGGGATATAATTTAGCTTTATTATCTTATTTATGAGGAATGTAATAAAGAATATTATGTTTAAAGGTAAGTTTTTTGCAGCGACGTTTCTAATATTATCGTGTACTGGGCTTTTACGGATTTTAGAAATTTAATGCAGACCACTATTTCCTGTGGGTTGGCTAGAGTAATCTCAGATGTGATTGGGGGGTTTCTTTGAATGTTTTTAGTAATTGACTAACCATATTTAGGGTAACCTGACACATTAAGACGTTATTTGTCTTAAACTGGGTTTCATAGTGTTTTGCTATAGAGCCTCAGCTTTTTGCTCGTCTGAGTACGCGATTCTATTAGTGTCTTGTAGTGGAGATAGTTTTTCATACGGTTTTCTAAGTTTTATTGGCGAATTCCCATAGCGATATACATCTTTCGGCGTTATAGATTCAATTTGTTTCTACTACTTATTACTACTATTTATTACTACTTCCTTGCGACGATTTTTTGTCTAACTTTACTCGTGAGTCTGTTAAGTTCTCTTTTCAGGTTTTGATTTTTACTGTTTTGCCATGTCTTCTTCATTCGGTTCCTCTGTTTCACTAATTGGCTGACATGGTAGAAACGTGTGGGTATTTTTGTTGACTCACGATGCGTTGTCGAAGCGGTAAATGCTCTCTGTGTGTATATTTCTGTTGTGAGTGTGGGCGTGGCGGTGTCACTATACCCCGTGCTCATTATGTCGGGTATTGCTAAGTACGGCTCGAATAGTGTTCTATTAAAATGGTTCCTGTTTATCCTCGCTTGTCCCAGAAAGCCTAGAAGTGGAGTGTTCAGGTTGAATGTCATCAGTAATGATAAATGATCCGTATCAAATTCATCTAGGGTTTCAATAGTGTGAACATAATATATGTTTCTCGTTAGGACAAAGACCATAAATGTGCCATTGCCGCTGTTGAATCAAGTAGGAAGTGGTGGGATGATAATCTTGGTGTTTGTGTTTAGTCTATTGATGTTTTTGCTATACTTGTTGTCGTTACAACAGCCCCATCTGTTGTGATGTACATTGAAGTCTCCTGCTAGAATGGTGTTTGGAAATTGCGAAAAAAGCAGTTACAATTCCGTAGCTACATCATGTTTAATTTTATGCCTAACGTAAATAGAAGTCAGAATAAATAGTTATTTTAATACTAGTATTATCTATGTTCTGCAGGTTTAGATTGTTTACTAAATCGTATGGAATATTTCTTTTTATATAGATCGCAGGTCCTCCTTGGGGCCAGGCAGTTACATTTTGATTTCTAAAGTTATAGTAACTATTATAGTTTGCAATGTCTACATATTTATCTGTTAGAAATTTTATTTCCTGAATTAATGGGACATCTGCGTCATGTGTATTTACATAGTTCCTACGTTTCCTTATTCTTGGGGATATGCCATTCGCATTCCAAAATATCATTTTTAAGAAATTTTTTTTAGACCTATCCGTGACGGATTGTAGTCTCGCTGTTTTTACTCAGTATCGCGAGGATTTTGAAAACCTCAAAACCCACAGACATGCGATCTGAGTTCTTTTGGAGCACTTCGGAGAGCTGTGCCAACAACTGCTCTAAATAATCGAAGTCGAACTTGCTGAGAAATCCATTGATGAGTTGGAGAACTTCTGCCATTTTCACATCTTCCGGATTTTCAGTGGTTCTGGTTTCGTTTACTTACATTACCTCAGTCTCAGTAGCGGTTTTAGTTTCTTTAGTTTTTGAATTTTAATTTTCTTTTTCCTTTAATTTCTGACACTTGTTTTTGCGCGGGTTCTTCTTCTCTCGCGCGTTTAGTTTTTTCTGCCATTTTAGTATTCTCAGCTGTTTTAGGTTTTTCTGCCGATTTGGCTTTACCTGAAAATTTCGCTACCAGAGCATAGTGCCTAGCTAGTTTATTTCTTGTTTTCATCATTTGCCTGGCAATTTCTTTAGTTAATTCCGCGGTTTGACGGTCCTGTCTAGTCATTGATCTGGATGGTGTTGCAGTTTGGTCTCTTTTTACCTGTGGAACAGTGTGCGAGGAATTATGGAGGGGGGTGTGTGTGCCTAGGACTTATTGGACAGAGCTTTTCGCCTCAGGGATCACATTTTGGGGTTATCTGGTGGTGTACTGTTTCAGTGCCTTTCCACGCCGTTAACTGCAATGGTAGGAAGAACAACATTATTACTTATTTGGGAGTTGTTAAATTCAGTCATTCCACGTAGACAGCATAAAATTAGACGTATATAATTTGGCTCTGACTATATGAAGCTGTAAAGATCAAGTTTAAATTGATAAGAACCTGCCAGAAAGGGGCATCCCCCAAAATAAGGAAGAAATACACTTTCATTGCAAAGAGCAGTATCCATGACTGACCGGTTTCGTCCTTATCAATCATCAATCTACTTGCGCACTATATCAATTTACTTACATCAATCTACATTATTTCACCCCCTTCACTTTCCTTGCATAAACTTTCCCAGATTGGATGTGACAGTCCAGGAATTAACGCATTGTTAAGGGTACCTCATGAATCCTACCCATGAAGGATCCTGTTTTAGCATTTAGGAAGACCACATACTGAGGATTCAGAACGAACTGTACGTCATATACTGCGTCTTGTATGTTGCTCAAATATGTACTAAAACCGGGTTTTCTAATGTTTGGTACGTCCAGTGCAGCGTGTTGCTATGTGTCTTCAGTATGTGGACAGTAGGTAGCAACCACTGTTCAAAACGAACCGCATTTTGCAGGATGCAGCATGCATCCTAGCTGAACTAATCTACCTACAAAATAAGCAATCGAACCAAAGCAGGTCACTAATGTGAGCTTCCCTGTTCATTCTGTCTATCTACTATCTCCAGCAGACAGTTTTCAGCAGTTGCTAGTGTAATCTGTTTTTCTTATTCTCTGATGAAGTAAGTTCGTATGCTTCTGAGATCGGCTGATTCTGTTACTTTTTTACGTTGTTTTATGAATATATTTTCACAGGTGAACTTTTTGCTGCAGTTGGCGAATATGTTGCAGTCGTTGTCAATACCCCTTTTTTTCTAGTAGGAGCCAATCAGCATCATCTCTAATCCCGAAATTTTTTAGAAATATAGTTGTAATCTTTTAGTACTTCCTTAAAGAAAACAGACATATGTAAATTACATCACAATAATTGTTTCAAGGGAGTTTGGATCTCTCTTCATCAGGTCAAAACAGTGTCTTTACTTAACGAACTCCGAGGACGAACTGCAAGGTGGCAGGCCAAAAAACAGTAGAATACATATATTTGGAACACTCAAAAAGCTGATATATAGTGGGGGGTAAACAGACATTGGAACGAGATCCCCAGTCAGGAAAATATCAACACCGAGTGATAATGTGACCTTCACCCTAGCTCACACAAGCGCCAAACGAAAGAAATGCAATAGAAAGGCACAGATTGATTTGATATTTAAAATAAAACAGAGGAAGAAAAAAATAAAGACATTTGAATTATTAACAACAATAAGGGAATGGTGAGAAACGGAGAAATAGACCAATGACCAATCTATATAAAAATAAAGATAGCAAAAGGCGAAAATAGTAACTAAAACGAGTGAAATATGATGAAAGTATCAAATACATAAATATTGGAATAACCATATTCAATATCCACGGAAATATATATGAAAAGGAAAATATGTATTTAAGGAAGTACTAAAAGTGTTATTTTCACAAGCAGCAGTTTTATATTTTGGGATAGTTGTAATCACTACTCTTGTATGTGTATATGTATTCCAAAGGAAATTTTGTAGAGAACGGGGGAAAAGTCCCTGTCACTTCACAATTTGAATTCTATACCACAAATAATAACGATTGTTCATGAAGAAACTTCCCCTCTCACATTATAAATCACTGATGTTTTTTTTATTTTTCCGATAGATGGCGATAGTAGCCGCATAAAAATCTTTTTCTCCCCCTTACGTTGGACGGAAAACACACTATCAATCTCTTTCGAATCAATTGGAAACTGGCGGAGAAAATGGAAGTTTGGGGAGATTTTGCTGTACATATATTATAATATTTTCGCTCTATGCTTTCTCAATTCTACTTATTTTCCTCCTGAAAAAAAGTTGCCAGCGTGATGTAGTATTAGAAATGTAGCTGTCAGAGTATTTTTGAAATGAAGAAAAGTCATTTTATGCAAGAGATCGAGATCTCAACCAGGAGTTCGAGAAAAATTTTCAGAAACAAATTCAGTTTTCTTTAAGCATAATTTCTTTCGTGCATAATCTATATTTTGAATACACAAATATGAATTTTGTGTATTAAAATATAGGTTATGTATTAAAATATAGGTATTAAAATATAGAATAATATCTATTTCTATATTGTTTTTAGGATAGTCATAAAGTACATTAAGAACTTTGTAAGGAATGGTTCATGAACCATTTGCAACAACCACACCAAATTTCACACAAATTCTTCGGTTATTCCAAAGATATCGGTCATTGCATTTCATTTGCATTAAATTCAGATTAGTTTCAATGTTAATGCCTTGGCTTTAGATCTCTTATTCGAGTAGGCGGTCTGTACACTATTACTTCTAGGCACTGTAGCTAGAGGCCTTGAAGAATGGAAGGCTGTCCTAAGACAAATTCTGAAGGAACTGTGATGCCAAGTAGTAGAAGTAGCATTTATAAATTCAATTAACATGTTTTTTTATTATTCGAATGTATGAAATAAAAAGTGGTTACTTTCCACGTAGTTGCCTTATTGCAAGATTTTTGATAAAAAAAATATATATCTTTTAATTACTGACGCGGTTGTATTTTCTCTAAATAAAGATTTGCCAAAAATAAATCGTTTAGTAAATTCAAAGGAAAGGGACTGTTTTAGATAATATTTTGACCAATCTCTTGGCTTAAAAAATTGAAGCAGACTCTGCAGTAGAAAAAAACAAACATTCATACTATATATACAGGGTGTCCCCAAAACATTGACCTCAACTTTTATTCCTTAAATATTGATCTTAGACATATATAATGAATTACAAAGTTGCGTAAAAAAGGCACGGAATTTTATGAAATCGATAGAAATTTTCAGAGGATTAAATTTGAAGAAATACAAAATTTAAATTTTTATACGGCCCCTGTACAAAAACATTTTCAATGAGTTAAATGTGTCCCATACACAATTAAGGGAATGTACAAAATTTCGGCATTTTGTCATAAAAAGTCCCAGAGATATATTTAAGCAAAATTGTTAAAGGATTAATCATGCGCATAGCACCGGCGCACGTCGGAACGAGTATAAAACGGCCTCGAGCGGCATGGCCAGTTGAGGCAGAATTTCGCAATTGCTGTGGTACGGGGCGTTGTTAACAATCAAAAAGGACGAAAGATGTCACAAAGATGCCAGCTGGACATGTTTTTGAAGGGACGAATTAGGAATGCTGGAATTCGGTCGATCCCTAACTGAAGTGTCTCGAATTTTAAATGTGCTTCAGTGTGTGATTTTCAGATTGTGGCAGAGGTTCCAAACCACTGGAGATCTTACCCGACGACCAGTACCAGGTCGACCAAGAGTAATATCCACTCGGCAAGACCAATATTTGATGATAACAGCGCGACGTCAGAGGAACCTTTCTGCCAGACAACTGGGTTCAGCCCTGACAGCTTTTGAAAAGCATTTCCTCTGACAGCCTTTCCTTTTAAAAAATAATAAATGTTCTAGGGGTGATGGACGTCGCCGTTCTGTCGGTGGCGCATGTTGCCTGGTTGGTCCTGGGGATAACACTTTTTCCCGACCGTGAAGCAAAACCTTTTAAGTCCTTGTTGGCAAGGGGCACGGGCTGGGTTACAGAAGTCCTGACAGTCGCCACAGGAGTCACTATTTCGAGACAAACTGTTTACAGGAGACTCAGACACGTTGGTCTCCATGCCAGACGATCAGCAGTTTGCATCCCCCTGACGTCTGCACAGAAACACGCTCGTTTACAATGGGGTTTGGAACATCGGCAGTGGAGTGGACAACAGTGGGGCAATGTCATGTTCAGTGACGAGTCCAGGTTCAGCTTGCAAACTGATTCTCGTCCTACCACGATCTGGAGAGAACGTGGAATGCGTTTTCACCCAGGAAACATCACGATGCTGTCCATTTCTTTCTTGTTAGAAGTACCTAGAAATTATTTACTCCTTTAACAATAGTGAGTAGTATATATAATGTAAAAAAATGTCCATTTTAAATCAGAAACATGCAATACCTCAAAACACACATTTTATAGTCCTGCAAATGGTGTAATTTAAAAAATGAAATATTACATGTAAAATTAATATTTTTGTAACAAATTGTAATATAATCATTTAAAAAAAAATTAATTATCGAAGTAAGAAAATTTAAATATCCTAGCCTTCGAGAAAATTAAGAAGCTGACTGTTATTGATTGTATACCAATTATATTTTGATTTGCCTAATTTGTTTGATATATATACAGCTGCATGTGGATAAAATTTTCGATGAGAACTTCTAAACAATGGCATTCATTTATTTACTGTTAAAAGTAATTGCAAAATGTGTAATAACTTAATAATATTAAGTGCATTTCATTTTTTTCTTATTTTTCCTGTTTCAAATAAAACTTGCAAAATATCTCGAAAACGATGCATATTAGCGTTCTATATAAATGATGATATTCGTTTTAAGTGAAAATTCAATTAAAATATCTATTTTTGTAACATTTTTAAACATTTTGCTTTTCATGCTCATCTTATTTTTGATTTTAATTGTTCGAAAAATTAATGGCCTTCTTCTGTCCTATTCACACGAAAATTAATGAGTCTCTAATATTTATTGATTGAAGAAGTATTGCCAAATTGTATTCTGTTTTATTGATTTATTACAGCGATATCATTGCCAAAGACTCTGTGTTTCTTTCAGAAATACATCAGGGGGGGGGGGGCTAAGCTCCTTTCGGAAACATCCACTCCTCCCATCCCCCCAGATATATTTTATGTTACCGGACCAAATGAAAATAAATTCAGAAACTCATAAAATACTTTTTGTGATTTTTAACGTAGTTTCCACTTCTTATGTAGCAGCATTTAGATTATTATTATAAATTTTATTTCGCGATTGACTATTTTCAGAATGACATCTTGTAGCTATAATTAAATATTTATTATTTAAAAAAAATAATTCATCATTTTGTTTAGTCGGAGCATCTTTTTCTCTCAATGTTTGAATAAGTATTTGCTATATATATAGTCATTACTTCTATATATGTATATAGTAATTACTTCTATATAGTAGTTGGTTAAAATCATAGATAATTTGCCCCTTTGAGGTTATATTCTCCTTCCTCCAGACAAATAGTCCTGAAAGAAACACTGCACAGATAGACAGACATCATTGAAAATATGATCGATTAGTTCAAGGATGCTCAACACTTTGTAAATTTATCAAAATCCGAGCGTTTGGTTTTTGACCCCCATCACAATACTTTTCTTTTCCTATGTGCTGCAGGAAAATAAATTAAATATAAAAAGGATATTTTTGTAACTGGTGTGATATTTATTATACTTCCCTCACTAATCAGAAGTAAGTATTCGCACATATCTTTTTTAAAGACCTATACGTTTTTGAAGGGACTGATTACAAACACAGAGTAAATATTCTTTAGTTTTTTGTTATCGATCGGTCTGTCAGTCAGTCTATCGCTAATCGAGGTACCCCGTTGCTCACCGAAACTGCTAAACCAAATGAAGTCACATTTTGAACACAGTTAGGCTGTTATTCGGTCCAATGATTATTATTATTATTTTAATTATTCTCCGATTTATTATTATTTTTTTAATTTTTCACTAGTCATTCGCAATTTGAGCAAATGTCGTTTTCGCAACATTACAATACTACTACTTAACCGACTAAAATAGAATTTCGTACGAATATGGTTAGTTATATACTTGAAAAAATATTCTAAGTGGGCATTTCTGCGCACCACTCTGCAAGCATAATATGAAAAATATATATAAGGAAAGTACATGATTAAAATGCAAAATTTAAAAGTTCCAATTAAATAGTAACATAATTTCAATTATACTCAAAAGTGGAAATAATTTAGAAAGTTTAAGAAATTTGCCGTATTTTGTTTTACTTTTCATTTACCAGAAAAAACGAAAATTCTTCGAAGTTCATCATTTTTTTCTGATGGCTTACAATAACAAAATAAAAATTAAAAAGTTTGGAGCTCTACATCTGAGACAGTTGGTTTAGAAAATAAATTTTGATTGATTTCTAATTAATTTAAAAAACTACATTCTTTCCCATTAACTTTTGTAAATACTCAAATGCCAAAAAATGTTGTATTCTATTGAATTCTTGCTGCATAACTTAAAGGCTGAATATAATATATGTAAATGATATTTTTATGATCCGATGTAATTCGTTTAAAGAGTTCAAGTTTTTATATTAACAATGGCTTTAAAGCGGCGAGATGTGAATATGTTGAATATTGTCTTCGGTTTTAAAATTACTTCATTCAAATTACAGTAGTTACTTTTCAAATTAAATGAAGCTTTAGCTGATATCTTGATAATCAAAAATTTAAGTAATTCAAAAAAGTAGAAATTGGCCGTAAATAGCTTAAGTAATATTAATACATACTTTTAATTTAAGAAAAAATAAATACAGTATTAGGTAATGAAAACGCACATAGAAAAAGAAATCTAAAAATTGATCAAAACGAGAAACAAAGAACTTTTTGGTTTCTAAACTGTCATATGTTAATAGAAACAATTTTAAACAATTATAAAATAATTTTATCTTGCTTACCTAAAATGCTAGATGAATATTTTAGATAATATCAAGTTCCACTGTATAACATTTAGAAAGAAAAAAAAAAACTATTCTTTGCGGCAAGAAAAAAGATGTTTTACGTTTCTCACCGAAGCGTACGACTGGACTGATTCACCCCAGAACAAATCTCGCGCGGAACAAAATGATTGATAAACACATGTTTCACAGCCGATGGGATGTGTATGTACCATAAATTCTATAATGGTCCACATATGCCTCAAGATGTTTTTTGAGATTTGTTCTCGTTCAATTTTCTAATTATTTTCAATGCGGATACCTGTTTCGGCATAGATGTGAAAAAAGTTCTTTATTTATGTGTCTGGGTGATTCGGGGAGATGATTTCCTGATTTGGAGCGTTAGCAAAGGATGGGTTGGCACGGCAATTCTGGGTGTTCTGGGCAGGGCAATTCTGGGTTCCCTATTGTTTCAAGCAAAATGTCCTCTCTTATCGAATTTTTTCATGGAATAGTTAACAAAAACCAGTTTCACATAAAAGCTTGTGCAGTTCACAGATAATGGTCAATATACCGCCCTAGACGTACTGTTGATAGTTGTACTGGACGCGCTGTGAGCTAAAGTAATTAGTTGTTAGTTGTGTTGCAAGATAAACAATTAGGGCGACGTACTGGAAGCGATCCCATTTAGCCCTCTAGTCCACTTTTCAAAGGGGAGAATGAATTATAGCCGTTTTCACTCTTTTATCAGGGACCAAATGTTTAACATTTATTCAGTATTTTTGTTTTACGTTTTAACGCATACAACTGCCCTTGTAAATGCAGTTGCTCGCGCTCCAGAATTTTTTTTTTTACTTTCCTTATATACATAATGTATAAGAAAAGTATTGTGACGGGGTCGAAAATTCGAATTCGAGTTCTCGACGGGAGAGCACGTTTCAAGCTTCCCTGATCACGAATCGAACATTTTTGAAGTGATGTCTGTGTGTGTGTGTGTGAAAGTATGTGTGTGTGTGTGAAAGTATGTGTGTGTGTTTGAAAGTATGTGTGTGTGTGTGTGTGTCAGTGAGTCTGTGGAGACGATATCTCGCGAACGAATAGAGCGATTCGAATGAAATTTGGTACAAAAATTACAATCCGTGAATACTGGAAGTCTATTCTTTTTAAACGCAATGGAATGTCTAGAACCCCCCTAAATTTTCGAGTGAAATGTTGAAATAATCATCAAAATATCAAAACCTTTTCTTTAAAAAACGATTGACATCAACTTTAAAACGCTAGCATGGACCGTTCTCGAGAAATTGCACATTTTTCAAATAAATTTATCAAAAAATCCCACAAATTAAAAAAAAATATAAACTGTTGAGATACATGTTCACTTTTTATATGTAATATCATGCGATAAATTTGGTGACGTTATTGTTGTGGATCCAGTTCGTTCCATTCATGAGAAAAGATACTTTGAGTAACACTTTTGTATTTGAACGCCAATAGTTTTATCTGCTATAAGAATAACTTATTTCACCGTCCATAACGCTTGGCGGTATTTTGGCGACGAATTTGGCGGAATGTCGCCAACTTGGCGACATTTTAAATGTTGCCAAATTAACGAAAATCTCGCCAAATGGGCAAAAACCACGCTAAATCAATTGGCGACATTTCAAATGTTGCCAAATTAACTAAAATCCAAATGGGTAAAAATCACGCTAAATCAGTAAAAATGACGACTCATTGTCGAAAATTCAATATCTTGGAAAGAATATAAGTATCCACTATAAGAATAACCTAATTTTTTTTACTGTAAAAGTAGTAAATTCATTGCATTATATAAGGAAAGTCATGTGCTTCCCACATCAGATTTTTTATTTAAGAGCCAGAATTTATTTTTATTTAAAATATTTTTTTTATTAATATTTTTAATTTAAGTTGGCTGAAATGCCGCCCTTAAAATGTGCCGCCCCAAGCAAGTGCTTTGTTGGTGCCTTAAGCTGGCCCTGTTTAAAGCATTTTTGAAATTGAAGCTATGGGTCTACAACCAACGGTTCAAAAATTTTTCGATTGTTCACTTTCTATGGGACACCCTGTATACAGGGGAGAGGCACAATGTAAGTTTTCTGGCAGGTATCTCTATCACATATCTGAATACCTATCACACCCGTCCTGTGTTCACGTACATCACCTTTTAAGAAGCTTGGACATAAACTAGTTGGATTAAAGTTATTTCAGTTCTGACTTTCATATCAGTCTCTTTTTAACAAAATAAAAATTTCAGCAATCATTTTACGTAATATAAATATAAAAACTCTATGCTCAAAAAGAGACAAAAATAATATATGATTTTAATTTCTATCTAATAAATATTGTTTTCCCAACCATTTCGGATTTTCATATTTTGATGGAAATACACATTTTAGGACTTTGTAAACACCTTGCAATAATATTAATCTGTGCAGGCTATATATATGTATCCTTGTAGGGTTTTATGAGAAGAAGGTAGAAGAAGTATATTTAACGAAAACGAAATTTAATACACGGTGTCTCAGAGTTTTATCATTTTGGTATTTATTGCTGGTGGTAAAAATTGTACCATACCACTGCTTATGTGGAAATATTTTTTTTATAAAATAACAATTTGAATTTTACTATAGATAGAGCTCAAATGTATAATTTGGCAAATTTGAAATTAGCATTAAATTCCGGATAAGAATGAGGGAGGGGAATCACTAAAGATTTTTCATTTCCGGTTTTATTTCCACTTCTGGTAAAAATGAATTCCTAAAACATATATTTTCCTTAAACATAAAGTGACTACAGATAGAGCTTAGATAATGATTGATATGAATTCGGTATTAAATTCTGGAGGTATGAGTATTAAATTTTGAAGTAAACTTTAAATTTTGATTGAGAAGGGGGGTGCGTATCAGAATCTGGCCGCGGGCCCCATGTTTTATTGTGGGGCAACTTATTCCTCCTGTGTGTCTTTTTTCCTGCAGAACACCAAAGTAAGCTGAATGGAACTTCGAGAATTGTCCTATCTTCCCATTTATTGTGTAAAAGATGATCAACTTTGTCAACAATTAAAAGATGATCAACAGAGGTTGTCCTTTTGAAAGTTCTTTCTTGGACGCACTTTTCCTTTTCCAGCAACTAAGATTTCTCTTCTACGGCTCTGAATCAACCCAGGTAAAGTGTTCATCCTGTTGGTTGTTTCTCCGCTAAACACAAATGATGACTTCTTGTACTGACCTATTTTCATATTTATCACAGTGAAAATGAGATTATTTTCCGTAGCGTCGGTGGTATAACGGTTAGCATAGCTGCCTTCCAAGCAGTTGACCCGGGTTCGACTCCCGGCCGACGCAGTGTTTTTTTTAGTTTAAATTATAAATAATATATATTTGTTTAAGTATTAAAAATGTCTTCCTTTTAAGTTTACCGATAAATGAAGCATCAAATGAAGTTTCAATAAATTCTCAACAGATATTTCATAAAATTAGATACAGCTGTTACTGTCCTACGAAACTTAAGACATATTCTGAGTTTGAATAAGTTTTCATTAGCTTCCTTGTCAATTTGACTGTACTTTTTCTCAGTTTGTGTCAAGTAATGGGTAACGCAAAAGTAATGCATTTCTTTGTTTATTTGCTAATGACCAGGCACTTGATACATTCAATCATTCGCCTATACATCCGTCAGAATCTTGAACCATTTAGCCGTCACAAGATGTTGCTCCGGCGCACAAGCGGACTCAAAACACACTACGTTCAATAGCACAACATCCATGTTTGTACTTGGGACTCGAAACCACAACCCAGCAACCAAGCGAGCACGAAGATAGGCTTGCATTGACCGCTCAGACCAACGAGTTAGTATACTACCTCGATGGCTTAGACACCACTTCGGCTGAGTTTATTTGTACCATCTGGTAAACTATAGGAAAGGACTAATCCAAGTGCAAAGGGTGAATTATCAACAGCAATAGCAAGTTGCAATTCTGGGTTGTATGCTATCAAAACTTTATTTGAACCTGTTAATTTTGTTAAAGACTTAATGCTTTTACCTATTCCACTGAAACTTAACATTCTTCTTGAATAATTCATTTAAAGGTTGAAGAATAGTGACTAAATCTGGTAAAAATTTTCTATAATAATTTACCAAACCCTAAAATGCTTTTTATTTCGTGGTATCACTTGGTTTCGATGGACGTAGAATCGCAGAAATATTTTGTTGCAATCCCCATTGGAAAAGTTTGATGCAATACCCATTTATCTTTTACATGACAGCAATACCGAACTTTTCTTGAGATTATTACCAGAGATTTACCAGAGACTCAATTGTGCTTCATTTAAGTTAACATGCAAATCATAATCCTGTAGTCTTCTTAGCACTTCACATAGTCTTTTATTATGAATTGTAATTTAGGACCCGAAATCAAAATAAAATCTAAATAAATCATTTCTACAGGAATTCCTTAAAATAATTATTCCATTGTTCTCTGCCAAATAATTGAAGCAGTTTTAATTCCGAAACACAATTGTGTACACTTAAATAATCATTTAGTTGTAAGTATAAGTTGTAAGTAAGTATGCAAATTTGCATTACATAACTGACGTCAGACTATAACTAAAATGTCAGCTCAGTTATCACCAGAGGGAGCTGCAGAAGGATCCAGGTACGAGAAACTTGGAGGATGCATATATCTGTCCTGCAAGGTACTTTTTCTGTGAGAATGTAATAATTACAGCTAGAATAAAGGATGAAATTGTGCCTTAATTGTTTAACTCTAACATTAACGAATACAACACTGGCGACGAGGACGGTCACTATCTTTTCGAAAAGCCCTTTTTCCAAGCAAACGTAAGACAGCCATCTTGAAGAAAAATCATCCTTCAAATTTTCCTGACAGCACTGAAGTTGGAAACTTGACATCGGAGTGAAAATAGAGCCAGTAGAGATGGTGGAAAATTCGGGATTGCGGAACTAACATCTTACGGTGTCACATTTCAATGACGGTTTTGAAAGTTGGGCTACCTGCATCGAGTGACTTGAAATATTATTTTGAAGTAAAAGATACACCGGTGAATAAAAAGGTACTTATGCTAATAACGTTAGTATACCGTCAAAAATATACAGTAAACTGAAGAATTTGGTAGCTCTGGACAAACCTAAAGGTAAAACATTTGATGAGCTAGTGGAAGTATTAAAAAAATAACTGGATCTCACTTCATTACTCGTGGCCGAAAAATATATCGTTTTCATAAACGTTACCAACAAGGTGAAAATATGCAGTTATTCGTGGCTGATTTAAAAAAGCTGTGACTTTGGGGGAAACTTAGAGGATAGTCTGAGGAACCGATTTGTCTGTGGATTAAAGAATGAAACAATTCAGAAATAGCTGTTGCAAGAAGATAATCTCACCTTCAAGAAAGCGAAGGATTTTGCGACTGCCGTGAAGATTAGAGCTACAGAACCATCTCGATATCAAAATAAACAATGCGAGCCGGGACCCACAAAGAAAGAGAAAGCATCAATTAAAACTCTCAGCAAAATGTAGGTTCTTTCATTGTAATTCTAGTTAACATTTTGCTAATAAATGTCTCGATAAAGAAAAAATATGCTGGAAGTATAACTTGAAAAGTTATGTACAGTCTCATTGTAAAACCATGTATGTAATGTTAAAAATCATGACAAAAATAGAATCATGTTAAATGTAAAAATTTATGGTAAACCGGCGAATATGCAAATGCTGGTTTGTGTGTGTCTCTGATGCCTATACTGCTAAAATAAATCCACTTAATGTTCGAAATAATAATATGGTATTAAGCGCATTTGGTGGGAAGAAATTACACTAGCTGGTGATGTTTCTGTCATAGTAAACCTTAGCGATAAAGAAAAGATTAAAACTTTTCTTTATCGTCAAGGTTTATGCAAAAATTATGCAAAAAAAAAAAAAAAATGCAAATTTATGCAAATATTTATGCAAAAAAAAAGTTGAAACTTTATTTGATTGAGATTTCCAATTAAACTGAAAAGAAATGAACATTCTTGAAAAAAAAAATAAATAAAGATCTTCAAGCAAAGGCAGGTAATTTTGAAATTCTAAAACTTCTGACAGAATATTCTGAAATATTTGATGCAGGTATCGGTAAAATGAAAAAAAAGAAATCAAAGCACGGCTTTACTTAAAGGAAAATGTCACTCCCAAGTTCTTGCAAACCTTGTTCCGTCCCCTATGAGTTAACTTTACGTTTGGTAAGTGAATAAGAAAGGTTACAAAAAATGAGCAATGGGTTAC
Organism: Amaurobius ferox; assembly: GCA_951213105.1. NCBI lineage: Eukaryota > Metazoa > Arthropoda > Arachnida > Araneae > Amaurobiidae > Amaurobius > Amaurobius ferox. The sequence continues at coordinate 29,273,997 of OX578149.1, forward strand.
TCCAATAGTGTCAATAGTAAAACCAGATGAACTATCAATAAGTACAATACACTTTGTGTGAAGGGTTAGAAAAACTTGTATAAAAGCACAAATAACACAATAATGCAGCATACAACTGTTTCGAGGATAAGCTGGATCCCCTTCGTCAGTGCAAGAGAACCAGAAAACTCGAAGTCCAAAAGAGGAATGGGGTTATTCCTCTTTTTTTTTTAATTCTTTTCAGATGGACTATGCGTATAATAGGATATTTTAAAGTCACCGCAAATGCTGTTCTAGTTGGTAATGATTATCCGTTGCCAGGAATAGAAAATTCACAATTTTCAGAGGGAAGATTCTTTAGCAAAATTGATTTAGCACAAGCTTATTTACATCTGGAGATACATATGGCGCGATTAGAAATGTGGAACATTCTATACAACTTGTACGAGCTCGTATAAGCTTCTCATTATAAACTTCCCATTATAATATTCTCATTATAAACTTCCCTTTGGATTTCATTGGATCATGCGAATTTTTGTCACAAACTTATTTTTCGGCCTGAAAACTCAATTTGCGAAGTTTACCAAATGGAAAAAATTCTATGGGCGATTCTATAAATACAGGAATGTTTGGAGTATCAAAAATTAAAAATTTTGAGTACGTTTCAAAAATTTTAAAAATAATTCACTAATACGTTTCAGGAATTATTTATTTAAAATAAAGACATCGGCAGCGTTTAAATGTTCGCATTTTCTTATGTTTTTGTATTTGTCCTTTTTTTTGAGTCATTTTAATGATATTAATTAACATGTGAATGAAAAGACATAATTTGCAAATAATGTGCAGCCAGAATTATTATACTAGTTTTTATCATATTATGAAACTCTTTTTTCACTGATCTTTTTTTTTTCTCTTCACTAGAAGTTTAAAGGTGGGATTTTATTTTCTGTCTCAATGACTCCATATTTTATTTTCCAGTCCTTGAGTGTTTATATAAAGCTTCAAAAAATAAGTGGAGTATGTAACAAACTATTTTCCTTTTCAATCACTTTATCTGTATACTTACCATTATTAATGTTCTTGAAAGTTAAACATCTCTTGTACTCATTCTAAAACATTTTAACGTAAATATCTACAATTGTACATGAGTTGTCTCCTTACAATAACATTGTGTATATACTTTACAGCAATATCATTTAATCTCTCTTCAGAATTTCTTAAATACGTCATCAAAGATCTGAGCCTCGAAATTGTACTCTAGGTGTTCATTGGGTGCTTGTTTAAAGGCAGTATGGCTATTACAGCTATTAGCTGATGAATTGTCGGACAGTCCAGAAGCATATTTTCCCAGTGTTGGTCAACATTTTAGAATGGAAATATTAAATATATATTAAGTTATGGTAGGTGGGATAGCTCAGCGGTTAGACTACGGGAATTGCATTCGAAGGACAGTTTGATTCCTAACTCTGATCAAACTGTTCAAGCAGAGTGCGTTTTTAATATGTGGGTCTGAAAGTCCTTCTGAGAGGTTGGTGATAAGGGGAAGGAGGGCACGGTCCATGTAAATGTCGCCCCCACTGGGTTCCGGTCTAAATTGGGCGGTATCATCGAGGTGAAATATAGGTAGAGAGATTTATGGCAACCTTTCTGTGACCACTGAACTAAGTCACATGACTTATGCACTTCCCTACGCGCATGTTTTCTGGCGCATCTCACGTTCCATTGCAATTGCATTACGTTTTCGAAAGTGAGAAGTGATGTCGCACTTTTGCTTTTGGTTTTAAGCAAAAGATGGCAATGTCCTGCGCTGCATATGGATGTACGTCAAAGTTTATCAAAGGTGGAGACATTATGTTTCACAGATAAGTCGTTTTCATTCATTTTAAAACATATTTTATATAAAATAAGGAGTTAATTAGCATGTACGACCATGCCGTCCTATAATAAAAGTAGATTTTCTGGCATTGTAAATAATGTATAGACTTGTAATTATTTTTAAAATAAAATATTTTATATATATTTGTGTACTTTCATAAATTGTAACTCCATAAATGCTTAAAATTAGAAGAAAAAATAAAATGAAAGTGAAACTTTTAATACGCCTAGTTTTCTATCTTGGTGACATTTTTTTACGCCAACTGGGATTGTTTACATTTTCATACTCTTTTCTCCTGACAATGTTTCATGCCATATAATGCTATGAAATGATTAATAACTCCCAAGAAATTTATATAAATATCAGTAAGTACACATTCAAAATTGATATTTTTTGCTGAGCTATATTTTTCCAGACTTATAACAATAAATACAGTGTATGGCCGTAAATATAATTTTTTCTTAAGAATTTAGCATAAACGATTACTTTTTACACTTTCTTTTAGTATTTACCGTCTTTGTATGTACATTAAAAAATACTCGTTAAAATTTTCAAAAAAGTCCTTTACTGTATATGTAATGTATCAAATGAAATTGAGCAATTAAAATGTGATTTGAAAATATTTTTGTGATTATGAAATGTATAAAGTAACCATATAAAATTAATATCCATCTATGATAAGTGCAAAAATACACTAAAATGCTTTTCAATTCAGTTTTTGTATATTTAAAACTTTTATTAAAATGTTAGCTAATTCCTATTATTTTTATTAATTATCCCAAAGATGAAGAAAGATCTGGGAAACAACTGAAAAGAGAAAAGTTTTAAGCATCAAAATATGCTAAATTGTGCTATATGTGCAAAATATGATAAATTATATCAAAATATGCTAAATGAAAAAAAGTTAACGTTTAATCATTTTAAACAATTATTTATTATGCCTAGTGTTCTATAAAGGCTGGAATAGTCGGTGGGGGGATAAGGATGTTTTTTACAGAAACTTGGGAACAAAACTGATTTATGTTTTCAACTTTGGCTTTTTTCCATATCTTAAAAATGAAGAAATCTAAAGTGTCTCGCTGTCTGATGAATATATAAAGCAAAGAATGAGATTTGAGATAATTAAAAAAAAACATATATAATAAGTCGCCGGGTAAATTCATAAAAGATTCAGAGTAATACTTTTTTTTGAATTAGAATGCGAAGATATCATTCCTTTATGTTAAAAATTGGAATTGTGAAAATATTAAATTTTGGAATGCAACAACATAAGTATAAGAAATTTCATAACACATATTTTAAAAAATTAAAAATAATTTTAAATATGAAGAAATTATTGTCCTATAGATTCTATTAGCTTTTTGAAACTTCGTTCTTTGATCCTTTTAATGGTGTCAAAGTAGTACTATATTTGATCAGTGAGGAACTGATTTGTGGGAAAATGTTTCAAAATTGTGTGCATTTAAATAAAAAATTGCTAAAAAATAATTCAAATAAAACAAAATGTTTTTGGATGTGAGTTAAAGTAAAACTGTACCAAATTTCTTAGCTGTGAGTCACCTCAATTTTTCTCTATGCAACCAACAAATATGCAACCAACAGACATATTGTCTTTAATTATATATAATTAATAGATTATATACCATACATAATTTGTATTCCATATTAAATTTTATTTGTGTGCCATTAGTTAACCTTATAATGTGAAAAAAAAAATGTTTTTCTGAAGTTAACTTGGATTTATTCATAACATATTGAGTGAGCTGTTACCTTTTATATGGGCATTCGACGTATATGCTTAAAAACTAAAGATCCCTGGGATAAGCATAGGAATCATTATTCACTCAGTGAAAATATGTATTTAATTATAATAAAATTATAAAATGGCAATGTTAGTTTTTTTTTTATTTTAAACTTTGAAAATATGTTAATATTTCTAAAAATCATACATTCTTAAAAGTCTTAATATATTACTTAGAAATAAAATGATTAGTTAGATTAACTATACTTCAGACATCTAATGTTTTCTAAATTGTAGAATACATCAGTAGAAAACCATGTATTATACGTCAAATGTAGAACACACATTTTACTTGCCCAACTCTGGTGGCTATAGCATTTTTTTTACATTGAAGGTAATTGTATTGCATTAATATTAATTTTTAAAGGATGGCATTTTTCAAAACATTTTTAGTAAGTAAACTAATGAAAAATTAGTCTTTGTCTTTTCTGTATGTCTTTAAAAACATTTTTAAAAGTTTGTAGTTTAAATTGCTTTCTGATTCTGTTAAATTTTTTTTTGTTATAATTAATTGCTTCTTTATTTTATGTACGGGATGAAATAATATGCTTAATACATGTGACCTAAATTTTATGTATACAGATTACTATTTATGTATGAATTTGACATAAAATAAAGAAAGTTTTTAGTCTAATGTTTGTATTTTCTTTTATATTTATTACTTTCCTTATATACAATAATGTATAAGGAAAGTATTGTGACGGGGTCGAAAATTCGAATTCGAAATTTCGACGGGAGAGCGCGTTTCAAGCATCCCTGATCACGAATCGAAAATTTTGGAAGTGATGTCTGTGTGTGTATGCGTGTGTGAAAGTATGTGTGTGTGTGTGTGAAAGTATGTGTGTGTGTCTGTCTGTCTGTGGAGACGATATCTCGCGAATGAATGCAGCGATTCGAATGAAATTTGGTACAAAAATCACAATCCGTGAATACTGGAAGCCTATTATTTTTAAACACAATCGAATGTTCAGAAATCTCTCTAAATTTTCGAATGAAATTTTGAAAAATCGTCAAAAATCAAAACCTCTAATAAAATTACGTAAATAGACATTTCTTATGTAATTTTTCATAAATTTGACATAACGATTGACATAAATTTTAGAACGCTAACGTGAACCGTTCTCGAGATATTGCACATTTTTTAAGAAAAATATCAAAAATTCATATAAAATAAAAAAATATATATTTTCTATTGAGAAACATGTTCATTTTTCATATGTAATACCCTGCGATAAATTTGGTGACATCATTCTCGTGGATCTAGCTCTTTCCATTCATGAAAAAAGATACTTTGAGTAATACTTTTGTATTTGAACGTCAATAGTCTGCTGTAAGAACGCCATATATCTGCTGTAAGAATAACTTATTTCTCCGTCCGTAACGCTTGACGAGATTTTGGCGACGAATTTGGTGGAATTTCACCAACTTGGCGACTTTTTCAATGTTGCTAAATTAACGAAAAACTCGCCAAATTTATAAAAATGGCGCTAAATCAATGAAAATGACGACTCATTGACGAAAATCCAATATCTTGGAAATAATATAAATATCTACTATAAAAATAATCTATTTTTTATTGTAAAAGTAGTAAATTCATTGTATTATATATGGAAAATCATGTGATGCCCACTTCAGATTTTTTAATAATGCATCTATAAGGGAATCAAATCATGCGTATAGCTATGCACAACCTTATAATCATAAAAATTGTCAGGAGAATTTTAATTTCAGTTCATTAATAGATATATTAAATTCTGAGTATACCGTACGTATGTTTACATAGTTTTATTTACTCGTACACCATTGCACGTTAATTTAATTAAGTAAAATAAAACAAAATGATTTTTAACTAAATAGTTTTAACATTCTCATGCATATGGCTTAAAGAATTAATTTTTTTCTGCATAAAGTTTTAGATAGAAATTGTGGAACATTTCTATGTTTTTCTGGGTTTTTTTTCTGTTTAATTTTATGTATACTATATCAACCAGTGGTGAATTATGTATTGATATACCACACCCTTCTGATATAAAGTGGGTCTTTTCCATCCACATATTTGTAAAAGTGAGCAGTAAAATTTTCAAAACTGAAAATATTTTAAAATGTTTATTCATTTTCCACTCCTTCCCTGCATTTAACAGGGTGTTGTTCTATTGATAAATATGAACTAATAACGCTATTTTATTAGAAAATTTAAGTCATTAACTTTTGGAAGTTAATGCCTTGCAAGCAGCATTTTGATTTATTATAATAACATTGTGTCCAAATATTTTTACAAACCTTTTTTTCTTGGTTCAAGGAAATGTAAAGCAACTGTTGAATAATCTGGGAATAATATTTAAGATTTTGAATGGTTATAAACAATTGTATATTGCTCAGCTATACTTCTAAAGTTGAAAATTGGCATTGAGGCAATTTTGCACTTCAGTTTGTACAAAGAAAAAATGTATTTTATTAAAAATAAACTTTTACTGAAGTAAGAAAATAATTTTAGTGGCACTTTTGAAACATTAAAAGATATGGTAACTCTAATGACTGAATGTATATTTTTAAAATTTTAAACTTCATACAAGTTTTTTATTCATTATTAAAATGTTGATGCATTAATATTAAACATCAAGAATCTTAAATAATATAATTGATGGGTTTTTTCGAAAGTAAGGACAATTTAACTGATGATTTTATTAATTGAATTGAAAACAAGTAAAAATGTATTTTCTTTTCAAGTACACCCTTTTCTTAGTTGTATGTGACTTAAATGTATGGATGCAACAGCATATAAAATGTTTGCTCCGGTTCCAGAGTATTTCACAGACTAACATTAAGTTATTCCTCAATGCATTTCTCTCACGGTTCCTGGACGGACTGGGATAGTAGCAATGAATTAAATTGCTCCGATAATTCAAAATTCAATGAATTTAAATATACCACGAAAGATAATCATATGCTAAATATGATATGATCTTTCTAGATACAATGGATCTCGTATTATTCCCGAATAATGAGTATATTTATATGGCGGGCCCAGGACGGGCTAGCCCGATAAGATTCAAAATCCAAGAAATCAGTATGCACCGTAAAAGATAAAGAAATACTCAGTTTGGACCTTCTAGTTAGAAAATTAAAATATATCACAAAAGAAAACGATAAGCCACATTTCATGTTACTGTGATTAATGGAACTTGATTAGTTAGGACCTAAACAATATGTATTTTGAAGTACATCAGAAACGTAAGAGGTATTCAGCACTATTTTACTTCAGTGCAAAAAAATTATTTTATAGATCCAAGCGCGGCAATAAGTCGCCAAGTCTGGGAGTATTCGATCATAAGTCACGTGATACATGCAGTGGTCATTTTTTCAATCTTTTCTAAATAGCAATGCGCAGTCTACATGTATCTCTGGTGGAAGTGTGGCATTATCCTGGCCGTTGAAAGAGATCTTACATTTTTGGGTAGGTTAGCCACTCTGGGTCGAACAATTGCGTTCGACCCAGCATATTAAGTTGCCCGTCATCCTTCGTGAGTTATCAACTTAAGTTGATAACATTATCAACTTAATAACCTTTCCTATATTAAGTTGAAGCCAATGACAGTAGCGAAGCTTGATAAAATACTTTGGGGAGGCATAAAACCAGGTACGTTTTATGCTGTATATTGCAACAAGGTTACAAACAAATTAAAATATAATAGCTGAATTACAATAATAATAAATGACATTTTGCAATTTTGTTATTATAGTGGAACCCTGGTATTACACTTTACTGTGGAACCGACTGAAAGGCGTCATATGCGGGAAAGCACAATATACGGTAAAGTCTAATATATAAAAATGAAGGCGACACTAACAGAATGAATTTAATATTTATTAAGCTTTACTTTTTCCATTGTTAAAAGTTCCACTTATGATTCATATAGAAAAATTCCAAACGTATCAAAAATGTCAAAACCCCTATAATTTTGCGGTTCGTTAAATCAAATTTGCTATTTACTTTTAAAATTGCTCAGCCTCCAGACAATAAACACCATGTTTGCAAAAAAAAAAAAAACCCGAAATCTTGCCGTGAAGAAAGGAATGAAATCTTGTTCTTGCATGAAATCCCGCAGCTTAGACGCGTCTATCCGGACTTATATGGCAATTAAATGATAGAAATGAGACTGAATGACAACTAAGTGAGAATGCGCACTCATAAATTAAAGAAAATAATAAAAAATCTTGACAAGTTGTTTCCTATCTACCAAATTTCATGACCGTACGTCACTTAGATTTTTCTTTACAGACGACACTGACAAAACTATTTCATTGTTATAAATTTAGAATGAATTATTCAATGTTGTCTAAATGAACGTCCTTCACCTTAATAATACAGATGCAGATAACACCACCCATTTGCCATATCGCCTGCTTTAAACCAAAATCATTCCCACGCTCCGTGTTCTCCATGCGCAACCATGCCAATTGTACAATGCAGGCATAATACGCTCCTTTTATACGCCTTAAATAAGCTTTGATATGTACTAAATAAGTGCGCCTCCAAATAAATAAAAACACTTGAAGTCGCAGAAAAAAGTCATCTTACCCCAGAAGTAGAAAAAAAAAACCGCTACCACAGCGAGTTTTCATTCGGTTGAAGTGAAATTTTCAGAGAACACTCATAATATTGAAATACTTATATATTCCTGAACATGAAAATTAATCCTTTAAATTCACGAATTTAGAAATAGAAAATGAAATAGGTTTGGATTGTGATATATTATTTGCCGGCCACCTGCTTCTGGAAACTGCGATGTTTAACTGATTTGATTGTTTTTATCGCATGCCCAGGATAAAACTAATTTCGTAATAAAGTCGAAATAAATTTCGACGGATTTTTAGCATTAAATGTTCGTTACTTTTAAACTAAATCGAATTAAAATAAAGAAAAAATTTCGCGATCTTTTTCAGGGCTTGAAGTACCTTTATGCAAAATTTCGTCACTAGCTGAAGCTTAGATTTATCGCTACAGACGACATAGACAAGCACCTTTTTTCATTATGTGAAAAAAACAATAATTACATATTTGTCTTTTATTTTAATAATATATTATTGGAAGGAAAGATTTTATACAAGTGTCTTTTATTTTAATAATATATTATTTTCTACTAATATATTATTAATATAAAAGATACTTGGTCGTAAATTATTTTGGTAGACACTGTCCACGTTGTCTTCCCTGACGCTTTGCTTCGCCACTGGTCATAGCTCCATTATTTATGCCATTCTGTTCCGCATCCAATGCAAGAGATTGAAAGATCCGGCAATCAATCTTTTATATTTTACTTTCTCCCGCTGGGTATATTCCAAAGAAAAATTGGCTGAGATCTTTTCCAAACTACCATTTGAATTCTACAATATTCCGAAAAAATAACGTTCACTACCCTGAAAATTTTCCACATCCCAGATCAATCATTCTTGCTTTGTTTCCCGATAGATGGCGGTAGTAGGCTAGTAAAAATCATTTTTTCATCCACGTGTGTGGGAATCCATTATCCATCTCTTCCTAGTCAATCGGGAATTGGAAAGGAAATGAAACATTTTCTAGATTTTGCTGTATATACTATAAATTATTTTTACTTCCTCATACTATGGAATATAGAATAGAGAAGATACTGTTTCCACGAAAATTTTTCTTTCGAGATTTTGATGCCAATGTATGTTTTGGACCTCCTCAACATGTTTTGACTATTTTTAGAGTGATGTCCGTCTGTCTGTCGTCTGTCCGTGGTTGTGTACATTATTACTGCCCTAAATATTTATGGCTTTTCACAAAACTTTTTATTCGGCTTTGTTAATGAAAAATCTAGAATTTTTTGAAATTCAAGTGAAAACTTCAAAATTTATTTGAAATTTAATATTTTTATCATGGCAGCATAGGACAAAATTTGACATAATTATGAGTTTCTTATGGCTCAATGATCCGGGAGCTTAACAGTTTCAATCACTGTAGTGAAAATTAGCCACAATACAATTTTTGTGTTCATGACAGCAGTAGCACGCCTCGGAGAGAGAAAAGTCCCCCCCCCCCCCCCCCCGAACGAACAAAAAAAAATCTTTCGATTGATACTAAATTTAATACATTGTACATTGTCAAATATAGCATAAAAGAATAAAAAATAAACATAAAAATAAAATCGTCGTGCACCCATAAAATAATTGTTTTTCGATATTAACAGAATTTTAAGGAATAATAGAAGTGAAAACATAGAAATGACTTTTATAAAAATGATGGATTGTTAAATCAAAATTTTCGAAGAAAAATTTAAATGAATTGAATGTAATCATTCCTATATATGTCATTTCGATGTTATCATTTCTATTGTTACTCAGAATATCCGAATACAGTTCTTTTATGGGCGCACTACGTTCTTATTTTTAGAGACCAAGAATATTGTGGAAGCTAGAATTTGCTTTTTACTTTTTAGTGCAATTTATTTAAACCGTGTAACTTGAAAAACCTTTTTGCAATATAATAGTTTATTATAATTTGCAGAATTAGCTATCTAATTCAGTGAAATAGGATAAATTTTTAAAAATCTTATGTTTATTGATATTTATCATATTTAATATGTGTCATAAATGTAAAAATTTATAACACATATTATGACCATGAGCGTCCACTTCTCACCTCGTCGTATACGGAGGTTTACAAGCTTTGTCTGTAGGGCCGGTTCTGTGAAATCTCCCGTGTAAATATTCCTCGATTTCACATTGCACTCCTTTCTGAGGCGATATGTTACAACAAGGATGCGTTCTTGTGTATTCACTTTTAATAGGGTTCTGAAAAGAGGTGAAAATAAAAATATGAAATAATTTAGAAATTTTTATATTTATAACACATATTATGTCCTAGAGCGTCCTCTTCTCACCTCGTCGTGTACGGATGTTCGTAAGTTGTTCACAAGCTTTGTCTGTAGGGTCGGTTCTGTGAAATCAACGTGTAAATTTGTCCACTATTTTACATCGCACTCCTTTCTGAAACTGGATGTTGCAACAAATATGCGTTCTTGTGTATCCTCTATTAATAGGGTTCTGAAAGGAGATGAAAATTGAATTATGAAATAATTTATAAATTTTTATATTTATAACACATATGTCGTAGAGCGTCCTTCTTCTCACCTCGTGGTGTATTGATGTTCATAAGTTGTTCACAAGCTTCGTCTGCAGGGCCGTGTAAATCTTTCCGTGAGTTCACATTGCACTCCTTTCTGTTGCGGGATTTTACAACAAAGGTGAGTTTTTGCGTATTCGCTATTAATAGAGTTCTGAAAGAAGATGAAAATTAAATTATGAAATTTTCAAAAAATTTGTATATTTATAACATATATTGTGTCCTAGAGCGTCCTCTTCGCACTTCGTTGTATACGGATGTTCACATGTTGTTCACCAGCTTTGTCTGTAGGGCCAGTTCTGTGAAATCCCCGTGTAAATTTTTTCTTGATTCCACATCGCACTGCTTTCTGATGCGGGATGTTACAACAAAGATCGTTCTTATGTATTCACTATTAATAGGGTTCTGAAAGAAGATGGAAATTAAATTTTGAAATAATTTAGAAATTTTTATATTTATAACACACATTAAATATGATAAATATCATACATGAGTTTTTAAAAATATCACCCCATTTCATTGAAATAGATAGCCAATTGTGGGATACCCTAGCAGGAGGTTACAAAGTCTGGCAGATTCTATAAGTTACTGATTTTCTCAAAATAATTTTTCAGTTTACTTAAGATCCATAAAAGGTGATTATCTCAGCTACCATGGGCATATATAAACTGATAGGTAATCCCTAACATAATTTTTAATGTAAATCTCCGAAGATGACATTGCAAATCTGCAAATTTAAGTAATTTCACTTAAACATCTCTTTCATACCTCACAAATGTCTTCATAAGACGTCACTGTCAACTGCTTTTTTTTTCACAGGGCGATTTTTATTTAGGGTCTTAAAATGGTCGCAAGTTCACAAAGCAGAGAAATTAAATATATTTTCTGACATTTCAATTCTATGTAAAAGAGTAGCATTTAAAAATAAACTAATTAAAAATTAGGCAAGGAAAAGTTTTACAATTATCATTAAAAGTTATTTTCCGTAAGTTGCAAATTAACATAAGTAACCATTAATAAATGCAAATACTTATCTATTCATTTAAATTGTGTATAAACGAAGTATGTATATGACTAATGAAATATGCTTTTAACTAGGCTTGGAAAAATATGTTTTAAAGTGAATACAAAGAATTTTTCGCATGTTAAAAATTAATATAAATGACATTTAATGAAAAGCAAGTGTTCGGATTAGGAATTACAAACTGCTTTCGGCGACACGCATGATCGATTTTTTAATAAGGTCTGTGACTTGCTTTCTTGCAATGGCTGTCTTGTAACTGTCAACCGCGAAACCGTTCGCGGAAAAAAAAATGCCATGGAGTTAGAGTGAAGGAAATAAAACTTCTGTGGATGAAACGCTTGAAAATGCTATACCGATTTGTGAATTATATCTAGGTGTCGCTAATGTTAGTAAAGCGCCATGTGTATCCATTTTACCCAACAGAGGCATCGTATTGAGTATATGTGCTTTTGATTATTTTTAAATTAATATTCCATAATTATCAGTGTAATGAATAAAAAAAATTCACAGTTGTAGGACAGGGATCAAAATATAGGGTGATAAAAATAAATTGAAATTTAAAATAATTTTTAGTACGTATGGATGAGTATTCTTTATTGTTTCAGTTCTAATTTGCATCATGCTACTAATTTATTTCTACGAAATTGACAGTTTAAATAAATTTTCTAAACCTTTCACCATAGAAATATATTTTCTGGTAGGTCGGACGGTCTGGGTCTCAACAACAACAACAACAACCATAGAAATACATATAATGCAGTGGCTCTTTTCTTATCCCAGCGCCACCTGAATTATTGATACAAATGATACTGGTGTTTCCTCAGTATGGAGTTTTAACTCTTTAGCTTTATGAAAAATACACTACGTGAAATGCAAAGAACACAAATTCAAATATTAACTATATTTCAAACACAAAACCACTAAAGATTCGTATTGAAAATTTTCTGAAAGATTAATGACACTTCTGCTATACCCTGTATATTTGAATATCTACTATACCCTGTATATCATTTTTTCTGTAAATAAATATACATACTAATCAAATAATAATAAATAATAACAGTTTAGAACAAATTTAAAATACGTCCTTCATTTTGACTGACTAACCAATGTTGCGCGCAGCCTTCTCGAAGTGACGCATGCGTACACGCACACTATGTGTCCACGCTTTCGGAGAAAAGGAGTTACATTTTATTCCTCCCTGATCGATCCAAAAACCATATCGAGTCTCACATAAAATTCATTAAAAATTAACAAATAGAAAAATTAAAAAAATATCGAAATATTTTTTATCTGAATACGAAGATATCACCCGAATGCGCGCAAAAGATTATAATCGTGTACATCTTCCTGAACGGACAAATGGATTCGGTTAAAAGCTCGTTGGATAGAGCTTTCTTTAATCTATCCGATAGTGCTAAGAAACAAAACTCAACGATAATATTTTAAATTACTAAGGACTCGTTTTGTGTCAAAATCGCCCAAAATTCCTCTTCAGCATTAAATAACTCAAAAATTAATGCCCTCTTTCTCAGGTCCAAACAGTGTCCAGCATTAAATAACTCAAAAGTCAATGCTCTCTTTCTCATGTCCAAACAGTGTTCAGCATTAAATAACTCAAAAGTTAATGCCCTCTTTCTCAGGTCCAAACAGTGTTCAGCATTAAATAACTCAAAAGTTAATGCCCTCTTTCTCAGGTCCAAACAGTGTTCAGCATTAAATAACTCAAAAGTTAATGCCCTCTTTCTCAGGTCCAAACAGTGTTCAGCATTAAATAACTCAAAAGTTAATGCCCTCTTTCTCAGGTCCAAACAGTGTTCAGCATTAAATAACTCAAAAATGCCCTCTTTCTCAGGTCTAAACAGTGTTCAGCATTATATAACTCAAAAGTTAATGCCCTCTTTCTCAGGTCCAAACAGTGTGCTTTTAACAACCACCAAGAAACATCTGCTATGTCGTTTGGCATTTGTCTCAGCGGTTTTTGAAAGGAATCTATTTTTGGCCTGAGGAAAAGGACTCAAAATCAAAACGCCCTCGAAACAATTATAGGCAAGAAATTTAACTATGCCTGCTTCCTTCAAAAAGGAATTGAAAATAAGCTTCTCTTAACAGTTCCAATTTTTATTACTATTTTAGTTGGATTAAATGATTATTCATCTGCTAACAAAAAATTATTTACAATTTAGAAAAAAAAAAGTGGTTTTCTGCTGCCAAGCATATTTGCTGCATGCCGGTAAAGAGTTTAGAATGCAGTGATTAAATTGAAACATTTGAAACCAATCTCCATTATTTATTACATCTTTCAAAATTGTACCTACAAATTGAAAGATCTATTCGATATCACCTGGTCCGATTGGGTAATTCCGAAGATAGAAAGATAAACGGGTACAAAATACAACAACTCTACACTTTTGAATTCTACAACCATCCGAAAAAAATTAAATAAAAAAAAAAACGATTACTCACTCATTCACTGAGACTTTCTTCTAGTCTGATCATTCATTTATGCTTTGTTTCTCCCATAGATGGCGATAGTAGTGTAGCAAAAACTATTTTTTTTTCTTCACGTTAAAAAACACTATCAATCTCTTTGGAATCAATTCGGAGTTGGAGGAGGAGACAACGAAAGTTTTTGGAGAATTTGTTGTTCCTCTATTCATTTTTTTCTTTCCCTTTTTTTTTGTTCTTTCTACTTTTCCTCAATTCTACTTATTTTTCTCCTGGAAAGAAGATGCTGGCCGCTGTGGTGCCAGAAGTTTAGTTATCTAAATATTTTAAAATGAAGAAATGTTAGTTCGAACAAAACAAAACAGTCATTCAAAGAGCAAACAATTTCGCAGTTTCTGTTAAGAATTGCTTGCTTTGTTTCAATCTATATTATTACGAATGTGTAAAAAGTTTCATTGTGTTTGCATTAAAATAATACGTAGGGGACTTTTGCTTCTATTTAAAGCCTTTTCTACATTTAAGAAGCCGATCCGGTGGTCGAGCGGTCAGGGGCATGCGTTTCCGGCTGATCGCTGGATTGCCGGGTTGCGGGTTCGAATCCCGCCAGCCGGCATGGATGTTGTCATGTCGAGGCCAAGTCAGACTTCGGCCCTTCAGGGAGCCTCTATAAAAGTGAAGCTGCAAATCTCCTCCCCTTCGCCATGGGATACCCTGGGTGGTCTTGTGGACGTGGTGCGTAGGCGCTCCTTCACCACGGGGGAATTAGTAACGAGAGTGCTGATTTTTTCGTTCAGAACAGAGCACCAGGCGCGAAGCGCCTTTAATCTCCAGTCTCCAGATATGGTTCTTATCATCACACTGTGATATTAATTCATTAGCCCATAGTTGGAGGTTCGAGGTTTTTGATTTACTGTTTTTATTATTTGACCTAGCTCCTAGTGTGGCAGTTTGTTGCACATTTAGAGTTTAAGCAGTTTGGGGGGTTGATGCAGATCGGAGGGTTACCTAGCATTTTTAGCAGTTTAACGTTTAAGACATGTTTGTAGAAAAAACATGGGCCGCGAATTTTATTTAATTTTTGCTGCTTGTAGTGAGACATTCCTAGTTCCGAATATCAAAGTTAAGTACAGCGCGGGGTCTCTTACGACATTTGGCCATGCGATGATCATAGTCATGCAGATTGAATAATAGTTCATTTGGAACAGATGGCAGATTTTTGTAGAATTTAAGCGCCTGCTTTTTAATTTGAGCTCTAACAGTTTTTCTTTTAAAGCCATTTCTAATTACCGAGTTTCTTAAGTATCTAGGGGCTTTCCTGATAATCCTTAGGATATTATTTCGTTTTGTCTCTAAGAAGTCTATGGTGGTTTTACAGACATATCCCCATACGGGTGCTGCATACAGCATTCCCGGGCGGATGACCGATTTATAAATAAGTAATTTGTTTTGGTAACTAAGATTTCCGTCTCCTATCATTGGGTATAAGGCACCGGTGGCCGCATGCGCTTTTTTGATTATATTTGTTACGTGTAATTTCCAGGTTAGGTGGGAATCTATCGTTACACCTAGGTATTTAATGTTCTTTTCCGCTCGTAGGGCATGGTTGTTTATATACAGAGGCGGCGGAGGTTTATGTTTCCTAGAGAAATAAATCCAATGACATTTATTGGGGTTTAATTTTATTCGCCATTTTTCCAGCCACGTTTGGAGTATGTCTAAGTGTTGTAGCTGTCTGTGCATTACTGAGACATAGGGGTGTTTTGCAAGTATCGCACTGTCGTCTGCATAGAGTGCCAGCTCTGTGTTAGGAGTCCTGGGGATGTCGTTCAGGCATATGTTAAAAAGTGTCGGGCCCAGGATAGAACCTTGCGGTAAACTACTTTTTATGAGCTTGGGTGTAGATAAGTTATCTTTTACTCTAACTTGAAAGTGTCTGTTATTTAGGTATGAGATTAAAAGTTTGACAAGTGCGTCAGGGACTTTTAGAGCGATCAATTTGTATGCTAATCCACGGTGCCATACTTTATCAAAAGCTTTTTGTATGTCAAGAAAAATCGCAGCTGTGGGTGTCTTACTATTGAGTCCAGAAGATATGTACTCTACCACTCACAGCAATTGATGAGTGGTGGAGTGTTTCGGCCGAAATCCAAACTGCTCCGGAATGATAATGTCATTCTCACTAAGGTGCGTGTTCAGTCTCTTAAGAATTATTTTCTCAGTAATTTTACTAAGTGTCGGTAGCAAGCTAATTGATCTGTAATTGGCTGAAATTGTGGCATCTTCACCAGGCTTTTGAATTGCTATGATTATTGCTTCCTTCCATTCATTGGGGAAATAGCTAAATATTACTATTTTATTTTTAAAGATGGTCAAGTAACATATTATGTTTAAGGGTAGGTTTTTCACAGCTATATTCCTGATATTGTCGTGCCCTGGGATTTTACGGTTTTTAAAGTCCTTGATATTATCTGCCATCTCTTGCGGGGTGGCTGGGTTAATCCGTCACCTCCGAGAGCAGAGGCCGGAGCACTAAATTTTGACGTCTCGGCTTGTAGACCCACTACGAGTAGGTCTTCCAGATCGCGATCGTAGCTTTTGCTATTTGCCTCCCTTTTAATTCTCTTCGATGTAAAGGAATAATAATTTGTGAGTAAATCAAATAATATTCATGAAATTTGGAAGAATTTTCGATAATGTATATTAAATTCGGTGATTTAAAATATTAAAATTGCTGTACATTTCCTTAAAATAAAATATTTATAATGACTCAAATTCACTCTGGGAGCAAAGATGAAAGGATTCCATTCAGTTAGTGTTTTAATAAAAGTTTGAAAAAGAACCCTGTATATTTATTGCTTAATCAGGCATTTTATTTGAATAATTCTTCAGTACATTCAGCTCAAGTATGCGTACTTACAGATAAAGTATGCAGAAACTAAAATGATTACTGAATACTATATCTTTAAATATCATAAGATAATCATTAAAAAGAAACTCAGAATTTAACTTTTAATATACTTAAGTGTTTATTTATTCTTATTTAATTTTATTTTCTTCATTTTTTGTTGTGGTTGTTACAAATTGCAAAATGATTTAGAATTAAGATAAAATACTAGTTGAATGTCATTCATTAACCTATGCACATTAATTTGTAGAAGTTCAGGTTTTCTAATATAGCACATCTTATATTCTTTTTTTTTCTACCACACATTAACAAATTGTAAACAAATTTGCTTAATTATAGAGTTTGAAATACCTCAGGGGCTTTGAAAATTTAATAAAGCTGTATAATAAAACTTTTTAGTATTAATATTTCATTTAATTGAAAATGTAATTGAAGTGAAAATGTAAGAAAGATTAAATTAGCTCTGTATTATTAAAATAACATTAACTATAATATAATGAAATATGCAATGGTAACTTGAAATTGTAAGTTGGTTACTTTGCTTTTTTCCAAATAATTTTAACAATTTTCAATAACATAATAACTCGCTACATTAAAAAAAAATGTGCACAACCTAAACATAAATGGCTTCTTAACCCATTCTTTTAAAATTTCAGCATGCCATAACAAATTATAAAAATGTACATGCAATATATTAAGATACTAAATCTTTTATATGCAATTACTTACTTATCAAATGGTTAAAAATATGTTATTTGATGTGTGAAATATTACATTTTACTATATTTTATTTCATAACTTTAGTGTAGCATTTTTATTGCTACGATTTCTTACTATTGACAATATCTTAAAAAGAGAATGACATTTTTTTATCTATATAAATAAAATTGAAAAATACGCCTATCTGTCTGTGTATTTATCTATCTCATCATCACGGTAAAACTGTTGCATCGAATTTCATTAAAATTTTGTGAATAGCCTTGAAATAGCCCTACTTAAAATTTAGTCCATGTTTCGAGTTTCTAGGACCAGGGATTGTCGAGATATGAATAAAAATCCCACAATTAAACCTTCCATAAAAATAGAATTATGCAGATAATATATTTTCCGCAAATTTATTAAGAAAATCATATCATGATGCTTAGCAAAGGAATTAAATCAAATGTATTTATTAGGCAAACGATTATTAAATTTTTTCCGATTTAAATAATAAAGAAATTGATATAAAAGAAAATTTTATAACCATTTTTATACCATTTTAGCGCTATTATTTTAGTATATATTGATCCAATTTCATATATATTTTATAATTTGTTTTCAAACGAGGATTCTGCGGATCTGATTGAAGATAATTTTGTATAGAAAACACAGAAAGGAGAATTAAATTTAGAAGAATTAAGTGAAGGGATAATTAAATGAAATATTTTAATAGAATGTTTTGAGTAAGAATGTCATTTAGAATACTGAAGAAATTTGCATATATTTTAAATCATGGGCAATGTCGGGTACATCTGCCATTAACAGTATACATAAAATTGTATGTTGTACATTTATCTGTCTGTTTATTATCTCAGCACGGTATAACTCACCTATTTTCTTTTCATTAGAATTATTATAAAATTTCAAAAATAGAGACTCCAAATATTAAAATTTCATATAAAATTCTGAATTTTAAGTTTCTTGTATTATATAATCAGTACGAAGAACGCACATGCTGCTAGTCTATTATAAAATATCACACAACTAACAACCTTATTAAAATAATTTTAAAATATTTGCAGGAAACTGAATAATTTATGACAACATATTAAGTACACTATGTAAATGCAATGAATGACACAAGCTAACCTGATAAAATATACATTTTAAACATTGAATGATTTTAAATGCTTCACAATTACTTAACAAAGCTTAATTTTACAAGTGCCTAGGTAGTTTTCTTAATTAATGTGACAACAATAAAATTTTAAAACAAACTAAGAAAACTCTAAAAGGTTTGTTGACGTTATAATTAGCAGCAAAACAATTTAGAATCCAGTTAGCTTTAATTGAATAGCAATAATTTGAATGCCATATATTTAAAATTCTAAGTAATTTTAAATGACATGATAATAAGCAAAAAATGGTAAGCACTTATTTCTAAAGAGTATTTAATAAGGTAATTAGTAATCCAATAAGGTATGCAGGTCAAAATTCTTATTAAATCATGAACTGGCATATTAGACACTCAAAAATACGATAACGTCATTGTCTAGAAAAAAAAAACGTTGTATATCCATGAGCGCGAGCCGACGTACTGCACATAACTTCTTTGTGTGGGCTACTAGAGGAGAGAACTTTCCAGAAAAGTTCAGCGGAGAAATGCGAAGGCCAGATTTGGGCCTACGATTCATACGTTTCGAAGTGAGAGGGGGTGGGAGGTCAGTAGTTCGGCCTGTTCTATCGGGGGTGACGGTTAATCTCAGCCGTAACAGGGGAGTTCCTGAAATTGTTTAAAGTTTGCCTGACCAATCTTAGGGTGTCCTGACACATTAGATCGTGGTTTGGTTCGAATTGCTTTTGATAATGCCTTGCAAGCGCCTCGGCTTTTTCTTTGTCTGAGTACGCGGTTTGAGCGCCATCTAATTAGTAACGAACGAACATTTAAGGAAAAAAAGCTATTCCTTTACGTAAATGTAGGGTTACCATATCTTGAATGTGGGGGGAAGGGTTTTCAGATTTGGCAATCTATTGCCGACTTGGTGAATTTTTGGAAAAGGTACTAGAACTTTCTCGAAATGAAGAATATTCTGGGATATACGAGCTGATTTTGGAAGTTTCGACAGAGAGTATATACAAATACCTTGCACCTTCAGGTAGGTCGGACAGTTTGGGTCGAAGAAGAAGATGTAGAAGCACAGAAAGTATGTAATCGCTCAGTTGGAAAACAGTTGACGCAATGCGAGTTCAACTGAATTGTGAGGAACGTCCGTGTTTTGGGAATAGTATAATCGATTTTGTGAATAAGTTGAGAATTTGATTGTTGTTTTATTGTATCTGACTGTTATTTAGCGATCTTGTAAGATAGTTATTAAGCTATTTGCTGTATATAGTTCCTCCTTATGCTTGGTAATGCTTTTAAATGAAAGTGTTGGTTATCCAGAAATTTAGACTCATTCTTGTATCCCGAGAGTTTACCCATGATTCCAGAGGATATTGTAACAATATCATTGGTCAGTAATGTGTTTACGGTGTACTGTGCAAACCAACAGAAACTTAATAATATAAAAGCTCCATAATTACAGCATAAACTCAAATACATATACCGGTCAATCAGTTTTCTAGGCAGGAATCAGATTTCTTCTTCAGAACCAATAAGAAACTGGACTTCACTTATTCAAATAAGTTCGGCAACTGCGGTAGAACTTACTTGAGCATGTGAGCTAGCGCTTCTTGTTGGCCTTGAAGAAGGCTGTTTACTGTACATGAAAACGTTGACCTGTGTATATTTGTGTTTACTCTATATTTACGAAGATTTTAAATGTTATTGAATTTTCATTACTGGATTTTTTTGAGTTGGTTTTGATCAAGCGTTAGAAATTAGGTTGTAAATAGAATTCTCGTACATTTTTTTTTGATCCAGTACTAGAAATTAGGTTGTAAATTGAATTCTCGTACAATGGGTATTATTTTTTGCTTATTTCGCTCAAAGATATTATGAGTATTGTACATTTAGTTCATATTATTGATATTTTGCATACTAATATTTTTTTAAACAGTTCTAAAATTCATGAAACGAGGTTATTTTTTGCTAATGTGATTTTTACATCCTAATACTATTGTAGAGAGAAAACATTGTTTACAGAAATTTTATATGTAGATGATACTTTATGTGAAAGACTGAAATTACATAGAATTTATAATAATTTTCATGATTAGAACGCGAATTACTAAAATTTAAAAATTTTTCATAGTATTATTTATTGTGAAAAACATTGGAAATTCTAATTATGGCAGTATATCGTATTACATGGGGTAAATTGATAATTTGAATTATTTTATGTATGTTAAAGGTGTGAAAATAGCTTATATTAACATGGACAAGGTAAATGCATCCAATTTACCGTTGTTACTAAACTGTTGCCAAGCTAAAATAAAGAAACTTTAAATAAGTTTTAAGGACAATTAAAAGACACATTTTTAAAAAATTGGATAGAAAAGTTATAAAAAGATATATGCTTTTAATCTGATTTTGATTATGCTGCAAGTAAGAATAGAGAATATGGAACATGAACAGTATATGAAAAAGTCCAGTGGTGACTTACACTCTAGATACTCCGACCACACATTAAGCTACAGTAAGCCTTCGGGTCTGTCGTGTGGTCTGGGTTTTTAACACTCTAGATACTTTTAAAATCGATATTCAGCTTAATGCCTAATCTATAATTGACCTAACTCCTTTGAGTCTATAAATGGTCCCTAGCTCATTAAAAGAGAAAAGTCAATATTTTCGTAGCCGCATTTGAATTCGCTGTAAAGGAATAAAGAAGTTCACATATAAGTGATAAACGAATTTCTAACTACCTACCAGAAGGTATTTTTAAATATCGAATGGAAAAAACTAACTTAACTAACTTAATAAAACTTAAGTTTTCGAATAATCGAAGTTCAATTATCATGTGCACGAGATAATAAAGATGTGAAATTTAAATGCCACACTTCACAGTTTTGGTTTATGTCACAACATCGGTTTTTAACTGCTCATTATTTAGATAAAGCAGAATAATTTATTATCAATCCTTTTGCTGAATTAATGAGCATTATTGGGGACAAATATTAAGATAGTTATTATAAATTTTCATATACATTTGGAACCGGTATTGAGTTTTGTCCGCACTTTTACATGCTTCTTCCACCTATGAAATATTCTTTTGTATCTAACACATAGATTTTCACTACATATTAGCAGATTTCGGTTTTGTGAGGGAAAATAATACAAATTTAATGTTAAGATTTCTTATTACCAGATTTCGCAAAAATTCAATATATTTATTGCTGTTACCTATTAATGAATGTGTAGCGAACGCTCATAAGGCAGTATTAAATACCTTGAGCTAGAGACGGTTTTAGCCCAACTCTATAATACTAACCTATCACGCTTTGATCCCGGGATCAAACTCTGGTACTGGAAAGTTGGTAAGCTCGCATTCTCGCTACATTGATGACCCGGACTTGATTTGAATACGCATTTAATACTGCCTTATGAGCGTTCGCTACAAGTATACCGAATTTGGTGTAATTCGCTTAATTATTCGCACTCTCTGTAAAAAAGTAAAATCTGTAATACCTCGAGAAAGGATCACTACTAACCAATAGTGTTCATTTATTTTGTGTCAAACATGCTTTCCAAAGCCTTTGATTATTTAATAATATTGTTAAGTTATTTACATATTTTTATTTTTCATAGTAGATCAAAACACGCAATATTCAAAGAACAGCGCAGATTATCGTTCTGTGAGTTACGTCATTCACTTCTAAATAAAATATTGCATGGCAAATATATATATTATTTTAATATCAAATTTTAATATACTTTTGTTTTTACAATTTTTTATTCGATTTTCGAAATAAAATGTTCGAAAAACCGAAGGCCATTCCTTGGAAAGGTTCGTTCACCCATAAAATCAATGGACTTCTGACTTTCACCAATTGAAATACCGAATTTTATTCTGTTTTATCAATTTGTTCGAAATATATAGTGTTCACAGATAGAAGCAAAAATTTAATTAATTCATTTAAGGAAATTTAATCTTTCATTTCGTTTTTTGACGATTTTTTGTGTTATTTCGCCACAGAAGGCCAGTTCTATTATTTTATTGTAGGAAAATTTAATCTGCACCAGAGTAGCACATGAGTGAGTGACTTACCAACAAAAATTCTCCTCTAATAGTTTTTGAGTTAGAGTGGATATATGCGATGCAAAGACACATGCATAGACAGACATGCAGTCGGCACCATAAAAATTGTGGATTCATATTTTAGAGTACCCGAATCGTTCAGAATCATTGGAAATTCGAATTTAAATTTTTTGCTTTATTTCGATACTTTGCTTAATTTGCCATTTATTGTAGAGAAAGCGAAAGTAGTATCATCAAATATGTTCACTTTCTATAAGCAATATTATTCGATAAATCTATTAACATCATCTATGAACATTTGTTAACATCATCTATGAACATCTATTGGCATCATCTATGAACATCTATTAGTATCATCTATGAATATCTAATAGCATCATCTATGAATATCTATCAGCATCATCTATGAACATATCTTAATATCAGTTCTATTAACAGTAATATATCTATTCTATTAACAATAATCTATCTATTCTATTAACAATAATCTATCTATTCTACATATTAACAATAATATATCTATTCTATTAGCAATAATATGCTTATTCTATTAACATCTGTTAACAATCTATTAACATCCACAGCAATTGTTTTGCATTTTAACGCCAAGCATTTCGCCGATTGTCATTTAACTTACGGGATATTAGTTAAATGTCAATTGCATTTTGATGTGGATTTAGTACGAAAGTGTGAATAACTCATTTTGTTTTCAGCATAAAATCGCAAAAAGCGACAAATTTCTATTTACTTGATGTTAATGATAGATCTGACCACCAATGTACCCTATTTCACCTTATCCCTTTGGATATATTCAAAAGAGAAATTGGTAGGGAACGGGAACTGTTCCAATGTGCCATGACCCTACAATTTGAATTCTATAAACTTCCGGAAAAAATAACAGCAAAGATTAAGCACTCACCGTGAAACTTTTCCCTCTGCTTGATCAGTGTTTGATGCTTTGTTTTCACTATAGATGGCACTAGTAGATTCGTGCAAATCCCCCCCTTTTTTTTTTCACGGACATAGTACAGAATAGATTCAATTTCTGCGGAGTCAGTCGTCGGGAATTTGAAAGAAAACTGTAGTTTTGTTCTAGGTTTTGATGTGTATATGTTTGTGTTGCCAGATGCAAGAAGAGTCAATGTCAATTTGTCTCAAACGAAGAAAATCGTAAAATTTTCTTGAAATGAATCATGAAATAATATTTTAAATATGGAGTTTTTATTATGTGTAATTTGTTGTTTCATAGATAATTTAAAAGCCGATAATTTGTTAAAGTTAAATCCATGTGAGGTGGTTAAGAACATAATTGCAAAGGAAACAAAATGTTTATGAAGAATCCTTCATATGATGGCAAATGGTGTACACACTTCATTTTTGATGGAACTATTAAGCATTTTTATTATCTATTGCACACTTATTTCGTACAGCCATACGAATTTCCGGAAATCTGCAAATGAAAATCCTTGCTAACCCACCTCTTCCTAGATCTTCTGGAATGTGATGCTGATTCTATATCAGTCTTCATCTAAACTCTATCTATAGCCAATCCTGAAAAATAGATGCTTAAAAGAATTTTATTGCATCGGAAGAGGAAAAGAAAAAACAACTCGGAAGTGAAAATCCTTAGTGAACTTTCTACTTGCTACAGAATGCGATGTTGAGTCCATATGTGACCATCAAATATCTATCTATAGCCAACATTGAGAAATATATATTTTAAGAAATTTTCTGAACCGGAGGAAAAATTATATATTTTAAGAAGTATGTTGAGCCGGAGGAGAAAATACTTAGTAAACCACACTACCGCCTTCAGAATTTAATGCTAAATTCATAACTGTTATCATTTAAGCTCTAGCTATAGCCAATCCTGAGAAATAGATGTTTCATGGGAATTTTTTTTTAACAGGAAAAGAAATAAAAATCTCATAAGTAAAATCCGTAGAGAACTTTATATATATATTTTTTCAGAATATGATGCTAAATACATATGTTATCATTAAAGCTCTACCTATAGCTAAACTTGAAAAATATATGCTTAAAGAAATTATTTGAACCGGAAGAGAAAATCCTTAGTAAACCATGTATCTCCTCCAGAATTGGATTCTAAATTCATATCAGTTAATCACATCATCATAAGCTCTATCTATAGCCAATCCTGAGAAATAGATATTTTAAGGATATTTTTTGAATCAGATGAGAAAAAAAAATCCTGAAGTGAAATTTTTTTTATCTTCTCTAGAATGTGAAGCTGAATCCATGTGTTAACCCTAAAGCTCTATCTATAGCCAATCTTCAGAAATATATGTTTCAAGAAATTTTTTGTACAGGAAGTAAAAATCCTTAAACCATCCACCGTCCCCCAGAATTTAATGGTAAATTGACATTGTTTATCATCTAAGCTTTATCTATAGCCAATTCTAAGAAATATATGTTTTAAGGATATTTTCTGAATCGGAGGAGAAAAAAAAACCCAGAAAGAAATGTCCTAGCGAATTTTCTATCTTCTCCAGGATGTGATGCTGAATCCATGTTGAAGACCCAGACCGTCCGACTCGTCCTGAGGACTAAGAGCAGCTATTTGGACGGCCGGGAAGGTTGAATCCATGTGTCGTAATAAAAGTTCTATCTATAACCAATCTTCAGAAATATATGTTTCAAGAATTTTTTTTAACTGGAAGAGAAAATCCTTAGTGAACCATAAAATATCCTCCAGAATGTGATGCAAAATGCATATCAGCTATCATATAAGCTCTTTCTATAACCAATCTAGAGAAATAGGCGTTTCAAGAAATTTTTGAATTGGGAGATAAAATCCTTAATAAATCGTCCAACCTTCTTTAGAATTTATGCTAAAATCATTTCAGTTATCATCTAAGATCTATTTATAGCCAATCCTGAGAAATACATATTTCATGGATATTTTTTTAATAGGAAAAGAGAAAAGAAGACAGAAGTGAAAATCCTTAGTGAACTTCTTATTTTCTATAAATGTGATGCTGAATCTATATCTTATCATCAAAGCTATATTCATAGTCAATTTTGAGAAATATATGTTTCAAGAAATTTTTTGAACAGGAAGAAATAAATCCTTAGTAAACAACCATACCTACTCCAGAATTTGATGCTACATTTGTATAAGTTATCAAAGCTGTATCTATAGCCAATCCTGAAACATAGATGTTTCAAGGATATTTTTTCGAATCGGAAGAGAAAACAAAACAAAACTTGAAGTGAAAATATTTCCTGAACTTTCTATTTTCTTCAGAATATGATAATGAATCCATACATCACCATCAAAGCTCTATCTATAGCCAATCTCGAGAAATAGACGTTTCAAGGATATTTTTGAATGGGAAAAAAAATAAAATTTGAAGTGAAAAACCTTAGTAAAATGTGATGCTGAATCCATATTGTCATTAAATCTCTTTCTAAAGTCAAACTTAGGAACTATTTCAAGAAAATTTTTGAACTGGAAGAGAAAATCCTTAATAAGTCACTCTACTTTCTCCAGAATTTGTAGCTAAATTCATGTCAGTTATCATCTAAGGTCTATCTTTAGCCAATCTTGATAAATGGATGTTTTAAGTAAAATAAATATTTTTGAACTGGAAATGGAGGAAGAACCTGAAATAGAAATTCTTTGTGCTCTCCTCTACTTCCTCCGAAATGTGATGCTGATTCTATATCAATCATCATAATCTCTATCTGTAAGAAATTCTGATAGATTGATGCTTCAAGAAAAATATTTTAATAAAAATTATAGTATGGCAAACATTTTACCAGCAATATTTATTTTATAAAGTATTGTGTCGGGGATGAAAATTCGATTTCGAGTTTTCGATGGAAGAGCACGTTTCAAGCATCCCTGAAACTAAATTGAACGTTTTTGAGGTGGTGTATGTGTGTCTGTGAGTCTGTGGATGAGATATCTCATGAACGAATGGATAGTTTTGAACGTAATTTGGTACGATTATTCCGATCCATGAACACTAGAACCCTATTGATTTTAAACGTGATCAAACTTTCGAAAACCCCAAATTTTCAAATGATTTTTTGAAAAAATCACGAAAGCATCAGGAAATTAAATTACGTTAAAAAAATAATTATTTTATACTTTAACCGTTCTCGTGGTATTGCATGGTTTTCAAATAAATGTATCTCTAAAAATAACATAGAAATGAACAGTAGTAGTATCATCAAATATGTAACCCTTAGGTATAAACTGGATGGCCTTGGCATGTAATTTGGTTAAATATTGCCAACTTGGTGACTTTATAGTGTGATGCCAAATTGACGAAAATGTCGCCAATTTGGCAGAAATGATGCCCAAGTTACAATAATGACTCTAAATTGATGAATTAATAATAATTAATATATTGTAATATAATGGAGTATATTGCTTGCATATGTTAGCAATATTTCTAATTATCAAGTAATACTTCCGTGAAATATAATTTAATTGGGTACTTCGAAATAATTTTACATGTTGCCATCCAAAAATTTGTCCCATGTCAGTGTACTTTCCAACGTTAAAAACATTGTGCCATGGATCTTGTCTATCATTATTCAGCGTTGAAAGAAATAAAGTACTTGCATTATGCAGGGAAAGTTATGTGCTGGCCACATCGGATTTTTTTTTTTTTTTTTTTTTTTTTTTTTGTCCTGGACACCAATCTTTGATATTATTCGCATACAGTTGTCTCACAATGAAATGATAAGAGCTAAAGTTACAAATGCTTTGTACGTTCTATCCAGTCTTAAAAGTACTCCATGTGAAAATAAACATTTGAAGTAACAAGTTGTTATTACCGTAATGTCAAAGCCATTTGACCTTGGCGACAAATTTTGAAATGTTGCCAACTGGACAATTTTTAGGGGAGTATGGGATAATTCGAGAATCAAAGTTTTCAGTCTGAAATTTCACTTAGTTACCAAGGGGGCGGGCATCCGGAGGACATTCTTTGTTTCTAGTTTTTGGTCTTGCACTTTGATTGCCTTGCTCGACGGAGCGTGGGTCTGCTGTCCCCTTCGTGTCCCGGGCGGTGCGCGCACTGTGTGGTGGAGTCGACGATTTCCTCTGTCCGGTGGGTTCGGGTGCCCCGATGACTTGTTTTGTGCTGGGGGTCAATTTTTCTTCTCAACTGGGGATACATTCCCTATTCACTCTTTGGTCAGGGCCCTTGGTCTGGGTTTGCACTTTGCACTTAGTTACCAAGGGTTTTCTAGGTCTTTTCACTATATAAAGTTGTCTCATTGTTCAGAGAGCGAAGTTAGGCGATAAGAGTACTTGTGAATTGTGAATACTTCAGTGTTCTGAGAATATTTTTTGCTCGTGAATTAGTTGAGCATTTAATTGCTGTTTTATTATATCTCTTGGTTCTTTCGTAAAATTGCTACATATCTACAGTTATTAACTATATTTTGCTCCTGTTCATGCTTCGGCAGCTTTCAATAAAGCTTAAGTTATTCATCCATTCAGGTTCATTTTTGTATAATGAGAAGACACTCATGTATTCAAAGAATATGACTTCACAATACATTCGATCACATGATGCTATTTCCTGTCCTGCTCACCTCCTGCAAGTATTCATTCTTCCAGTATTCAACAATATTCTGTGGCGTACTAAAGAAAATTTTAATGGGGTATTGCATATAAAATATACATTTAATTACATATAAAGTATACATTCCCTTGAATATAAAGTATACATTTTGCATATAAAGTATACATTTTGCATATAAAGTATATATTCTACATATACTGTATACATTCTGCATATAAAGTATACATTATTCATTTTCTTGCATATAAAGTATATATTCCTTTGTACACAAAGCATACATTCCCTTGCATATAAAGTATACAGGTTCTTTTATCAAGTCCTTTATACAACAATATTCAGTGGCGTACTAAAGTAAATTTCAATTGGGTCTTGCATATTATATTTATTAATTATCTATTAATTAATACATACTATAAAACGTGCATTAATGTCTTATCAAATAAAAGCTGAATCGCTTACAAGAGATATCGTGCACACAGGTAGTAATAAAAATTTCTTGGTTCATCTTTAAGGATGCTCTAACCGTGCACATTTATCGAAATCCGATAGTCGAATATTCAAACAATTCGCAATACTATTCTACAATACAAAGTTGTCTGTAAAGTTCTGTTGAATGAAGTGAAAAGTTTACTTATACAGAGTTGTTGAGACCCAGACCGTCCGACCTATCAGAAAGGTGTAATGTAACTGTTTGGACGGCCGGGAAGTGCCATCCAATTTAGACCGGAACCCAGTGGAGGAGGCATCCACAGGGACCGTACCTTCCTTCCCCTACCACCAACTTCTCGGAAGGACTTACGGACCCACATGTTTAACGTGATCGTACTCCGCGTGAATACGACGGCAGTTTTGGCAGTGGCTGGAATCGAACCCGGGCCTATCGAGTGCAACTCCAGCGCGCTAACCAATGGGCTACCGCGCCCACTTATACAGATTGATTCGATAATCTCTGTACAAATTTTAATGGGATATAGAAAAACTCTAAAATAACCATTTTCGTTATCGGATGTATATCTGTAGACGCCATCTTATGGTGCGTTATCCTTTATTGGTTGATGTGGTAATCGGCTATTTTCCGCCGTCGCCATTCATAACACGGACTTCGTTCATGTAACATGAAGCATTGCATGAATTCTAAGATGCATGACATGCATCTAGCTTATAAGGTTGCCTATGGAAAAGCAGCCCTAGTGTCGAAAGCTCAGGCCAACCGACTCGTCCGAAGACTAAGAGTAGCAAAGTGGAAGGCCGGGGCAGCCCTCGTGTGTCATAGCCCTGCAGTAGCTCTTCTCTTTCCGTCCGGTGCTGGAAAGAGAAGAGCTACTGTAAGATTGAACCATGAACAGTAAGTTTACGGAACAGTAAGCATGATTCAAGTTTACAGTAGCTCTTCTCTTTTCATACCGGAAAGAGAAGAGCTAGTGTGAGCTTGAACTGTGAACAGTATCCTAACAAAAGTATGTCGAACCACCAAATATTTGAGTGTTTTCACTGTCAACTGTGTGAAACTGTTGAGAACTCTAAAACTGTTGTAAAGCTATAAAACTGCTATAAATAAAAATGTTGTTCACACTTTTTGCCTTTCATTTATGTACCAACATCGTCCTCTAGCAGCACCATCACCCTGCAGACATGTATTTAT
Organism: Amaurobius ferox; assembly: GCA_951213105.1. NCBI lineage: Eukaryota > Metazoa > Arthropoda > Arachnida > Araneae > Amaurobiidae > Amaurobius > Amaurobius ferox. The sequence goes on from OX578149.1 coordinate 29,304,283, forward strand.
TAATGAAACATATTTGCTTTAGTCTTCCCTATCTCCAATTAATGTTTGTATAGAATGCTTCGAATCACCTTATATCCTGTAATAGTCACCCATTGTCTTGTGCATATATTATCAAAATCGTGTGCACTATATTATCAAAAGTATTCGGACACTTTATGGAATTCATATGCTGTGGATTAAGGAATGCCCTGTTCCAGTTGCAAGAGACCAGGTCTGTTGAGTTTTCTGCTTACGTTTGGAATTTGGTGAATTTACGAATATTCTGGACATTTCTGAGCTGTTCACACTATGCCATTTTATTGAATGGATCGTTGTCTTTAACAGTTCAGCAGAACTCTTTCTCAACTTTCAAGGTCTGCATAAGAGTGGTTTGTGAAAAATGGAAATGTTAGACTAGCATACTCAAAGGTCCTATCTGAACATCATAGAATATCTCTGAAACATAATTCAGCGCCTATTACAATATTAACCTGGATAATCTTTTAAACCATCTTCTTCGTAGGAAAATTGACCAAGATGCAACTTGTCATAACGTGTTTTAATGGGTTAATGTGTGTTTATTGGGCGTCAAACAGTCTCGCCTGATAATTCTATCTTTGTCTCCATAAACAATTTTTATTCACAAGGTGAAATGTTGCCAAGAGTGTTGCAGAGTCGGAAAAGAAAACGACCCGTTCATAAAAGTGCAAGAGGCAAAACTGCTCCGGATAACTGGTAATACGATGGATTCAATTTTATGGATTCAAAACTTTTTATGGATTTTTTAACTTTTACTATAGTGCTTTTTGAAAATTGTATTTAATGGAATGGTACTTACTTTGTATTTATGTCTTAATGGATTGGGGGCATAGTGCCACTTATTACTATAGCCAACTCTGGACGGAGCTCCGTGTGAGCCTTCTCCGATGGTACAGATTTAGACAGCTTGATTTGACGGACTTCATTTAGACTTGTCCTGTCTCTTCTATTTTCCGAATAGATAGTTTGATATGTCGTTGCTTTTATTGTGGGAGCCAGTGGCTCCGTTTTGTACATTTATTATTTTGTAATAAAACGGCTAGGGATCTAGTCAGAGGAGGATTCTCAACAAATCCCTGGGTTTTCGAGGTCGACCTTTGCGCCCTCGGTATCGCAACCGGTGACTTTGCGGCGATTTGGTGCGATGTTGTGGTGGAATTCGATGGATGTACAACGGGGTGTTGGGGTATTTGCCAAACGTCCCAGATATGCTATCGTAGCGACGATGACTCTTATCCCGTATACCTTCGGTTAGGGTACTAGTTCTTGAAAGTTATGGATTCAAAAATCAATTATTCAATTTTACTTTCCCTGCAATACATGGTAATGTATAGGGAAAGTATTGGAATCATGCCGAAAATCGCAATATATTAGTTTTAATAATATATTAGTTTTTTTCGTATTTTCTCCATGCCACCTTTGAAAATAAGTCCAGTTATCAAATGAGAACGAAAATTGAATTAAAAGTGAATTATATTTAATTGAAATAAAGAGAACGTGGATATAAGTCTGCAGGAAAAGTCATGTGCTGCCCACATCAGATTTTTACTTTCCCTGCAATACATGGTAATGTATAGGGAAAGTATTGGAATTATGTCGAAAATCGCAACTCGAGTTTTCGACGGATCTACACGTTTCGAGACCTCTAGAATACGAAAACACTATTTTTAGCGTGACGTCTGTGTGTCTGTCTGTGCAGATTTTGCATCCACTCTAACTAAAAAACTAATGGACCGAATTTCATAAAATTTGGTAGGTAAGTCACTTGTGCACGGATCTGGTGCTGATTAGTTTTGGGTACGACTCGGGTTAAAAAAACCCGCCTTTTTTGGCGAAATGGCCCGCAAAAGATTGTATCCACTCTAACTGAAAAACGAATGGACCGAATTTCACAAAATTTGGTAGATAAGTCGCTTGTAGGTCACCCTGGTGCTGATTAGATTTTGGTATAATTCGAAAAAAAATAACCTGCTTTTTTTTCAAAATGACCCGCAAAAATCATCAAAATCTAAACTTAAGAACTACGTATGCTCAAATATAGACATTAAATGCTTGTTTAATACGTAATATTTAGCGAAGAAAGAATAATACCAACCCCATTACACTAGGACTAGCCGTTCTCGAGATATTTCAGTTTTTCGTATTTTTCCTACACCATTTTTGAAAATAAGTCCAGTTTTCAAATGAGAACGAAATTTGAATTAAAAGTGAATTAAATTTAATTTAAATAAATAGAACGTGAATATAAGTCTGCAGGGAAAGTCATGTGCTGCCCACAATAGATTTTTTATGCTGCTATTATATTAGGAATGCCTTATAAAAATATAGCATTGCTGAATCTATAACAGACGCCTTTGATAAAGGTGTCTGAATACTTTTGAGAATATAGTGTATGTATGCAAGGAAAGTAGCGAGGAAATCAAGTACTTACATAACAATTTGAATTTAATGTAGAAAAAGTACAGTCGACATCTGATATAGCGCGGCCCAATAATTCGCGGATTTGGATATAACGTGGTGAAGAGCATGCCTCAAATAAACAATCATCATTACAGTGCGATCTAATATTCCACGATTAAGCTATAATGCAGGGTAAAGTGTGCTCCCTGAACACCGCGCTATATTGGGCTTTTACTGTATATCTAAAAAATTATAAAACGAATTTTAAATTGGCTCAGAAGTAAAAGTTTACAAATAAATAAATTATAAATTATTTTTAAAATGTTCAAAATTGACTCAAATAACGTTTCATAAAAAAATAAGTGTTTGAATTCTTAAAGTTAAACTATCAAATACATGAAGTAGTTAAAAATATGAAATCTAAACGATTTTTTTAACAATTTTTATTTTTTGTTCCACTGTTAGTATGTAACTATTATGGAGCAAATGTAGAATGATTTAGGATAAAATACCTTCTCGTAGCAGTGACGAATGCAGTGTTTCAGATTATTACTTTATGCTGGTTTGGAATATGATTATTAAATCGAAATCAAGCTCTATTGTGTATCACATAACACAGCTATTAGAATTTAATGTAAAGTCGCATGTTTAAATGGAAATATTTAGCAATCAAGTTAATTGCCTTCCGTGGTGATCATATTCTAAAAAGAAAGTAGAACAGTGCGGTTCAAAACTGAATGAACACTATCATAGAATAATTCTTCAACTTCCATAAACGCAATTAATTACTCACGGAGTAGCTTTTAACCTGGCCTAATTATTCATTTATGCTGTTTTTTCCTAATAGATGGCGTTAGTAGTCTGGAGTATTCCCTTTTTTTTCTTATAAGTAGATAAAAAAGGGGAATCTATTGGAAATTGAGGGGGAAATGGAAGTTTTCGTATCCTACAATTTTTTGTTTTTTTAGTTTCTCGCTGAGCTCATGAAAGGGTACTCTGGTGTTATATATGTGTTTGGGATCTTTTAAAATTGGGAAAAGTTTTCGGCAAGGGCGGCAATTGCGTTTATTATCTGTGTGTATCAATTGTTATAGCATGTAACTTGAAAATATGCTTATTTGGGAGAATTAGTATCTCAATTTAACATCGGATTCATATGCTATTATTTTAAATTTTGAAATTATTTTAAATTTTAATGAAAATGTAGTGTACAAGTAGTATAGCTGTAGTCACTTTAAACACTACTGTAGGTACAAACTAGTCAACAGTCTCTGTGTAGGTATAAATTACGTTAAACAGTCCCTGTGTAAGTATAAACTACGTTAAACAGTCTTCGACAGAGGCGAAACACAGGGGCCCACAGGGGACGCACAGAACAGAACAAAATTTCCCCCTAAAATGTTATTGAAATGACTATTTAAACTGATTTTCTTGATAAACACGGAAATAATTTTATATATAAAAAACAGAAACAAAAAAAACCCATTAGTTTTTAAATATAAATAAGTGTTTCTCAAAATTTCAAAACCCTATTATGGGCGGCCATACGTGAGGGCTAGGGAGGCAGTTGTCCTACCTTGGACGTTCAGGAGATAAATGAGTATATCAAGCTAGTCGATGTTGTATGTCTTATCCTTCAGTTTGCGCCCCAGCCCCAAAAAATTTCTATGGGCGCCCATGGGCCCTATTAAGCGCAAGGAAGGAGCCAGGACGAGCCATAACTAACTGCCCTCATTTCAAAGCGAGGAGTACCACACGAAGTTTGAAAGATCTGAAGTTCTAACAGTTTTTTAATATAAACCGAAGCAGTAAATAGTTTTTCAATCAATTTTAACACTTTTGAAAATAATCTTGATTCAATTATCTATGGCTGGCTAGCAAATATTTAAGTAAAACTAGTGGAGCTTCAAAATGAAGAAGAACTAAAGAAAAAGAAGATAAATTAAAAAAAATACCAAAATTTAAAATTTGTTACCTATGAAAATGGCTCCCAATACAATAGGTTTATACTAAATGAGGTCTCCTCATTCATCAAATTTTTAAAACATATATAAAAATGACGTTCCGAATATATAAATTTAATTGACCAGTGCCGAAATTCACCTTTAAGGGTGAACGTCAGTAAATCTTCTGCCCAATCCTCTCTTTGTTAATTTTCGCGGCACACATTTTTCGCCGAAATTTTACTCAAACAGTTGCGAAATATTTTCTGATAGATAAAATGCAATGCTTAGATTATATTAAAACTAAATTTAATACCCAATAAAACATAGAATATATTTTTTATTTTAATTCAAAATATTTTTGGTGCTGCCATCTGTTGTCGTAATTTAATTCATACCGACTATTTTTATTTTTTAGTGAATATTTTTAAGTGTCTATTCCTTCTAATACGCTATTAAATACAACAGAAGATCATATATAATAATGCCATAATCACGGAAACGTAATTGAACTAGAACTTGAAGACAAAGGAACTTGAAGACAAAACTGCAGTGCTCAGTGATGTACATTTAGATCCCCTTATCAAATTTATAGAATGAGAAATTTCCTTTACGTGATTGTGGCATTAGTATATATGATCTGTTGTTGTATTTAATACTGTATTAGAAGGAATATATATTTAAAAATATTCATTACAAAATAAAAATAATCGGTATGAATTAAATTACGACAACAGATGGCAGCACCAAAAATATTTTGGAATTAAATAAAAAATATATTCTATGTTTTATTGGGTATTAAATTTAGTTTTAATATAATCTAAGCATTGCATTTTATCTATCAGAAAATATTTCGCAACTGTTTGAGTAGAATTTCGGCGAAAAATGTGTGCCGCGAAAGTTAACAAACAGAGGATAGGGCAGAAGATTTACTGACGTTCACCCTTAATGAGAACTCCCTTTTCCTTTTAAGTCATATAAAGGAAAATAATTATGCTTTTATTAAAATATGTTCTGATGATGTAAATCTAAGTCACACCTGCTAAAGTTTGCTTTTCATTTTCTTGATAAGTTAAATATATATATATATATATATATGTACTTATTTATTTAATTTTTATAAGTGCAAATCTTGCAGAAATATAGGGGGCGTGGGTTAAATTTTGAAATTGCACTCAGTGTCTTTTAAAAAGACTAAAAATCTCACATTTCACCTCCGAGGCTCATTTATCTATTTTAAAGATTAAAACAAAAAATCAAATTATTATTTTTCTTCCTGAAAATGCAAATCTTACAGAAATTTAGTAAGCGTGTTTAATATCCTGAAACTACATATTATATATTTAAAAGAATAGAAAGCAAACTTCTTTCCAGCTAAAGTTCGGTTTTCATTTATTTGGCGAATTTCTGAAATATTGATATATATTTTATTTAAATGCAAATCTTACTGCAATTTCGTGGGCATGGATTATATTTGCAAACCACACATTATTTCTTTTGGAAGAATAGACAGTGAACTTCTACTGACGTTTGTTTTTTATTTCCCTGACAAATATTAAAAATTATATTTATTTATTTATTTATTTTCGGAATATGCAGACCCTACTGACTGTGGTTAATATACTGAAACCCTATCTTTTTTTAAGAATCTTTCAAATTTAGAATATGTTAAAGTCTGGATATTATTAGCAAATACTTAAAGAGATTCTGTGGTTCTCATTAATGTCTGTTAATTATACTTTTATGTCTGTTTAATTTGATATTTTCATCACAAGAAAAACGTGGAAACTGCCCCTGAAATCGAGCTATTTATTGCCTATTAGTTTATATATTCTTGTATAGTAATAATTTTCAATAGCAACTCAAATAGAATAACTGATATAGCATATACGGAATAATTACGTCGGGAATTACATGAAAAAGTCACTATTTAGTTTGTGAGATGACACATAATTTGACATCTGATATATTAGTTGAGATTCCTAAACTATCACATACATCTTATTTGGTTTTGTATTGAGAAGAGAAATAGATGAAACACATGCGACAATTTTGCACTATATCCTGGAAAATTTCCTGAATGGCAACTTTGGTGGGACACGTATCTGTTTATGCTGCTACTAAAATACAAAAATTCAAGTGATAAATATTAAAAAAACAACAATTTTTGTCCAGAATAAATGTTGCAAGATTATGAGCATTTCAACAATTAAAAACTTGTCACCAATAGCCGCTTTCTCAATTATTGCTCATCATAAAAGGACAGGGATTAAGACAAGTGGGTGCAAAAAATCCACTAGAGTCCGGAATTCTAGAACTTTATATATTCAACATTATTTGATACAAATTCTTCTGCCCTGTCTGGAAAGGTTCGTATTTCAAAGCGCAGAAATATTTTTAAGATGTAAAAGATAATGAAATAATAATTCTGGCCTAAAAAGAACATTTGCTTGTAAAGAACTGAAACCACAGCTATTATATAGCCAGCCTTCGACAGCCTTTGTTGTTATTTCTGTTTACCAACAATGATAATGCAGAAATATTTCCTGATGTGCAACATTTTCAGCTATCTTACTATCAAAGTTAACACGTATTACAAGTTAATATGTATTACAAGTTCGTATTACAAGTTAATAAGTATTACAAGTTAATATGTATTACAAGTTAACAAGTATCCAAGTTAACACTTTACACAAGAAACAGAATTTTAGGTGATAAAGTAGGTAAAAAGTTAGTGTACCCTAAAAAGTGCTTTATAAAATTTTAAGAACTTCGAAAGGATGTCTTCTACTGTTCTAAAAATGTCCAAATATGCAATGAAATGCCTGAAATGTAGATTAACTTTAGAACAACTGAATATTTTGAAACTTAGCTGCCGCATCACTTGTTGCTTTATGGTAGACGATAATAATCGTAATCGGTCAGTGGTAATGTTATGGGTTTGAATGCAGTTCTTTACGTTTTACTTTTGGATATAAATTATCTTTTGATATATTTTGAAAAAACAGAAATGTGTTTATCTGCATACACATTGTCACCATTGTTATCATTAAACCTCGGAGCGAAAAGAACGCTATTGGGAAAATTTCAGCTGATTTAAATTCCATCGCGTCAGTGAAAGCAACCAGCTTCTTCGTAAGGAGCAATAATAATAGAGAAATCTGTCAAAACATGGTGTATGATAACTATATAGCTGAGGGTTTTAGTTTTGCAACCATTTCAGTCAGTATGGCCATTTCACTAATTTTGCCGTCCTGAATCGGGGGATCTCTGTTAACAAAGCGGAAGACCTACATCACCAAATGACTTATCTAAGCATGATGGAAAGTTGGGGGTACATTTTCATTCAAGAAACAAACATTGACAAGCGGTCATAATCATGGAGGTGAAAGTAACAGTTAAACCTTCATATTATGAAAACTCCAACATCGTTTGAGACATTAATTCAGGTGGCGTTGGGATAAGCTTAGTAGTCCTGAATTGTATGCATTTCTATGGCGAAAGGCCTAAAATATTTATTTAAACTGTCAATTTTGTGAAAATAAATTATTAGCACAATGCAAAGTAGAACTGAAGCAATAAAGAATATTTCTACGTATTCAAAATTATTTTACCTTTCAATTTATTTTTATCACCCTATGTTCTGTACTCTATCCTATAATTATGAAGTAACACTGGTTAATTGTATTCATAATTAGGGAACCCTTAATTTAAAAATAATCAAAATTACACAAACTAAATCCTACGCCTTTCTATTGTGTCATCTAACAATAGCAGCTACTTTGCTAACACTAGCGACACCTAGATATAACTCTCATTATGGCATTTTCCAGCGCTTCATCCGGAGTTGTAGCTCATTCTTTCTAACTCCATGGTTGTAACGCTCGCATTCCAACTGCTGCATTTGAAGGGAATCTGCTTCAGGTCTCAAATTTCGTCTGCTCAGAAACTGCTTGCTTTTCTGAAATTGCTTGCTTTTCTGAAATTGCTTGCTTTTCTAAATTTTTGAGGCATGTTATGTAAATTGGCACATTATTCGACAGGAATTTCTCCACGAAGGGCATTCCACCATTAACACTATTGACACATCTTTGATTGCCTAATAAATCTATTTTCCTCCCTGACAACAAAAGTTCTACAATTCTTCAATAAAAACAAAAAAAAGTTCTGCACACTTTACTGCAATATTTTACTTCATATGATGTTGGAGAGACCTGAAGATTTTCAATTCCAATTGTTCATGTACTAGTATTTTGTAGATTATTCTTTTGTTTGTATTGCACCGATTCGCTAAAAAGTAGTATATAAAACTGCTTTAAGAAACACAAATATTATTGAAAAATATTATTAAAAAGTATTGTTTTGACGAAAATTTTCGATTTCAAGACGTTGATGCCAATATATGTTTCAGGACCTACTGGCCACGTTTTGACTACTTTTAGAGCGAGGCTCGTTTATCTCCCTGTTTGTGGTCGATTTTTTTTGTACGCGATAGCTGCTACAATCTTTGATGAATTTTGACGAAACTTTTTATCAAAACTCTGTGAACAAAAAATCTAGATCTGGACAGAATTTTTTTTTAAAAATGAAAATATCGAAATTCATTCGAAATTTTATATGTTTAACATGGCAGCGTAGCGGAGGCGGATTAAGCCGATTGGAGGTCCCTGGCGGTAAAAATATCGAAGCCCTTAGACCTAAACTCCAAAACAAAAAATTGTGCAAGAAAGTGATGATTTTTTCGGAAAGATTTCAGTATTAGATTTTTAATGAGCTGCTTAATCCAGAAATATGTACCTAATAATAAAACTCACCGTTTCAAGAAAAATCAGAAATTTATTTAAAAAATTTAACAGTAACTAAGTTACCTGAGTGCTTAAAAAAGGTTTTGTATATGAGTCTTGATTTCTCTTTGGCAAATTTATCAATTATTTTTGCAGTATCTATTTCGGGCCAAATTTCTTGTTCTATATAATATGGCCATGTTGTTCAAAGTAAATATTTCTCCTTAAATAGTTTCTAACCCGTTTTAAAACTGAAAAATATCTTTCACCTGATGCATTTGGTATCGGTATTGTTAAAATATTTTCAAAATAATCTCTACATATGGAAAAGTTCTTTTGCAGCTGGATAAATTTCTGATGTGGTTTTGATGGTGTCTTTCTTTTCTTGTAGAGATAGTAGGAACTGATCTAGTTCATCGTCAAAATTGGAAATATCAATGTCATTTTTGTAAAAATCCTTCAGTTTTCTTCAGTTGGTAATCTTTGATCAAGAAACACCCTAAAATATTCTATAACAGCTTCATACGTCTAAGCTCTTCGAGATAGTTTTGCCTTGGTGCTATCGCATATGACAAAAAATGAATTGGCAGTGGCATTTTTCTCTTCTGTGGCGTACTAGCTTGTCCATCTTCATCAAATGATAGCCCTAACAACTCAGTTGCTTCTTTTTTCACTTTCCCAAATTCTTCTCTGAAATGTTCGATAAAATTCCCTAGTAACCTTAGTAGAATGGAGCTTTTAAATAGTTCACACTCCACTGCTTTCAGTGCTTTGCTAATAGCAGTTATTCTCTGTAAAATGGTATTCCAAATTACCGCCATCAGGGCGGTTTCATATTTGTCCATTTTTCCCTTCTTGCAAATTCATGACCGATTGTATTGCTTTCATCGATAAACATTGTTCTCTTCTGTGGCCTACTAGCTTGTTCATCTTCATCAAATGATAGCCCTAACAACTCAGTTGCTTCTTTTTTCACTTTCCCAAATTCTTCTCTGAAATGTTTGATAAAATTCCCTAGTAACCTTAGTAGAATGGAGCTTTTTAATAGTTCACACTCCACTGCTTTCAGTGCTTTGCTAATAGCAGTTATTCTCTGTAAAATGGTATTCCAAATTACCGCCATCAGGGCGGTTTCATATTTGTCCATTTTTCCCTTCTTGCAAATTCATGACCGATTTTATTGCTTTCATCGATAAACATTGTTCTCTTCTGTGGCCTACTAGCTTGTTCATCTTCATCAAATGATAGCCCTAACAACTCAGTTGCTTCTTTTTTCACTTTCCCAAATTCTTCTCTGAAATGTTTGATAAAATTCCCTAGTAACCTTATTAGAATGGAACTTTTTAATAGTTCACACTCCACTGCTTTCAGTGCTTTGCTAATAGCAGTTATTCTCTGTAAAATGGTATTCCAAATTACCGCCATCAGGGCGGTTTCATATTTGTCCCTTTTTCCCTTCTTGCAAATTCATGACAGATTTTATTGCTTTCATCGATAAACATTGTTCTCTTCTGTGGCCTACTAGCTTGTTCATCTTCATCAAATGATAGCCCTAACAACTCAGTTGCTTCTTTTTTCACTTTCCCAAATTCTTCTCTGAAATGTTTGATAAAATTCCCTAGTAACCTTATTAGAATGGAGCTTTTTAATAGTTCACACTCTACTGCTTTCAGTGCTTTGCTAATAGCAGTTATTCTCTGTAAAATGGTATTCCAAATTACCGCCATCAGGGCGGTTTCATATTTGTCCATTTTTCCCTTCTTGCAAATTCATGACCGATTTTATTGCTTTCATCGATAAACATTGTTCTCTTCTGTGGCCTACTAGCTTGTTCATCTTCATCAAATGATAGCCCTAACAACTCAGTTGCTTCTTTTTTCACTTTCCCAAATTCTTCTCTGAAATGTTTGATAAAATTCCCTAGTAACCTTAGTAGAATGGAGCTTTTTAATAGTTCACACTCCACTGCTTTCAGTGCTTTGCTAATAGCAGTTATTCTCTGTAAAATGGTATTCCAAATTACCGCCATCAGGGCGGTTTCATATTTGTCCATTTTTCCCTTCTTGCAAATTCATGACCGATTTTATTGCTTTCATCGATAAACATTGTTCTCTTCTGTGGCCTACTAGCTTGTTCATCTTCATCAAATGATAGCCCTAACAACTCAGTTGCTTCTTTTTTCATTTTCCCAAATTCTTCTCTGAAATGTTTGATAAAATTCCCTAGTAACCTTAGTAGAATGGAGCTTTTTAATAGTTCACACTCCACTGCTTTCAGTGCTTTGCTAATAGCAGTTATTCTCTGTAAAATGGTATTCCAAATTACCGCCATCAGGGCGGTTTCGTATTTGTCCATTTTTCCCTTCTTGCAAATTCATGACCGATTTTATTGCTTTCATCGATAAACATTGTTCTCTTCTGTGGCCTACTAGCTTGTTCATCTTCATCAAATGATAGCCCTAACAACTCAGTTGCTTCTTTTTTCATTTTCCCAATTCTTCTCTGAAATGTTTGATAAAATTCCCTAGTAACCTTAGTAGAATGGAGCTTTTTAATAGTTCACACTCCACTGCTTTCTGTACTTTGCTAATAGCAGTTATTCTCTGTAAAATGGTATTCCAAATTACCGCCATCAGGGCGGTTTCATATTTGTCCATTTTTCCCTTCTTGCAAATTCATGACCGATTTTATTGCTTTCATCGATAAACATTGTTCTCTTCTGTGGCCTACTAGCTTGTTCATCTTCATCAAATGATAGCCCTAACAACTCAGTTGCTTCTTTTTTCACTTTCCCAATTTCTTCTCTGAAATGTTTGATAAAATTCCCTAGTAACCTTAGTAGAATTGAGCTTTTTAATAGTTCACACTCCACTGCTTTCAGTGCTTTGCTAATAGCAGTTATTCTCTGTAAAATGGTAATCCAAATTACCGCCATCAGGGCGGTTTCATATTTGTCCATTTTTCCCTGCTTGCAAATTCATGACCGATTTTATTGCTTTCATCGATAAACATTGTTCTCTTCTGTGGCCTACTAGCTTGTTCATCTTCATCAAATGATAGCCCTAACAACTCAGTTGCTTCTTTTTTCACTTTCCCAAATTCTTCTCTGAAATGTTCGATAAAATTCCCTAGTAACCTTAGTAGAATGGAGCTTTTTAATAGTTCACACTCCACTGCTTTCAGTGCTTTGCTAATAGCAGTTATTCTCTGTAAAATGGTATTCCAAATTACCGCCATCAGGGCGGTTTCATATTTGTCCATTTTTCCCTTCTTGCAAATCCATGACCGATTTTATTGCTTTCATCGATAAACATTGTTCTCTTCTGTGGCCTACTAGCTTGTTCATCTTCATCAAATGATAGCCCTAACAACTCAGTTGCTTCTTTTTTCACTTTCCCAAATTCTTCTCTGAAATGTTTGATAGAATTCCCTAGTAACCTTAGGATAGTAGAATGGAGCTTTTTAATAGTTCACACTCCACTGCTTTCAGTGCTTTGCTAATAGCAGTTATTCTCTGTAAAATGGTATTCCAAATTACCGCCATCAGGGCGGTTTCATATTTGTCCATTTTTCCCTTCTTGCAAATTCATGACCGATTTTATTGCTTTCATCGATAAACATTGTTCTCTTCTGTGGCCTACTAGCTTGTTCATCTTCATCAAATGATAGCCCTAACAACTCAGTTGCTTCTTTTTTCACTTTCCCAAATTCTTCTCTGAAATGTTTGATAAAATTCCCTAGTAACCTTAGTAGAATGGAGCTTTTTAATAGTTCACACTCCACTGCTTTCTGTGCTTTGCTAATAGCAGTTATTCTCTGTAAAATGGTATTCCAAATTACCGCCATCAGGGCGGTTTCATATTTGTCCATTTTTCCCTTCTTGCAAATTCATGACCGATTTTATTGCTTTCATCGATAAACATTGTTCTCTTCTGTGGCCTACTAGCTTGTTCATCTTCATCAAATGATAGCCCTAACAACTCAGTGGCTTCTTTTTTCACTTTCCCAAATTCTTCTCTGAAATGTTCGATAAAATTCCCTAGTAACCTTAGTAGAATGGAGCTTTTTAATAGTTCACACTCCACTGCTTTCAGTGCTTTGCTAATAGCAGTTATTCTCTGTAAAATGGTATTCCAAATTACCGCCATCAGGGCGGTTTCATATTTGTCCATTTTTCCCTTCTTGCAAATTCATGACCGATTTTATTGCTTTCATCGATAAACATTGTTCTCTTCTGTGGCCTACTAGCTTGTTCATCTTCATCAAATGATAGCCCTAACAACTCAGTGGCTTCTTTTTTCACTTTCCCAAATTCTTCTCTGAAATGTTCGATAAAATTCCCTAGTAACCTTAGTAGAATGGAGCTTTTAAATAGTTCACACTCCACTGCTTTCAGTGCTTTGCTAATAGCAGTTATTCTCTGTAAAATGGTATTCCAAATTACCGCCATCAGGGCGGTTTCATATTTGTCCATTTTTCCCTTCTTGCAAATTCATGACCGATTGTATTGCTTTCATCGATAAACATTGTTCTCTTCTGTGGCCTACTAGCTTGTTCATCTTCATCAAATGATAGCCCTAACAACTCAGTTGCTTCTTTTTTCACTTTCCCAAATTCTTCTCTGAAATGTTTGATAAAATTCCCTAGTAACCTTAGTAGAATGGAGCTTTTTAATAGTTCACACTCCACTGCTTTCAGTGCTTTGCTAATAGCAGTTATTCTCTGTAAAATGGTATTCCAAATTACCGCCATCAGGGCGGTTTCATATTTGTCCATTTTTCCCTTCTTGCAAATTCATGACCGATTTTATTGCTTTCATCGATAAACATTGTTCTCTTCTGTGGCCTACTAGCTTGTTCATCTTCATCAAATGATAGCCCTAACAACTCAGTTGCTTCTTTTTTCACTTTCCCAAATTCTTCTCTGAAATGTTTGATAAAATTCCCTAGTAACCTTATTAGAATGGAACTTTTTAATAGTTCACACTCCACTGCTTTCAGTGCTTTGCTAATAGCAGTTATTCTCTGTAAAATGGTATTCCAAATTACCGCCATCAGGGCGGTTTCATATTTGTCCCTTTTTCCCTTCTTGCAAATTCATGACAGATTTTATTGCTTTCATCGATAAACATTGTTCTCTTCTGTGGCCTACTAGCTTGTTCATCTTCATCAAATGATAGCCCTAACAACTCAGTTGCTTCTTTTTTCACTTTCCCAAATTCTTCTCTGAAATGTTTGATAAAATTCCCTAGTAACCTTATTAGAATGGAGCTTTTTAATAGTTCACACTCTACTGCTTTCAGTGCTTTGCTAATAGCAGTTATTCTCTGTAAAATGGTATTCCAAATTACCGCCATCAGGGCGGTTTCATATTTGTCCATTTTTCCCTTCTTGCAAATTCATGACCGATTTTATTGCTTTCATCGATAAACATTGTTCTCTTCTGTGGCCTACTAGCTTGTTAATCTTCATCAAATGATAGCCCTAACAACTCAGTTGCTTCTTTTTTCACTTTCCCAAATTCTTCTCTGAAATGTTTGATAAAATTCCCTAGTAACCTTAGTAGAATGGAGCTTTTTAATAGTTCACACTCCACTGCTTTCAGTGCTTTGCTAATAGCAGTTATTCTCTGTAAAATGGTATTCCAAATTACCGCCATCAGGGCGGTTTCATATTTGTCCATTTTTCCCTTCTTGCAAATTCATGACCGATTTTATTGCTTTCATCGATAAACATTGTTCTCTTCTGTGGCCTACTAGCTTGTTCATCTTCATCAAATGATAGCCCTAACAACTCAGTTGCTTCTTTTTTCATTTTCCCAAATTCTTCTCTGAAATGTTTGATAAAATTCCCTAGTAACCTTAGTAGAATGGAGCTTTTTAATAGTTCACACTCCACTGCTTTCAGTGCTTTGCTAATAGCAGTTATTCTCTGTAAAATGGTATTCCAAATTACCGCCATCAGGGCGGTTTCGTATTTGTCCATTTTTCCCTTCTTGCAAATTCATGACCGATTTTATTGCTTTCATCGATAAACATTGTTCTCTTCTGTGGCCTACTAGCTTGTTCATCTTCATCAAATGATAGCCCTAACAACTCAGTTGCTTCTTTTTTCATTTTCCCAATTCTTCTCTGAAATGTTTGATAAAATTCCCTAGTAACCTTAGTAGAATGGAGCTTTTTAATAGTTCACACTCCACTGCTTTCTGTACTTTGCTAATAGCAGTTATTCTCTGTAAAATGGTATTCCAAATTACCGCCATCAGGGCGGTTTCATATTTGTCCATTTTTCCCTTCTTGCAAATTCATGACCGATTTTATTGCTTTCATCGATAAACATTGTTCTCTTCTGTGGCCTACTAGCTTGTTCATCTTCATCAAATGATAGCCCTAACAACTCAGTTGCTTCTTTTTTCACTTTCCCAATTTCTTCTCTGAAATGTTTGATAAAATTCCCTAGTAACCTTAGTAGAATTGAGCTTTTTAATAGTTCACACTCCACTGCTTTCAGTGCTTTGCTAATAGCAGTTATTCTCTGTAAAATGGTAATCCAAATTACCGCCATCAGGGCGGTTTCATATTTGTCCATTTTTCCCTGCTTGCAAATTCATGACCGATTTTATTGCTTTCATCGATAAACATTGTTCTCTTCTGTGGCCTACTAGCTTGTTCATCTTCATCAAATGATAGCCCTAACAACTCAGTTGCTTCTTTTTTCACTTTCCCAAATTCTTCTCTGAAATGTTCGATAAAATTCCCTAGTAACCTTAGTAGAATGGAGCTTTTTAATAGTTCACACTCCACTGCTTTCAGTGCTTTGCTAATAGCAGTTATTCTCTGTAAAATGGTATTCCAAATTACCGCCATCAGGGCGGTTTCATATTTGTCCATTTTTCCCTTCTTGCAAATCCATGACCGATTTTATTGCTTTCATCGATAAACATTGTTCTCTTCTGTGGCCTACTAGCTTGTTCATCTTCATCAAATGATAGCCCTAACAACTCAGTTGCTTCTTTTTTCACTTTCCCAAATTCTTCTCTGAAATGTTTGATAGAATTCCCTAGTAACCTTAGGATAGTAGAATGGAGCTTTTTAATAGTTCACACTCCACTGCTTTCAGTGCTTTGCTAATAGCAGTTATTCTCTGTAAAATGGTATTCCAAATTACCGCCATCAGGGCGGTTTCATATTTGTCCATTTTTCCCTTCTTGCAAATTCATGACCGATTTTATTGCTTTCATCGATAAACATTGTTCTCTTCTGTGGCCTACTAGCTTGTTCATCTTCATCAAATGATAGCCCTAACAACTCAGTTGCTTCTTTTTTCACTTTCCCAAATTCTTCTCTGAAATGTTTGATAAAATTCCCTAGTAACCTTAGTAGAATGGAGCTTTTTAATAGTTCACACTCCACTGCTTTCTGTGCTTTGCTAATAGCAGTTATTCTCTGTAAAATGGTATTCCAAATTACCGCCATCAGGGCGGTTTCATATTTGTCCATTTTTCCCTTCTTGCAAATTCATGACCGATTTTATTGCTTTCATCGATAAACATTGTTCTCTTCTGTGGCCTACTAGCTTGTTCATCTTCATCAAATGATAGCCCTAACAACTCAGTGGCTTCTTTTTTCACTTTCCCAAATTCTTCTCTGAAATGTTCGATAAAATTCCCTAGTAACCTTAGTAGAATGGAGCTTTTTAATAGTTCACACTCCACTGCTTTCAGTGCTTTGCTAATAGCAGTTATTCTCTGTAAAATGGTATTCCAAATTACCGCCATCAGGGCGGTTTCATATTTGTCCATTTTTCCCTTCTTGCAAATTCATGACCGATTTTATTGCTTTCATCGATAAACATTGTTCTCTTCTGTGGCCTACTAGCTTGTTCATCTTCATCAAATGATAGCCCTAACAACTCAGTGGCTTCTTTTTTCACTTTCCCAAATTCTTCTCTGAAATGTTCGATAAAATTCCCTAGTAACCTTAGTAGAATGGAGCTTTTTAATAGTTCACACTCCACTGCTTTCAGTGCTTTGCTAATAGCAGTTATTCTCTGTAAAATGGTATTCCAAATTACCGCCATCAGGGCGGTTTCATATTTGTCCATTTTTCCCTTCTTGCAAATTCATGACCGATTTTATTGCTTTCATCGATAAACATTGTTCTCTTCTGTGGCCTACTAGCTTGTTCATCTTCATCAAATGATAGCCCTAACAACTCAGTTGCTTCTTTTTCCACTTTTCCAAATTCTTCTCTGAAATGTTCGATAAAATTCCCTAGTAACCTTAGTAGAATGGAGCTTTTTAATAGTTCACACTCCACTGCTTTCAGTGCTTTGCTAATAGCAGTTATTCTCTGTAAAATGGTATTCCAAATTACCGCCATCAGGGCGGTTTCATATTTGTCCATTTTTCCCTTCTTGCAAATTCATGACCGATTTTATTGCTTTCATCGATAAACATTGTTCTCTTCTGTGGCCTACTAGCTTGTTCATCTTCATCAAATGATAGCCCTAACAACTCAGTTGCTTCTTTTTTCACTTTCCCAAGTTCTTCTCTGAAATGTTTGATAAAATTCCCTAGTAACCTTAGTAGAATGGAGCTTTTTAATAGTTCACACTCCACTGCTTTCAGTGCTTTGCTAATAGCAGTTATTCTCTGTAAAATGGTATTCCAAATTACCGCCATCAGGGCGGTTTCATATTTGTCCATTTTTCCCTTCTTGCAAATTCATGACCGATTTTATTGCTTTCATCGATAAACATTGTTCTCTTCTGTGGCCTACTAGCTTGTTCATCTTCATCAAATGATAGCCCTAACAACTCAGTTGCTTCTTTTTTCACTTTCCCAAATTCTTCTCTGAAATGTTTGATAAAATTCCCTAGTAACCTTAGTAGAATGGAGCTTTTTAATAGTTCACACTCCACTGCTTTCAGTGCTTTGCTAATAGCAGTTATTCTCTGTAAAATGGTATTCCAAATTACCGCCATCAGGGCGGTTTCATATTTGTCCATTTTTCCCTTCTTGCAAATTCATGACCGATTTTATTGCTTTCATCGATAAACATTGTTCTCTTCTGTGGCCTACTAGCTTGTTCATCTTCATCCAATGATAGCCCTAACAACTCAGTTGCTTCTTTTTTCACTTTCCCAAATTCTTCTCTGAAATGTTGGATAAAATTCCCTAGTAACCTTAGTAGAATGGAGCTTTTTAATAGTTCACACTCCACTGCTTTCAGTGCTTTGCTAATAGCAGTTATTCTCTGTAAAATGGTATTCCAAATTACCGCCATCAGGGCGGTTTCATATTTGTCCATTTTTCCCTTCTTGCAAATCCATGACCGATTTTATTGCTTTCATCGATAAACATTGTTCTCTTCTGTGGCCTACTAGCTTGTTCATCTTCATCAAATGATAGCCCTAACAACTCAGTTGCTTCTTTTTTCACTTTCCCAAATTCTTCTCTGAAATGTTTGATAGAATTCCCTAGTAACCTTAGGATAGTAGAATGGAGCTTTTTAATAGTTCACACTCCACTGCTTTCAGTGCTTTGCTAATAGCAGTTATTCTCTGTAAAATGGTATTCCAAATTACCGCCATCAGGGCGGTTTCATATTTGTCCATTTTTCCCTTCTTGCAAATTCATGACCGATTTTATTGCTTTCATCGATAAACATTGTTCTCTTCTGTGGCCTACTAGCTTGTTCATCTTCATCAAATGATAGCCCTAACAACTCAGTTGCTTCTTTTTTCACTTTCCCAAATTCTTCTCTGAAATGTTTGATAAAATTCCCTAGTAACCTTAGTAGAATGGAGCTTTTTAATAGTTCACACTCCACTGTTTTCTGTGCTTTGCTAATAGCAGTTATTCTCTGTAAAATGGTATTCCAAATTACCGCCATAAGGGCGGTTTCATATTTGTCCCTTTTTCCCTTCTTGCAAATTCATGACCGATTTTATTGCTTTCATCGATAAACATTGTTCTCTTCTGTGGCCTACTAGCTTGTTCATCTTCATCAAATGATAGCCCTAACAACTCAGTTGCTTCTTTTTTCACTTTCCCAAGTTCTTCTCTGAAATGTTTGATAAAATTCCCTAGTAACCTTAGTAGAATGGAGCTTTTTAATAGTTCACACTCCACTGCTTTCAGTGCTTTGCTAATAGCAGTTATTCTCTGTAAAATGGTATTCCAAATTACCGCCATCAGGGCGGTTTCATATTTGTCCATTTTTCCCTTCTTGCAAATTCATGACCGATTTTATTGCTTTCATCGATAAACATTGTTCTCTTCTGTGGCCTACTAGCTTGTTCATCTTCATCAAATGATAGCCCTAACAACTCAGTTGCTTCTTTTTTCACTTTCCCAAATTCTTCTCTGAAATGTTTGATAAAATTCCCTAGTAACCTTAGTAGAATGGAGCTTTTTAATAGTTCACACTCCACTGCTTTCAGTGCTTTGCTAATAGCAGTTATTCTCTGTAAAATGGTATTCCAAATTACCGCCATCAGGGCGGTTTCATATTTGTCCATTTTTCCCTTCTTGCAAATTCATGACCGATTTTATTGCTTTCATCGATAAACATTGTTCTCTTCTGTGGCCTACTAGCTTGTTCATCTTCATCAAATGATAGCCCTAACAACTCAGTTGCTTCTTTTTTCACTTTCCCAAATTCTTCTCTGAAATGTTTGATAAAATTCCCTAGTAACCTTAGTAGAATGGAGCTTTTTAATAATTCACACTCCACTGCTTTCAGTGCTTTGCTAATAGCAGTTATTCTCTGTAAAATGGTATTCCAAATTACCGCCATCAGGGCGGTTTCATATTTGTCCATTTTTCCCTTCTTGCAAATTCATGACCGATTTTATTGCTTTCATCGATAAACATTGTTCTCTTCTGTGGCCTACTAGCTTGTTCATCTTCATCAAATGATAGCCCTAACAACTCAGTTGCTTCTTTTTTCACTTTCCCAAATTCTTCTCTGAAATGTTCGATAAAATTCCCTAGTAACCTTAGTAGAATGGAGCTTTTTAATAGTTCACACTCCACTGCTTTCAGTGCTTTGCTAATAGCAGTTATTCTCTGTAAAATGGTATTCCAAATTACCGCCATCAGGGCGGTTTCATATTTGTTCATTTTTCCCTTCTTGCAAATTCATGACCGATTTTATTGCTTTCATCGATAAACATTGTTCTCTTCTGTGGCCTACTAGCTTGTTCAACTTCATCAAATGATAGCCCTAACAACTCAGTTGCTTCTTTTTCCACTTTCCCAAATTCTTCTCTGAAATGTTCGATAAAATTCCCTAGTAACCTTAGTAGAATGGAGCCTTTTAATAGTTCACATTCCACTGCTTTCAGTGCTTTGCTAATAGCAGTTATTCTCTGTAAAATGGTATTCCAAATTACCGCCATCAGGGCGGTTTCATATTTGTCCATTTTTCCCTTCTTGCAAATTCATGACCGATTTTATTGCTTTCATCGATAAACATTGTTCTCTTCTGTGGCCTACTAGCTTGTTCATCTTCATCAAATGATAGCCCTAACAACTCAGTTGCTTCTTTTTTCACTTTCCCAAATTCTTCTCTGAAATGTTCGATAAAATTCCCTAGTAACCTTAGTAGAATGGAGCTTTTTAATAGTTCACACTCCACTGCTTTCAGTGCTTTGCTAATAGCAGTTATTCTCTGTAAAATGGTATTCCAAATTACCGCCATCAGGGCGGTTTCATATTTGTCCATTTTTCCCTTCTTGCAAATTCATGACCGATTTTATTGCTTTCATCGATAAACATTGTTCTCTTCTGTGGCCTACTAGCTTGTTCATCTTCATCAAATGATAGCCCTAACAACTCAGTTGCTTCTTTTTTCACTTTCCCAAATTCTTCTCTGAAATGTTTGATAAAATTCCCTAGTAACCTTAGTAGAATGGAGCTTTTTAATAGTTCACACTCCACTGCTTTCAGTGCTTTGCTAATAGCAGTTATTCTCTGTAAAATGGTATTCCAAATTACCGCCATCAGGGCGGTTTCATATTTGTCCATTTTTTCCTTCTTGCAAATTCATGACCGATTTTATTGCTTTCATCGATAAACATTGTTCTCTTCTGTGGCCTACTAGCTTGTTCATCTTCATCAAATGATAGCCCTAACAACTCAGTTGCTTCTTTTTTCACTTTCCCAAATTCTTCTCTGAAATGTTCGATAAAATTCCCTAGTAACCTTAGTAGAATGGAGCTTTTTAATAGTTCAAACTCCACTGCTTTCAGTGCTTTGCTAATAGCAGTTATTCTCTGTAAAATGGTATTCCAAATTACCGCCATCAGGGCGGTTTCATATTTGTCCATTTTTCCCTTCTTGCAAATTCATGACCGATTTTATTGCTTTCATCGATAAACATTGTTCTCTTCTGTGGCCTACTAGCTTGTTCATCTTCATCAAATGATAGCCCTAACAACTCAGTTGCTTCTTTTTTCACTTTCCCAAATTCTTCTCTGAAATGTTCGATAAAATTCCCTAGTAACCTTAGTAGAATGGAGCTTTTTAATAGTTCACACTCCACTGCTTTCAGTGCTTTGCTAATAGCAGTTATTCTCTGTAAAATGGTATTCCAAATTACCGCCATCAGGGCGGTTTCATATTTGTCCATTTTTCCCTTCTTGCAAATTCATGACCGATTTTATTGCTTTCATCGATAAACATTGTTCTCTTTTGTGGCCTACTAGCTTGTTCATCTTCATCAAATGATAGCCCTAACAACTCAGTTGCTTCTTTTTCCACTTTTCCAAATTCTTCTCTGAAATGTTCGATAAAATTCTCTAGTAACCTTAGTAGAATAGAGAGTCTTTTAATAGTTCACACTCCACTGCTTGCAGTGATTTGCTAATAGCATTTATTCTCTGTAGAATGGCATTCCAAATTACTGCCATCAGAGCGGTTTCATATTTGTCCATTTTTATCAGAAGTGAAGTTGCCTCGATTATTGTGTTTTTTTTCTTCCTCTTTTGAGTCAAATATTTCAGCTAAAGCTTCTTTTATATAGGTGTAACCAAGTTTTATATCCTGTACGGCATCTGTTCTTGCTGACCATTTTGTGTAAGAGACTTCTTTAATTGAGACGGCATGTTTACACTTTTCCAGCGCTTTGCACAAAATTTTTCAGCAATGGGTTGACGTAGAAAAATATGTGAATAAATTCTGTACAAACACAAAATATTGAATCGTAGCGCTACAACTTTCTGCAGCCAAATTTCTGATTAAATTTAAAGAGTGACTGGCACAAGGTATATAAACTGCACTCGGACTGTGTTCTTTAATACATGCCTGTAGACCTGAGTACATCCCTGACATATTGGAAACATTGTCAAATGATTGACCTCGACAATTTTTAATATCCACTCCTAATTTTGCTAAAATCTTCATGTTCCAAATATGAAGACGCATATTCTTCTATGGGAATGAAATCTACAAAACTTTCTTTGATATCACCACTGGCTAAAACATATGACAAATATCAGTTGATCAAAATGTGACACATCGGGCGTAGAGTCAACGATGGTACTGTAATAATTCGCAGCCTTAATGTCGTAAATTATGTGCGCTCTTAGTTATTTACCAATGATGCCTATAAATTCGTCCCAAGTATAGTGAGACAAATACCTAACAGTTCCTCGTCCTCGATTGGCATATTTTTATAGGTGCAACTTGAAGAAATCGCCATATTCACTGAGACATTCCAAGTACGTCAAGTAGTTTCCTTGTCTTGTAAAATCCTGGCCTCTGAATGCTAGACCTAAACGACTCAATTTTACAGTCGATATCATTCGTTTCAAAATTTATTTTCAATAATATTCTTCATTTTCTCTCCTCTACAATAACTGAGTTATCAATTCTATTAAATTTTTATGACTTTTTACACAAAGTACACATAGCTGACATATGATTTTTTGATACCTAGTGGTCGGATAAAGTTGCGTAATTGATTTCCAATTTTGCAAACCAGTTATTAATTTGGACTTTGATGTCGGAAACAGTTTGCAAGGGTAGCAGTAAACACTTTTACTTGTTTCTGAAAATACTAGCCAATTTCTCTCTTCCTTGATTCCATCTGTTTTTATCCTGTAAAAATAAATCATAGGAAAGTCCTCTGTGGAAAACCCAGACCTCACGACCAGCCCGAAGGCTTATGGTAGCTAATTGTGAGGCCGGGAAAGTCCTCTGTAATACACTTCATCCCTATCTTTATACGTTGATTTCAATGCCTCTATATTCCCATGTTCTTTGGTTTGTTTCTAAGAATATGGTTAATCATTGCATCTGTTAATATCGTAGACTATAGAGCTCTATCATCCAGTACTTTAACGTCTAAATCGGTGTGTCGTTCTGGACTATCTATATTTTCTGTATTTTCGCAATCACCTTCTTTAGTAGCACTTTCAAACTTTTGATTCTCGATTTGTTCTTTTACTTCCTTTTCCTATTCTTCGTCTTGCTCTCTATCAATGGGTCTCGTTTCACTTAAGCATGCTTCACAAGACATTTCAAAGGTATGATTACATTCTGAGTTGCCAGAAGCAGATGATGAGGGCAGTTCCGTCTCTGTACTGGAGATTAAAAATCTATGAAATGCATTCCTCTGACTTTCAGCCATTTCCAGGTTTCGTTTCAGCTTTTTTCTTTTTTCTGCCTCGCTTTGACAACGCTTTATTTTTTCGCCCCGCGAAAAATAGTTTTTACCCCGAAAAAAATATTTTTTGCCTTTTCTAATCTATTTTGGAGTCTATCAAGTACCTAACCAACGTTGGGTGAGTAAATAATAAACAATACTAACAGTAATCAACAAACGGAACCATTCCATTATCATCTACTATACGCACCACTATTTACTTACCACTATTGAATGGTATGAAAAAACTCAAACTCTTTAAAATTAAACTTGAGAATACACAACAAAACGAAAGTTTTTTTTCCACTTTCCATAATTATTTCAGTTCAACCTCTTCGAACTCCAACACAATGGATTACGTGAGCGCCGCAAGAGTTGCAAGACTGGCCCAAGAGTGCAGTGATACCAACGGGGGCTAACTGCCTACCGATCGCAAGGCACAGTTGCCATTTCAGGCGGGAATTCGCGTATTTATTTAAAATTATTCAAATGCACCTTTTCAGACTATTCAAGAAATTTGTAAAAATTGATCACTTCTTATTATTACGATGTATATTTGACATTATAGTATACTTGATGTAGATAATACATTAGTTTAATGAGTATATACCTATAACATAAGAATGGAAGGCAATGGAATACTATTCCATGCCATTATATATTAATATTTACATTCTGATATTCAGATAATTCTGAATATTTGGATAATATAAAAAATGCTGAGCATAAAAAGAACATTCTAAGCAGGTTTAATTAAATATCATGCTGCCCAAGTTTATCCTAATCAAATGTTTACGATATTCAATTATAAGCGAAGTAGAACTGTCCATAATTCATTAAATTACTGATGTTAATACTTTTGGCTTTTGCGTTTACATGGAGAATACGTCAATAATATTAAATATTGCATCTTTCGCTTTTCCGTTTGTGGCAGTTTTTAACTAGGAATCTATGGAGCTCGGGGGCCCTTGGAGATTCGGGGCCCCTAGCGGCCGCTAGGTTCGCCAGCCGCTTAATTTGTCCCTGCAGCGTAGGATAAAAGTTGACATAATTATGCATAAAAGGGGTTATTTATGGCTCAACGATTACGAAGCTTAACAGTTTCAATCGTTTGTAGTGAAAAATATTCGCTATACAATTTTGTGTTAGTAACGTTGATAAAGATTAAGAAAATTCAATTTTGGCGCAATATACATGCTGCAAGATTCTGAGAATTTCAACAATCAGAATTCTTATCATCAACATTGTTTCCGCTTTCTCAATTATTACTCACCTTGAAAAATCAGAGATAAGGACAAATGAGGTGTAAAAACGCAATAACAGGAATTCTGGAATTTAATTGGTTCAACATATTTTTAAAAGTTGTTCAAGTCTCTTCTAGAAAGGCACTCATTGCAAACACAGAAAAAATTTTGGAAGTAAAAAATAACGAAATAACAATTCTGGCCTAAAATAGTTTTTTTTATGCAAAGCTACTACAGCTACAGCTGTCATATTTCACGCCTTTAACAACGTTGACATTATTGCTGTTAGTAACGATGATGTTGAAAGTTTTTCTGTGCAAAATTTCAGGTTATCTTTTTATCCAAGTTAGTAATAATTTTGCCACATTTTTTCTAAGAAGCAGAATTTTAGATATTAAAGTAAGTTAAAGAGTACTTGTACCCCAAAAGGTGCATTATAATATGCAACAACCATCAGATTAATGCCTTTAACTGTTATTTCATTGCATCTCGGATTAAAGAGAAAAGCTATTGGTAAATTTCAGATCTTAGGCTATTTCAAATTTCAGAACTTCAATTAAAACCGCCGGCTCCTTCTTAGGAAACAAGAAATGACGGTGAAACCTGTCGAAATATGGAGATACGAAAACTATATGGCTGCAGTTTTTAACTTTTTATAACGCCCATTTTATAATCCAGAACTAATTTTCCCATCTTGAAATCGAAGCCTCTGCTAGAAAAGTGAAAGACTATTTGGCTTCTCCGAGCATGAAAAGTTAAAAGTACTACTTTTTCACAAAAGGGAATGAACTGGAGCGGGACTCCACTCGACTTTCTCATACTGGAATGAAAAACTTGCTTGTGAGATTTTTTTCCTTCAAGTTCCATAAAAAAAAAAGCGGTATTGTTAATACAAGTGATTTTAATTATGGCGTGTTACACTTTACTTTACAGAGCTTGCATTACTTTTTTCAAATTATATCACACTTGACAATGTACCCCCCAGGGGGAGGTAATGACGTCACGACCGAAAATTGTTTATTTGGCTACTTTTCACAATAATGATTGAGACTATTAAGTTTCGGGATCATTGAGCCATAAATGTTCCTTTTTATGCATGATTATATCAAATTTTGTCCTATAGTGCCATGCTCAGAAAATATAAAATTTAGAAGCTTTCGCTCGAATTAAAGAAATAAAAGTCTATTAAATTCTCGATTTTTCATTAACAAAACCGGATATGAAGTTTCGTTAAAATCCATTAATATTTGGGGTAACTATCGTATACGCAAAAAATCGACCACAGACAAACAGATGGACATCAGTCCAAAATTAGTCAAAAAGTGTTTCGGAGGTCTTAAAATATATATTGACATTAAAATCTTGAATTCGTAAATTTGTGTATAAACAATACTTTTTATATACAGTATTACCCAGTATGAGAATGTAAACATGACGGACACCAATTTTCCCAAATTACGTGTAGAAACTTCACTATGTTTCTAACCATATTAAGCGAATTAGATAAACCTACCCATAAGAATTTCTCCATAAAACGCATCCCAACATTAGCACAGTGGGACATCTGTGAGTGCCTAATAAATTGCCTTTCCTCCCGGAAAACAAAATTTGTACAATTCTTCAAGGAAAAACAAAAAACACTCTGCGTACTTTACTGCATTTTTTTACTGAACACAGCCTTGTGATGTTGGAGAATCCTTGGGATTTAGGAAATTGCAATTGCTCAAATACCGGTATTTCTTACATGTATCGGCAAATCCTACGTTGAATATTCCTGTAACACATATTTTCTTGAAAACAGTCAATATAAAACTGCTTTTAAAACAGAAAGATATTTATTCTACTTTTTAAAACATGGTCCTCTGATATATTCAAAGTACTTTTATACAAAGGATAATATTTTTTAAAAGGTCATTGAAGGACCGCACAAAATCATGCGTCGGGCTTCATGTGGCCCGCGGGTCACGGGTAGAAAGTCGTTGGCTTAGAACATTATATAAATTATTATTAGCGTTACAGAGGCAAAAGATTAACTTTTGTTTTTATGTATGTCAATGACGTTTGCTAATTACGTATGATAAAGTTTTTACGTATGGGCTAATGACATTACGAAAAAAAAAGTGTATTGCGGCTATTTTTTACAACGATAGTTGGAACTATTAAGCCTCGTGATCATAGAGCCATAAATAAACCCTTCTGTGCATCGATTTAAATAATAAATGAATGACAAATCATTAGATTTTAAACGTCATTTTATTAAGACATCCATCAGACGTACGTATAATTTAAAAGCCAGAGCGCTTTAGAGTATCATCATACCCTTCCTCACTGGCGTTAAATAAAAAGGGGGCAAAAATTTAATTAAATTTAAATAAATAAAATTTATTTAACGTCACTGAGGAAGGGTATGATGATACCCGAAAGCGCTCTAGCTTTTAAATTATACGTACGTCTGATGGATGTCTTAATAAAATGACGTTTAAAATCTAATGATTTGTCATTCATTTATTATTTAAATCGATTTGCATATATGATGTGTTGCCGCTATTAGTATTAATACCTTTTGGTCATGCTTCTGTCAAATATTTTCTATGCTGCCATATTACAAAAATATAAAATTTCGAAGTTTTCGCTCAAATGTAAAACAATTCTACCTTTAAAAAATCTAGATTTTTTTTATAACGAAGCCTGATATAAAGTTTCGTGAAAATTCATTAATATTTGAGACCGCTATTGTGTACACAAGAAATCGACCACAAACATACAAACAGACAGACGGGCATCGCAACAAGTCACTGCATTTCGGCAAGTTTATTAATACTGTCATAAATAAATAGATATAAAAGACTTGTTACAAAATGAGGTAAGGCGACTAAGTTCTGTGAAGCTGAAACTCTAAGAGGTTGGGACTGGTACTCACAGTTGTAGCAGATTTATTGATGATGGGCAGAAAACGATTTGTACCGATTTTGCGCATGCATGTTACCAGCGAATTCATGCATAGTCGAGAATTAAGGGGAGACCCAGACCGTCCGACCTTACAGAAAGGTGTAAGGTAACTGTTTGGACGGCCGGGAAGTGCCACCCAATTTAGACCGGAACCCAGTGGGGGGGGGGGGTATCCACAGGGACCGTACCCTCCTTCCCCTACTGCCAACCTCTCGGAAGGACTTTCGGACCCACATGTTTAACGTGATTGTACTCCGCATGAACACGGCGGCAGTTGTGACAGCGTGCAAATCCAGCGCGCAAATTACCGGGCTACCGCATTTGAAATGTGCCAACAGCACGCGGTGTTCCCAGGTGGTCACCCACCTAAGTACTAACCGCGCCCGATGCTGCTTGACTTCGGTGATCTAACGAGAACCGGTGTTTTCAGCACGGTAGAGCCGTTGGCATGAGGGGGGGGGGTACGTGTAAATATTTGTAAATATTTATCACATAAAAAAATAAATCAACACACACTTTTCTTTTTTTTTCCCGTTTACTATTTTTAATATTTTTCAAAATATTTTGAATATATCGTCTCACGTGACAACTTTGTGCAGTCACACAGTGCTGTGACGCATAGAAGCTAAGGAAAGAAAGCTAAGGAAAGGAAAAAGAAAAGCAGTTTCCTATGAATGAATTTCTTTTTCAAGAGAGCATGTCGTTTACTACGCAGGATCCTGCGCATTCTTATGAAGTTCATTCACAAGAGGGTAAATGAAGCGAGACGTAGTCACGTGATCACATTCGTCTCGGACCATGCTCGGATGATCACGAAGTGTCCCTGGTCAACCAAGTAATATTTCCTGCAACACTAGAACATGTTCAAGAAGCATAAGTGCGTAAATTGTTTTCTCCAAAAGGTGTATAGTGTAAGCCAATAATGAGATGATTCACTAAAATGAATCAGAAGGGTTTTTGTTAGCCCATGATTTGTGTAGAATTTTTGGAGCTTAACAAAAACAATGTTTTCAACTCAGACCTAATCGTCCTCATTTGTACATTAGCATAATTTTTGTTTTCATTTGGTTGAAGTTTAATTGAATCTCTATAGTGCGTCCGAGTCATTAAAGCGGCCTATTTAATTAATAGCGGATAAATCTCTTAAAATAACATTCTGAAGGAGTCCACAAACTAATATAAGGTCATTGGGTCAAATGTGGCCAGTGTTTTTTTACAAGACTTTTTGGCCGGGGGGGGGGGGTGAATGAAACTTTAGGGGGGGGGAATTTTCTATCTGCCCTATTTAAGTATATCTAAATGATGTCACACAAATAGAAACTAGGTTAACATAAAATCTCTCCGGGGGGGAGGGGGCGAAGACTCGTCTGCGGGGGGGATTCACCCCTTCGGAGGTATGCCTGAAAGAAACAGTGAATGAGGTCCGGGAGTCGCTTTGTTCAGGCTACAAAATAAAATAAAATTTGTAAACGATAAATATATAATATAGATAAAATATTTTTATTGTAAATAAATATTTATATTTAATCATAAATAATCAAAACTATAAATAAAATAATAATATAATATGCATTTTTGTTTCTATATAAGACAATTTTGTTTTTGATTAATTATTTTAGACAAGTTTTAGGTATTACGTTTTAAAATATGTTTTAATGTGCAAAATTTTTGATAATTTTAGCTTGGTCGTTCCGATGAAAAGTTTGGGGGGGGGGGGGTTCCCTTGTTCTAAAGTTAGACTTTGCGATTTATTAAAATTCTCATGCGGTTTCATTGTAAAGCAGTCTTTTACCGACTTTTGCGATGAAAATGGTTGCGTGAGATTTCGAAGGCTATTTGATTTTTGAATAAGGGTGAAACAATTCATTCTGAATGTGTAATTTTGACCAATAGGGTTTTTCTGAGAGTTGTCACTCATCTACATGTGGCTCTGAGATCCTCTGCACTTCAGATGCGTGATTATTTCTTCTTTCCGAGTCCCTGATTCCACCCTAATCCTTCGGCTCAGGTGACTGATTAGAGGTTGCAAAGAAAATAGTAAAATTTCCTAATGTAGACTGTCAAGTTTACATGAATTTGAGTTGCATAGTTTAATGACTAAATGAGGCTTTGTGAGTTACATGAACAATGCATTTAATTAGAAATCCGTTTTAAAGAACTGCTAAAGGGCCCCTATCACGGATCATCGGGACTGATGATAGGACTTTTACTTGGGAATAGTATTAATATTAGACTCTGAAATGTGCAAATAAAGAAATTTGAAACAAAATTAATTGGAATGGTTATTTTCATAAGCATTTTTAAATTACATTCCAGACAAGAATGGGGCCAATCAGCTCTTTACAAGATCTTTGATGCCCCACTGCCCCCTTCCATTTTTTCTGTACTTGTTTTTTTTTTCATTTCTTCATAATAATATTTCATTTTCCATTATTCTACTAAAAATAAATGCATGACTACATGTATAGATCTCTGACATTCAAAATAATGATGCGTCTAATCATTAATTATCCCTAGTAGCAATCCGATATTGGCACAATATTAGCTTTTTATTGTCTCCAATATTGGACCGATATGAGAATGTTGTTGTTGAGACCCAGACCGTCCGACCTACCAGAAAGGTGTAAGGTAAAAATATGAGAATGTGGACATTTCGGCGGAATTGGTCTAATATTGGCTTGGGACGATATTGCGCCAATATGGCCAATGTAACTCCAACATTGACGTAATATTGTAATAAAAAGATTAGCCACTATTGGAGGCCAATGTAACCCCAATATTTTCCCAATATTGGGATTACATTGCAAATATTTCCAGTGTAATGCCAAGATATACAATATTTCTCTAATATTAGACGAATATTAAATGCTGCTAGGGATAATTATATTTTAATAATTAGCAGATCTCCAAAAGAAGCCGTACTACAGTTTATTATTACATTTTATAAAACTTAAGTTTCATAAATTTTCCTCTAATTAGTTGAATGATATATTTAAGACGAATGAAAATTTTAACTGTCATAATTGCAATTTCATATTTTTCTATGTTTGTCGAATCTGTCTCTAGGAGGGGAGTTATTCCCCTGTAGCTTCTGTCTGAGTACGGCCCCAGCAGTGGCGGAGCTTTGTTTGATTGCGCCCCCTCGCAGATTAAAACATTGCACCCCTTTTCCTCCTCCTTCTACTTAGTTCTCATATTCTTGCATTAATATTCAGTCAAGAGGTTACGGGTCAATATATAATTCTGCCCCATTTTGAGAGTTATATCGAGTTTTGTTTCCTGATGCCATCAGAAATATTTAGAGAACATGAATGTGAGCTAACTTTTTATTTTATTTATTTTTATTTTTTATTTTTCCGGTAATTTAAAATCTATATTACTTAGAAATTTAAAATAGAGAGGACACGATCAGAAATCATTCTGTGGATAAAACCAGCTCTGTTCGTCTCGATGGGATAAGGGAGAACAGTCCTGACTTCATCTTTTGTAACTAAGTGCTTAAAATGTAATATTTTTAAATTTAAAATTATATATTTTTAAAATTTCCGCTTCGAATTAAACAGTTAGATTTTTTAAGAGCATGTACAGTTAAGATTCGTTGAAAGTATTGATGACTTGTTCATGTTTACATGAAGTAAAATAAAACGCGAAATTACCCCTTGCAGCATCTCAGGCAGATGTAACTAAGTATCAAACAGCATCATTTTGAGTGTGAGTAATTTACGCACGCTAGTAATATTCACCGAATGTCAACAAGCGTATTATATATTAAAGGAGAACAATTTTACCACGGGAAAACGTAAAAGGAGGTATGATAAAAGTTGTTGCAAGATAGTTAAAAAATAGTCCAATATCCGGCTTCGATTATATATGTTTAAACACGTGACAACGCAAAAGGGTTGGAAAAAATGGATTATTTTCGAAATGCCATTCTAATACCCCGAGAAGCCCCCCAGTATTTTATGTCATTGTGATGCAGTTTGTAAAGTGTTCGGTACTATTTGTTTTATGGCTATACCACTGCCCCCCTCTACCCTTCGTTGACATGCAAGACCAACTATTTGTACACTTATACTCGTAGTATCGATCACAGGACAGAAAGTAGCTGAGTTATCGATTCCTTGGCCTGCGGGCGGAAAAAATAAGGGTTGTCTAAAAACTTTTTCAGGTTCTTTAGACGCTACTCGTTGACAAAGAAAATTATGTGTTTGTGCACTTATAGTATCGTCTACGGAACAGAACCAAATGGAGACGAATTTTCGATTTCTGCCCTAGGGATGGAAAATGGGGGCGGGAGGGAGGGTAGAAAGTTTTTCAGACCACCTAAAAGCCTCCGGTGGGGTAGAACGCTGAAACTTTGCTTACTTACAGTATGGACCACGGAACAGAATTTTCTATTAAGATAACTGTTTTCGACGATAAGTGCCACACAGTATTGAATAAAATGAAACGTAATAAAAAAAATTGCAATTTATTTCTTTAATAGAGTTAGTTTTTCTATCTTGGTCAGGTTTAAATACTGTTGTAAAATAATTTGTGAGAAGTTTTTGATTGATATTTGTTATGTAGCAAAGCGGAACAAATTCTCAATTTCACTATTCTTAACTGATCAAAAAAAAAAAAAAAAAAAAAAAAAACACATTAGAAACTGCAAGACCACCTGTATGCAACATTTTTAGATTTTGCTATTTGTGAGGTAGGCAATATTTTCAGATTTTGGTATTTGCTATCGAACAAAAGGCGCAGACAAGTGACGCCAGTTTCGGCGGTCTTGGTCCAGAAAGTTATGATCCCAATACATATGTCATCCAAATTACAAAAGTGATTTGGGGCATAAACAGTGCTTAGGGCCAGGACTTAAAACAAATTCCATTCAATCCAGGGCCGCCAATCAAACAACGATACAGTATCACACTGAAGAATAGCCAATGAAGGTAAGAGGGTGCGTCTTTACCCGAGGCCAAATGATACTGATGCTAGTAAGAAGAGATGAACGAGTGCACTTACTTTTGGAGATCGAAAAAGAGATTATTGCCAGAGCAGACCAACGACAGATCAGATGATTCCGAAAGCAAATATTTGTAAAATGAGATCTTGATAATATCAACGAGAGGGAAGTTCTTTCTCGATAGAGGGAAAATATGATGAGCAATCACAGAAGTGTAATGAAACTGTGTTATGCAGAGAAGTTAGAAAGTGCAAAGTGTTTAAAATGTGCAGAACCATTCCATCGAACCCGGAAAATGCGGACCCCCAAACCGGAGCCAAAAAGACCAAGATATTTGCCGTTCTTAATAATATTAGGTCGAATTAGGAGATATTTGAATAATTTTAGTGTCTGCCCCACACGAGTGCCTCTGCTCCTTAAATGAAATTTATAGTAAGCTGTTAATGTATTTTTAATTATGCTCATAATTGGTGTTTAATAAATGGTAATTTTTAAAGTTAAAAATGCCTATTTTAATGAGCAATGTGTTTATTTACAGATTATGGTAACAGGACTCGTACTAAGAAATAATGGTGGGTTAAATGTGGCACAACCACAAATAGTTTATATGCGACCTTAAACTTTAAATCGACTTTGTTTTGCCGTCCGTCTAAATTTTATTTACCACAAAAACTAAATTTGTAAATGGCCCCTTTCATCAGATTACAGCACTACGAGTTCATATATCGCTTCGTAAAAAGAACAGAAAATTGACTTACAACGTGATAAATAAATACTTTCTGTTGTTCTCGCCGGAGTAATTTATGTTCCTATTTAAAAACTAACCCGCCGTAAATACATTTCAAAAGATCAAATTTAAATTTAAATATTTTCACTATTAGATTGCTGGAGTATGTGGCAGAGAAAATTTATTAAGATACTATTTATTAAGAAAGTTCTGGAGATCATCCAATAGTGGTATTTTAGTAAATATTTTTTTTCCATTTCCCTTCTATCCGCTGTGATGTATTGGGAAAAAGTTTTGAATGAGATCGAAAATAAAATTTCAAGTTTTCAATGGATTTACATACTTTGACCATTTTAGAATACAAAACTATTTTCATCACGACGTCTGAACGGGCGTGTGTCTGTCTATATTCACTCTACAGGGAAGTAACCATAAATTTATATTTTCCTTACATAGTATAGCGTACAGGAAAACAATGTGACGGGACCGAAAATATGAATTCGAGTCTTTGAAGAAAAAGCAAGTTTCCAGCATCATTGAACTCGAATCGAAACTATTTGAGATCATGATTGTGTGTGTATGTATTTAAGTGTGCGTGTGTATGTGTCCATAGCCACCTTTATCTAGATGAAGGTGGCTATGGTCTCCCTCTCCCTCTATCTCTCTCCTCCTCTCTCTTTGTGTGTGTGTGTGTGTGTATAAGTGTGTTTCTTTTTCTGCTTATGTGTGTCTGTTTCTTTCTCTCTCTCTGTCTCTGTGATGTGTTCATGAGCCTGTGAACTTGATTCTTACGAACAAATGAAGCTTTTTGAAAAACATCTTGGTAAAATTATTACACTCAATAAATACTTGTTGCTTTAAGTCCTAGGACAAGTCAGCTGGTCTGGGCTTTCGACTCAATAAATACTGGAACCCTATTGAGGACCATTGTATGATTTTCCGGATATTTAGTAGCTCCTTTCTGTTGTTTTTGATGACATATCTATTAGATAACCTGTAATTTATGGTCTTTTTTCATTTTATATTTTGTAAATAAAATATGTATTTTTTTAATGTATCGTGTTTCGACTTTTCTTTTAATTAGCTGCAATAACCTCCGTAATGTTTTACCCTGATTTCCTTTTCATTTATCTCTACCGTGATTCTACTTGCAATTTTGATTACGTTCAGACCCTCAGTTATGCTTGGCGTCTCGTTCTCGACTCACTGCGTGTTAAACCATTGTATGATTTTCCAGATTATTTTATGGCCTTTTTTCATTTTGTATTTTGTAATTAAATTATGTTTATTAAATATATTGCATTCAAAATGTAAAATGATTAATATGCAAATTTTATCTCGCACGTTGAGGCCTGTGTATTTAAGCTCATGTTTTCAATTTTCACTTTGCTAGTGATGAATTTTCATAATAATTCCCGAAAGCGTTATGGTTGTGAATTGTTGTGAATGGAGTTTTTATTTAAATACTTTTAATAATAGCCAATTCTTGGTTGTCCTTATCTTTTAAAGTGCTGATGATTTGACGTGTTTTCCCATACAATTTTATTGTATACATAAATGCTTTATTTATTTGTTACCCAAGCCATTCAGCTCATCTAAAGGGTATAGAGCAGTTACAAGAGACGCAAAAATTTAAAAAGAAATATAAAGCAAAAATAATCGAACAAAAAGTTGAATAAAGCAAAAATTTAACCCATGTTCCATTGATCAGAAGATAATTGAAAGCATAGACAACTTATAAATACTTTATGTAACAGTTTTAGTGTCGGTTGTTCCTAATTAGAGAATGCTTTATAACGTTGTAATTAGCTTTTTTAGTTTATTTGGAAGTGTTGCTGAGTTCGATATCCCGATTTTTTAAATTCTCCTGCAATCGGTTTTATTCAGTCGGGCAGGGTCACTTTACTATAGATAAAATTAACGTGTACATTCATGGATATTTCCTTGCAAAGTTATTTCTAGGAATGTATTAAGTATTTTGAAAGCTTCTTAATGTAAGGCATGAAGCGTAAAAAAACAAACAAACAGGAATTATAACTTGTTTTTTGAATCTTGTTTTTAATTGCTTCTGCAATTGCTGCTTGAAAAATATGGAATCTCAATTTGTAAACATGTCCCTTTGTCGAATTCCAGCACTAGATTTTCGTACATTGTTCCGAGAAAAAAAAAAGAAGATTGACTTCAAACGTCATAAATAAATTCTTTCTCTACAAAATAATTTATGTTCTTCGCCAAAAATAACGCAGAACAAATGCTTTTAAAGAGATCAAATCAGACTAAATATCACAATAAATATAATAGTGCTGCACTTATTGGAGGTGTAGAGCTGAAATAGAATTACTATTCATGAAATATATTCTTATGAAGCATTTGAGTACAGTGTTTTTCACAGATTTTATATTAATTATCAATTCTTTATTATTTAGTGGTAGAAATCAGCACATGTTATTATTAGGACTTTACAACAAAGTTGAAAAGTGTTTATGACTTTGCTCATTCTGTCTGTCTGTCTATCTGTCCGTCTGTCCGTTAGCACTATAACTGCGATAAAAATGACTTAATCAAAATGAAATTTTAGTATGTTGTTCAGACGGTCTGTAGAACCTATGGAATATAAATGAATAATATCACCCAATTAGTTTTGGATTGAACCCGGGTTGAAAAAATGAAATACATTGAGCCCTATGGGACCTAATTCTTCAAACATTTTTTAATCGAATTTAAAATACAGAAATTGCTTCGAAAATTTTAGGTAATATTCAAATTGTTCCATAAAATATATAAAAAAAAATTCAGCGAAATATATTCAGTATTTTTTTAAATAAAAATTAAAATAATAATAACACCTCTTACATGAACCGATCACGTGACCGTGATATGAAACGATCACGTGACCCACTTCAAAATGATATATGACATCCATCTTGTCTCAAAATCGTGATTTTTAAAGTTCTTTTTAATTCATATTGAGTGTTGTATCCGTCCTAAAACTACTTTATTTTTGCTTAAATTCTATGCATCTACATACTCAAACAACGCAATTACAATATATTTGAGTTTAAATGCTCATCCAAATTTGATTATTTCTACAACGAAGCCTATTTTTCACCTATGTAAAATGTAAACAGCAAAATATGTAGAATGAGTTGTATTAGAATTACTGTATTTCTTTAACACAAAATCATTTAGTTCATGGAGTCTGCATAGATGATATGAATGAAATATTCACTGATTTTAAAAAGAGAAGGACGATTTTTTTCGATGATGTTTTACTCATAGAGTTTAATTAATTGTAGCTCCATAGTCTTAATTTTTAAATAAAATAAATTATTGTAGTATTGTGATGAATGACATGAATGGGAAATTATTTATGAATGAAATGTTGCTTTTATAGAGAGAGCCAGGCGTGTTATTTTTTCTATGACGTCATTTGAATGAATTTCAGTTGTTTTCGATGAAGTTTTCAAATATAATAAATTATCGTAGTATTATGATAATTCTAAAATTATTACCAAGGAATATATCACACATTTTAGAGAAGGTTAAACCAGGCAATTTATATTTCAATGCCGTCATTTGAATGTAGTTCATTTTTTTTTCGATGAAGGTATTAAGTTTTCAAATATAATAAATTAATGTAGTATTGTGATAAGTTTTAAAATATTACCGAGGAATGTATTGCATTTTAGACATGTTTAAATAAAATTGCATCGAAGTTGGAAAGGTTTCATAATCAATGCTTTAAGCATGATTGATCTTTCTTGTTTTAAATTATATTTTGATTAAAGAGTATGCTCTTTACGTTGTACATAGTTAACATATTTAATCTTTTGTAGTCTCATTTTGAGTAAAAAAATTATTTTTCACCATTTTTACTTTAGTGCAATCATCAGAAAATTGAGTGTACAGTCTCGTTCTTAACTTATTTTTTTTAAACAACATATACAATGAAATTTTTATTGTACTAGCTAAAGCGAAATCAACATATAATATTTGGTCGAATAATATCATGTACTGATACAATGTTTAAGTTTCATTTCATATAAAAAACGGATTTTTTCGACATTTTTAACACTTTACAACAAAGTTGAAAAGTGTTTATGACTTTGTTAACACTTTACAACAAAGTTGAAAAGTGTTTATGACTTTGTTCATTCTGTCTGTCTGTCTGTCCGTTAGCACGATAACTGCCGTAAAAATGACTTAATCAAAATTAAATTTTAGTATGTTGTTCAGACGGTCTGTAGGACCTATGGGAATATAAATGAATAATATCACCCAATTAGTTTTGGATTGAACCCGGGTTGAAAAAATGAAATACATTGAGCCCTATGGGACCTAATTTTTCAAACATTTTTTAAGCGGATTTAAAATTCACAAATTGCTTCGAAAATTTTAGGTAATAGTCAAATTGTTCCATAAAATATATAAAAAAAAAATCAGCGAAATATATTCAGTAGTTTTTAAATAAAAACTAAAATAATAATTACACATCTTATATGAAACGATCACGTGACCATGATATGAAACGATCACATGACCCACTTCAAAATGATATATGGCATCCACCTTGTTTCAAAATCGTGATTTTTTAAAGTTATTTTTAATTCATATTGAGTGTTGTATCCGTCCTATAACTACTTTATTTTTGCTTAAATTCTGTGCATCTACATTCTAAAACAACACATTGACAATATATTTGAGTTTAAATTCACATTCAAATTTGATTATTTCTACAACTAAGCCTATTTTTCACCTATGTAAAATGTAGACAGCAAAATATGTAGAATGAGTTGTATTAGAATTACTGTATTTCTTTAACACAAAATAATTCAGTCCATGGAGTCTGCATGGCTGATATGAATGAAATATTAATTGATTTTATAAACAGAAGGACGATTTTTTTCGATGAAGTTTTAAGCATAGAGTTTATGAATTGTAGCTCCATGGTCTTAATTTTTAAATAAAATAAATTATTATAGTATTGTGATGAATGAAATGAATGAAATCATGCTTTTATAGAGAGATCCAGGCGTGTTATTTTTTCTATGGCGTCATTTGAATTTATTTCAGTTGTTTTTGATGAAGTTTTCAAATATAATAAATTATCGTAGTATTATGATAGTTTTAAAAATATTACCGTGGAATGTATTGCATTTTAGAGATATTTAAACCAGGCAATTTATATTTCAATGCCGTCATTTGAATGAAGTTCATTTTTTTCAATGACGGTTTAAGTTTTCAAATATAATAAATCAATGTAGTATTTTGATAAGTTTTAAAATATTACCGAGGAATGTATTGCATTTTCGACTTTTTTAAATAAAATTGCATTGAAGTTGGAAAGTGTTTCATAATCAATGCTTTGAGAATGATTGATCTTTCTTGTTATATCAATGCAATCATCAGAAAATCTAGTGAAAAAATTTGTTTTTAACTTCATTTCTTTAAACAACATATGCTATGAAATTTTTATTTTACTAACTAAAGGGAAATAACAGTTTATGTAAAGCATCAGTATATCATTCTTCTACTCAGAAAATTTCATCAAATTTTATTAATTCCCGAGAAATAATGCGGCAGAAAACAATTTATTAGACAACAAATTGATGTGAAAATTAGAAAATTAAAAAAATATTTAAAAAATTTAAAGGTATATTATTTTCTTAAAAAGAGATATTTAAATGAAAGATTAAAAATTGAAATGAAAAAAAAAATTCATAAAATTCTTTGTTCCTTATTATGAAGAGTTAAATCACCGCATTTTTAGAGATAATTATTTTTGTAGTAATCCTTAATTTGTAAAACTCAGTGCATGCTATATTTTTAATTGTATTAGGTAAATAATATGCTCTTCACATTGAACACAGTTAAGGGTGAGCGTCAGTAAATTTCCTGCCCTAT
This sequence comes from Amaurobius ferox, assembly GCA_951213105.1. Classification (NCBI taxonomy): domain Eukaryota; kingdom Metazoa; phylum Arthropoda; class Arachnida; order Araneae; family Amaurobiidae; genus Amaurobius; species Amaurobius ferox. The sequence goes on from OX578149.1 coordinate 29,343,852, forward strand.
CCGGGCGTTGCTAACTTTCGCGGCACACATATTTCGCCGAAATTCTGTTTAAACAGTTGCGAAATATTTTCTGAAAGATAAAATGCAATGTTTAGATTATATTAAAACTAAATTTAATGCCCCAAAAAACATAGAATATATTTTTTATTTTAATCCAAAATATTTTTGGTGCTGCCATCTGTTGTCGTAATTTAATTCATACCGATTATTTTTATTTTTTAATGAACATTTTTAAATATATATTCCTTCTAATAGAGTGTTAAATACAACAACAGATCATATATAATAATGCCACAATCACGGAAAGGTAATTTATCATTCTATAAATTTGATAAAGGATCTGAATGTACATCACTGAGGACTGCAGTTTTATCTTCAAGTTCCTTTGTCTTCAAGTCCAAGTTTAATTACGTTTCCGTGATTATGGCATTGCACAGTGGCGCACCCAGAATATTCCTAAGGGGGGGGCCATTGGTGCACAAAATTTTTATGAAGGAGGATGACTCCTCGATAAATTTTCCGAGAAAAAATGATCAGAGGCCATATCAATTAACAAGGCGGTTGTCTTTTTTTGTACATTTATTTTTATCAAATTACTAACAATTCTTTAGTGCAGTGCAAGAGAATTGAATGATTAGAAGAAGTAGTAGTAGATATTTATACAAAACAACACAAATTAAGAAATAGATGAAGATAAAATTATTTGTTCTGGTCTGCTTATACTGTATACTTGTTTTCAACCACTCTCTCATGATTACATATTGTTATATTATTCAATTATGATCTATACATATTCATAAAACGAAGTCCAGCCTCCTGTTTTTCTTTGTAGCCAGAGCATTAATTATCTGGTCTGGATCAATTTCCACTTCACGGTGAATGTTCATTGACGCCAGTCCATTCAGTCTGGTTTCACTCATACTGTTTCTCAAGTAAGTTTTCAACCTCTTCATTGTGGAGAATAACCTCTCAGCACTGCTTGTTGATACTGGGAGGGTGGCATACACTTTTAAAAGTTCAAACACAGTTGGAAAAGTCCTTTGGTCACAAAAGTTAAGCAGTTCGATTGGGCTTTTAGTTTTCTTGTTCAATGCAAAGACCTTCATGTACCACAGATGTAGTTCAGCTTTTAGAGTATTATCTGATCTGGGTCCTAAATCATCTGCAAATTTCCTTGATAAGGCAACAAATCTCTCGTTTTCTTCCAGTGTCGGCTGCCTTCCATTCGGAATGACAGATGCAAAACTTTGTAGAAATTCCTTATGTTTGAAAAATTTTTCATGGAGGTGAGTGATGAAATTATCAATCCATGGAATGAAAATAGAAAGTCTGTAGTATTCTTCAGGAGTCTGTACGTTGAAATTTGATCTATAAATTTGTCTGGTGGCACGGCGTGGTAGAGTAATGTTTTCTCCATGCTGTTCCAGCTTCTTAACAGCTTGTTCAAACAGATGGTGAAACTCGTTCTCTGCGTTCTCTCGAATTATAGATATAGCTTTCAAAACGTCTTCTACGTCACTCACAGCAGTTGCCAGATCAAGGTTAACTTCCTGCAGCTTTTCACTCAGACGAACACTGTAGCTGAGTAATCTGTCAGCTGAAACAAGTGCTATGACAAACTGTGATGTTAACATTGAACATAACAAGGTATGAGCCTCTGTTGATGTCTCCTTGTCATTCCAGGTAGTAATCTCCTCCAGAGCGTCGATTACTTGATCAAACAATGAAACCATAACTGTGACGGCATCATGTCTCTCCACCCAACGAGTAGGGCATAATTTCTTCAGTTTTTTGGCACTGATTTCTGTCTCTTCCTGATTAGCTGCATTAATTTTGCTGGTGAGAACAAGGTTTCGTTTTGGTGTGTTGAAAAAACTAGAGATTTTCCCTATTATTCCAAAGCTGTTTCGGATATCCGGAACTCTAGATGAATAAGTTATGGCTAAGTTCAAACAGTGTGATGCACAATGAACGTAGGGGGCTTTGGGGTGTTGCTCATATATAATTGCTTGGGCGCCATTGTACTCTCCACTCATTGCAGAAGCTCCATCGAACCCTTGTCCACGGAGGAAAGACGTATCAATGTTGCAGTCTGCAAGGCCTTTAAGAATAGCATCTGCAATTGCTCGACCTGTAGTTTCAGTCAGGGGCACAAACTTAAGGAAGTTCTCCACTATCTTAAATTCAATTTTATACTTATCATTTGTTTCAAACCGTTTCAAATAACGAACGCAAAGTGTCATTTGCTCTACCGTTGCAATATCTGTGGTTTCGTCACATAAAACCGCAAAACATTTGGCCTCATTCACCTCAGTTGCTATGTGCTTCACAATGGAATCATTGCATGCTGAAATAATCTCATTTTGTATATTCCAACTTATGTAAGTTGCATTTTTTGCACAACCTTGTAGATGAGTTTTCAGTATTTCTTCTCCTGCATCAACTCGGAGTCGCAAAAGGGCTCTAAAATTTCCTTCGCCTTGGCATGGTTCTGACAATACGTCCAAATCCCCACAGTCTCTATGCCCTCTCATGGCCAGCCCTTGCCTTCCACAAAAAATCACTGTTTTGATAATAGGTTTAAGAATAGCCCTATTCTGCAAAACTTGTTTTTGCTTTCCTCTGTCCATTACTTGATCCACAGGAACCGTTTTTCCTTCCGTGACCCTTAAGAACTCATCGGCTTTGAGAACTGAATCCTTATGATAGAAAAATTTTTCATGTTGACTGAACTTCTCCAAGGCCTTCTTCCAATTATTAAATCCTTTTGAAACAAGTTGACCTGTAGCTTGTGTGGATCTTAAACCGACTTCATGGGGTGCAAAGAGAACACAAAATTTGCAATAGGCACTGTCCTCTGCCTTTGAGTAAGCTAGCCAGTTATGCTTACTCAGCCAAGATGAGCAGAACTTCCGAGTGTGGTGAGGTTTTCCTTGACTTGATACAGCACTAGTGACAGTAGCAGGAAAACTGTAATTTGCATATGGTTCCCAAAGATTTTTTAGCGCTGTTATCCTATCTTCATCTGTGAGGTTAGATTTCTTGACATAATTAGAAATATCTGCAGCCAGAATTTCTATTTCAACTGTGTTTGGTATTGTGTTTTGTCCTACCTTTACCTCCTCACAAGCGTTTGAAGACAGCCCGGGGTCACGGCTGTTGCTTGCTTCGACTGCAGCCTCATCAATGTAACAAGAGCTCAGGGAAACGTCGTTGGGAACGTCACTATTTTCAATCTTACTTTTTTTTTTAAAATAATTTCCCAGTGTCTGTTGGCCTAGCCCTTTTCGTTTTTCACTCATTGTCTTTTTTTTTACCTTGCTCCTCAGTTATTCAAGAACAAAATTTGCTATATAGCCGAAATACGCACATAAACACACACACTGATCGTTAAAGATGCATTTCACTGTAAGATCAGTTGAAAGTTCAGGACCATTATTAAATTCAGCTATTCACCACGCAGGCCCTCGTTCCGAAACTACCAATTCACTGTTATCACCTTGTGTCGTAACGTCGCACTTTATTTCAACTCACAGCAACACTTAATTCGCGAAGCGTTGGCACGATCTATTTATTCACTTCCACAATTTTCTCACTGGGTAAACGAAATCCTCGAGTTTTCGAGCGAACAGCCGCTTCCCCGCCGTTCACTCTTTATATAGGGCCACGGAGGCGCCTGTGACGTCACTCTACACAGCACTGGTATAGTACGACTATAGCGAGAAGGCATTTGGGTCACGTGATTTTGGACGAGTCCATTAGTTAAATTCAATCACAGGTAGAAACGTCTTAAGAAGAACGGGTTTCCAGAATTGGCGCCTTTAGTGCGAATTAATTTATAATTTGTACAGTACGATAAAGAGCTTTATATGTATAATTACATTCAGTGTAAGTGTTGGGATATGCTGGAATTGTTTTCTTCACAATGATTAAAATTATTTATTACAATAATGGTTGTAAATGTTTTTTTTTTATACTTTCTCGAAGGCAGACCTAGTTCTCCCTTGTGCTGACAGCGCCCTTCGCGTTTTGCTTTGTCAGCCCAAGGGGGGGGCCAGGGCCCCCTCGGCCCCCCCCGTGGGTGCGCCACTGGCATTGCATATGATCAGTTGTTGTATTTAATAGGGTATTGGAAGGAATAGACATTTAAAAATGTTCATTAAAAAATAAAAATAGTCGGTATGAATAAAATTACGGCAACAGATGGCAGCACCAAAAATATTTTAAATTGAAATAAAACATATATTCTATATTTTATTAGGTATTCAATTTAGTTCTAATAATATCTAAGCATAGCATTTTATTTATAAGAAAATATTTCGCAACTTTTTGAGCAGAATTTCGGCAAAATATGTGTGCCGCGAAAGTTAACAAAGCGTGGATAGGGCAGAAAATTTACTGACGCTCATCCTTCATGCTTGACTTTCTTAATTTTGATTTTTAAATTAAAATTAAAAATAATAAACTGCGTCGGCCGGGAGTCGAACCCGGGTCAACTGCTTGGAAGGCAGCTATGCTAACCGTTATACCACCGACGCTTCCAAAGAAGTGAGTTCCTTTTCATTCATGAATGTGCGAACTAAATAGGTCGACCCAATTCAAGTAAATCACGGAGAATGCGTGTGTAACAGGGAAAAAGCAGTACCGCGTTTGAAAAGGAAATGTTTTTGTTAAGCAAAACTCAGTTTATTTTGTTTAATCTAAACCCCCAGAAGACATCCCTCTACTAGAAGCCTTAAGCGTGGAAAATATTATTAATTTCCAATATTAAGGGTGATCATATAAAATATAGCTGATCAAAAACTTCTGTAGAAATATCTAGTCTTTAAAACTCTTGCAAACGCAAATAATTTGATACTACTTCAGGAATATGTAGTTTGACAAAAGCCCAACAGAGGAAAATTTGTCTCTGAATGAAAGTTTCAAACAAATGTATGATCTCTAAGAACGAAATTTTGAGGAGATAAATTAGAAATTCAATTGTAGAATGTAATTTGTTTCTTTGTAATGAAACTATTCATCTTGCACAATGTTAGAATTTACATGTTTTCATGGGCCAGCTTTATTAACAAATCACATTAACAATGTCTTATCTTCACGCTTTTTTTTTAACCAGCGCAAAAACTAAATGCACTGTGTTGCTTATTCTTTATTTTCACCAATAATCACATTAGAAATTGTACAGTATACAAAAATTTTAGCATGTTATTTGAATTTAATATTTATATGTAATAAATAACAGCAACTAATAACTTAAATAACAGCAATTATTCATATAATAATTGTCTAAGGTATTCAATAGCGTCGACAGAAAGACAAATTGGGAGGGGTTTTAGTAAGCAAATACTCTATTGCCCATTTTTTCGATTCTTTCTTCGATCTTCAATCGGTTTTTTTTAGGGGTGTTGTGACACACCAAAAACCCTAGGGGCACGGTAGCCCAGTGGTTAGCGCGCGGGAATTGCACTCGATAGGCCCAGGTATGATTCCCTCCCTCCGCTGCCAAAACTGCCGCCGTATTCACTCGGAGTACGATCACGTTAAACATATGGGTCTGTAAGTCCTTCCGAGAGGTTAGTGGTAGGGAAAGGAGGGTACGGTCCCTGTGGATGCCCCCCCCCCCACTGGGTTACGGTGTAAATTGGGTGGCTCTTCCCGGCCGTCCAAACTGTATCTTACACCTTTGTGGTAGGTCGGACGGTCTGCGTCACCCCAAAAGACCTTTCTCCCTTGGCGACGCCACTGAACGTGTTTGTGAATTTCGTGACCCTCGGCCTGTGGGTGACCTAGAAAGCGGTATCTATGCACGCTTACATAGTGTCAACTTCTTTCAGTACCAAAAGAAGCATTTATTTTTCATTTCTTCCCCATGGACAGATAAAATGGGGGAGGGGGTCAAAGTATTTTCAATCCCCTCCAAAAGAAAAACCTCCCACACCATCGGACACTTACATAGCTTAAAATTTGTAGTACACATAACACCGACCAACTGACGGCAGGACAGAACCTAACTGAGCGGATTTTTAAATAGAACGATTATTTTTTACACTAAGCGCCAAACATTGCTGAACAAAATAAAACATATTAAAAAAATCTGATGTGGACAACACATGACTTTCCTTATATAATGCAATGAATTTACTACTTTTACAGTAAAAAAAAAAAAAGTTTTTCTTATAGTAGATACTTATATTCTTTCCAAAATATTGAATTTTCGACAATTAGTTGTCATTTTCATTGATTTAGCGTCATTTTTATCCATTTGGCGAGATTTTCGTTAATTTGGCAACATTTTAAAAGAAATCGCCAAGTTGGCGACATTCCTCCAAATTCGACGCCAAAACACACACACACACACACATATATATATATATAAATATATATATATATATATATATATATATATATATATATATATATATACTCGTATATATATTTAATCCATTTAATTATTTTGTGTACAATATTTGAGTTTCTGGGAAAGAAAGCTTTTCTTGGAACAAGGTCTAATGAGAACATATGCATTTATTGAACTACATGCATTTATTTGTTATGTATTTAAGTGTCTAATTGTGCTGAAAGTCATAAACTTTGAGAAATATTTCTTTTAAGTCGTGCCACCTTGCCATTTCCTGCTTGCTATCTACCCTTTCTGCCATATATTTGGAAATAATTATGGTAAATGAAAGTGAAAATTTTGAAAATTGGATATAATATATTTTGATTCTAAGTTGAAAGTGAAACTGTTTTTCTTAAACAGTTTTGATCTCCTCTTTGGTGAAAATTTACTTTATTATTAATAGCATTTAATGAGAAAATGATGTTTTGAAAAATCTTGATTAAAACATATTGAATGAAAGTTTAATAAATTTTGAAATAATTCTGATTATATGAAATATATTGATAATAATTGGAAAGAGTTTGCATACTTGTTTACTTGTGTTCCATGCTTGCCATGTTTGCATGTTTGTTGCCTTTTGCCTTTGAATTGCCTCATGAAATGAGAGGCCGATGTATCAAATTCACACTTGCTGGTTACAAGAATTTGATGAAAACTTGATGTGAATCATCTGGACCAGATTTGTTTCTAAATTTCTATTTTCTTCTCTTGTAGTATGGTCATTTTTACTTATGTTTATTTATACTACTGTTTTGAAGGGATATTTTAATACTTTGTTTCTATATTTTACTTTAAAAAAAATTGGAAAGTACCTGTTTTGGAGATTACTTGAAGTGGTCAAGAAAACTTTTAATTTTTAGGATTTAAATTTATTACAATATTTTAGATTTATTGATAATTTAAGCTTTTATTTGCAAGAAATAAAGAATGTTTTACTAGTGACCACATTTAAATGCTTAAAGTTAGGTTTCTTAAAATATATTTGAATCATTTTTTTGGAAATTGAAATTATTTTGATTAAAAGCTGATGACTTCTACTATTAAAAATTTAATTGGAAGTTTTTAATTTGAAAAGTTAACTTGAAGAAAATTTTGATTTTATTTTGGTTGATTGATTTGAGGGGCGATATTTACTTTTTGTGAATCTTGAAATTTAAATTTAATTTACAGTTTATTATTTTATATGTATTTATTTTGTCTTGGGCTTGTAGATATTAGGAATTTCGACTGGATTACAGTTATCTTTAGGTTTCTTTGGCTTGTGTTCTTCGTCATACACTCATGTGGAATGGTGTTCGTATCAAGTACTCTTTTGGTGTACCACTAAATTTTTGCTGAAATTATCTTTTTGAAGGATCAGTGGACTGCAAAGGCTAGATACCTAAGTGCACCTGTTTTGTGTTTTCGAAAATTTTTTTCTCTGTGACCTGAAACTTTCTCCCGGAGACCCAAGGTGTGTTATGTCGGAATTTAAACCTGCATAACTTCTGTGTTAACTTGTGTAAAATCATCTAAATTATTCTAAGCCATATAACTTCTTAAATTCTGCTTGAAAACCTCTCTGAGTAATTATTTATATATTTCTGTGACTTTTAACTCTTAATACTTTAATCTAAAATTATTATTTCGATTGAGAAATTGAAAAGCCATTTCATTCCAGTTTTTTTCGTCGAGGTTATTTTATGGGCTGATGAAATCCAAGTTCAGGTTTCGCTTCGTTTTCGAATTAGTATGTGTTTTGCTGGATATATATGTAAAAGTATTTTCTCTTTCTGTTCCCTGCTACCACTTGGGGCAGATGTTATTTTCCAGTCTCATCGTAATGTCTGGATTTTAACCCAATTGTCGTGGGACAAATTTTGGCTGTTGGAGGTTCTCTTGAGGTCCGCGTAGTGTACATAAATAGATTGTACATTGCGTCGACTATTGAGTGGCCGTTGAGTACCTGTGGTTCCCAAGGAGGGCCAAGAGGGTCAGGAGGTGGTTCCCAAGGAGGGTCAGTTTGGGCTGCGACCAGGTGTCCCAGGTAAACTGTCGCAGCGACAATGATTCTCTCCCGCATGCCTTCGAGTGGGGCCGATGTTTACTTTAGTTTAACTACAGAAGAGACTAAAGAAGGAAAGGAATGGAGTAAAAAAGGAAAAGGAAGAAGATGGTACACTGGTAATTTTAAAGTGGAAAGTTTAAAGCTCACAGAAGAAAAGAAAGGGGGAACTTATTGTAAGCAAATATTTATAAAATTTTAATACTTTCATGAAATATAGCTTTTTATAAAATAAAATATTTTAAAAATTTCAAAAGGTAGGAATTTATTTTATTTTTAGGCCAAAATTTTAAAATATCCAAAATGAATTTCTTTTACATTGATTTTAAATATGTCAAAGATTTGTAATTTTGCTTTCACTTTGGGGGTTCCTGCTTTGCTGAAAAGAAAATTTATGTGGTTAGTGTGATTACAGGTAACCTCTCCATTACAATGTCAAACTAAATATCACAATAAATATAACTATTTTATTTATTTGAGATGTGGAACTGAAATAAAAAAAGCAATTTGATATATTCTTTATTATGAAGCGTACTTTTCAGGGGTACTTATATTTTACATTAATTTCAATTCTTTATTTAGTAGTAGGGCTTAGTACATGTTATTATTTTAAATTGTATTGCTCTTCACGTTGTACATATTCAACGTATTTAATTTTTAACACTTTACAACATAGTTGAAAAGTGTTTATGACTTTGTTCATTCTGTCTGCCTGTCTGTCTGTCTGTCTGTCCGTTAGCACGATAACTGCCGTGAAAATGACTTTATCAAAATGAAATTTTAGTATGCTTTTCAGACGGTCTGTGGGACTTATGGAAATATAAATAAATCATATCACCCAATTCGTTTTTTACTGAACCCGGGTTGAAAAAATAAAATACATTGAACCCTATGGGACTAAATTTTTCAAACATTTTTTAAGCACATTTAAAATTCCCAAATTGCTTCGAAATTTTTAGAAAATATTCACATTATCTCATAAAATATATAAAAAAAAATTTCAGTAAAATATCTTAGCTAGTTTTTTAATTCAAAAATTATTTAATATAGGGAGAAAAACGAATTCAATTAAATTCTGACTTTTCCGATATCCCCCAGAAAGAAAAAATAGATATATTATATAATAAATATCTTTCCAAGAGTTTAATTATTTTGTATATGAGAGAAGCTTCACATTTTAAAATAAATTTGGTAGATAACAATTTTTCAAATTTTTTTAAAATTTTATATAACTTTTCATGATATACATATTTGATGGCGTTTTTAATGCACTTTCTACATCCTAGAGAATTAAAATTTGGTACACAGATTAAATTTGTAGAAAATATTTTCTACAACAATTTGGTGGATCTTTAAATATAGAACTTACATTTTTTTCGAAATGGCCTGCAAATAATCCCCGTTCACTTCTATAAATCATTGTTGTAATATTGTTAAAAATTCTGATGTCTTTCCCTGCTGACAGCACATGTCTTTCCCTGCAGACTCATATTCACGTTCTCTTTATTTCTTCAATAATAATTTGAGTTTATCTGCACAAAATAACATCCATAAGTATTTTAAATGATATTGAATTTGCACATTAAACTTAAATTTGGTTCTCATTTGATAGATGGACTTATTGTCAAATGTGGCGTAGTGAAAACGCAAAAAAACTAAAATGGCTCAAGAACGGCTAGTCCTAGAGTAATGGGGTTAGTCTTATTCTTTTTGTCGTCAAAAATCACGTATAAAATAGGAATTTAATTGATATAATTGAGCACACGTAGTCTTTTATTTTTATATTTAACGATTTTTCCGGGCCATTTCGCAAAAACAGCCCGTTTCTTTTTCCCGAATCGTACTAGAATAACCTACAAGTGATTTATATAACAAATTTTGTTAAATTTGGTATATAAATCACTTGTAGGTTATTGAAATATTATACACCAAATTGTATTAAATTTGGTCCATTAGTTTTTAGCTAGAGTGGATAAAGGAAATTTCTGCCGACCATTTCGCAAAGAAGGCAGATTCAACGATTAATGTTTTATATAATTAATAATGCATCGGTTATCCATAGCGCGAAAAGAATGGAAATTGAAATTTTAAATTTATTTGTTGAAGACCAATGTGTAAAGTTTTTCTGATCTGTCCTCGGTTACTTAAATTTTTACTTCCAGAGAAAAAAAATCTGATGTGTAGGCAGCACAAGACTATCCATACAGATTCAAATTCTTGTTCTTTCTTTTTTAACTCATCAAATTGAGATTAATTGCACAAAAAAACGAGGGTAACGAGGTTATACGAAATTACACTAGATGTGGAGTTTTATTTCAATTTTCATTCACATTTGGTGACGACGTATTTTTGCGACGTGGCAAAAATATGAAAAAAAAATAAAATACGTCGAAAACGGTTAGTCTTAGAGTTTATAATATTGGTCTTATTATTTTCGTTGTCTAAAATTACTTATAAATCGAGCAAGGAAGTGGCACATTTTATTTCAGATTTTGACAATTTTTTCGAGCCATTTCACAAAAAATGGCAGATTCTGTTTCCCTTCGAATTATACCAAAAACTAATCAGCACTAGTGTAACCCACAAGTCACCTATCTACCTAATCTTGTAATATTTGGTCAGATACTTTTCAAATAGAGTACATACATGCATTGCACAGACAGACAGACAGACACAGATATCTCGCTAAAAATTTTTTTCGGATTCTAGAGTGCTCGGAGTGCTCAGATCGATCGAAAACTCGAGTTGCGAATTTCGACGTTATTCCAATGCTTTCCCTATACATTACCATGTAGTTTAAGGAAAGTAAACAGAGGAAAAGGAAATGCAGGAGGCACTTTTGTAATATTAAAGTAGTTTACAACAGGATTGAAAGGCGAACTCATTGTAAACAAGTGTTTATAAAATTTTAATATATTAGTTTTTATAAAATAAAATATTTTAAACAATGTGAAAAGCTATGATTTTATTTCACCTTTAGTTCAAAATGAATGTTGTTAGCGTGATTACAGGTAATCAAGCCATAATAATGTCATACTAAATATCACAATAAATATAACTATTGCATTAATCTGAATTGTTGAACTCTACTAAAAGAAATACTATTTGTGAAATACATATTTTTTTATTAAGTGTATAAGTATTGAACTTTACATGGGTACTTGGGTACATAGTTTTAACATTAATTCTCAATTATTTATTATTTAGTGGTAGAAATCAGTACATGATAATATTTTAAATTATGTTGAATAAACAGTATGTTCTTCATCTTGCACATAGTCAACATATAATATTTGGTCGAATAACATCATGTACTGATACTATGTTTTAGTTTCATTTCATATAAAAACGAATTTTTCGACATTTTTATTGCAACGCAATCATCAGAAAATCGAGTGAAAAAATTTGTTTTTAACTTCTTTTCTTTAAACAACATATGCTACGAAATTTTTATTTTACTAACTAAAGGGAAATAACACTTTATGTAAAGCATTATTATATCATTCTTCTACTCAGAAATTTTCATAAAATTTTATTAACTCACGAGATATAATATATAATGCGTGAAAAAGCAATTTGTTACACTACAGACTGTTGTGAAAATTATAAAATTAATTTTTTTTTTCAAAAGTTTAAGGTATATTCTATAAAGGGAGATTTATTTAAGGGAGTAGAATTGAAATAAAAAAAAATCCTAAAGTTTTATGTTCCTTATTATGAAGAGTTAAAATCACCGCTTTTTTAAGGTTACTTATTTTTGCAGTAATCTAGGAGTAGAACTAAATAGGAGTACACCTTTAGGAGCAGAACTCATTACATGCCATATTTTTAATTTTATTAGATAAATAGTATGCTCTTAACATTGTACACAATAAACGTGTTTAATTATTTTAAATTTCATTTTTAAAATTCAAAAAAGCTAACTGCGTCGGCCGGGAGTCGAACCCGGGTCAACTGCTTGGAAGGCAGCTATGCTAACCGTTATACCACCGACGTTTCAGAAAGAAATATCATTTTTTACTTTATGAATATGAAATCTAGGCCAATGCACTTAATCGTTTCAATACGTGTTGGAGTTTGGCAGGGAAAATACGGGTAGGAAGAACAAGTTGTCTTACTCAAGAGACCAGAAATGAACATATAAAACTGCATCAAAGCATTATATGCATCGAACTTCCATACACATTCACTACATTTGATTGTTGTTCATCTAATCAAAACATTTTACTGGGCAGTAAATTCCATACAATTTTTTATATAATTTCTTACCAAAAAATGGATATATAGTTTTATGTAACGAACTAACGTATTAAATGAAACATAATTTAATTGAGTGGATAATGAATTTTACATGGGTTCTGAACTTAAAGACTTAAGATATTGTCTTTCCGGAAAATCGAGTTACATTTTTATACGATTTTACAAAAACTGGAAAAACGCAATAAATTTTGGTGGAACTGCGTTTGAAATAAAGCGAAAAAATTTTATAGCGTCGATTATAGATATCTTTCCTAAATTTCCCAACAGACTCAAATTTTGTTTTTCTTTCATAATCCCGAATTCATTTTCTCTTTCCTTTTTTCATAATTCAATAAACTGAATTGAATTGCACCTAATAACAAGGATATTTAGTTAATGGTACAACTAATTTTAAATTTTAAATTCAGTTATTTAATTCAGATTTATAAACAATATTTTCGGGACATTTCGCAAATAAGGCAGGTTCTTCTTTCTGAATCGTACCAAAATCTAATCAACACCAGGGAAACTCATAACTACAAGTGACTTACCTACCAAATTTTGTGAAATTCGGTCAATTAGTTTTTATGTTAGAGTTGATACATACATTGCACAGTCAGACAGACAGAGAGACAGACACACACACAGATGTCACCCTAAAATGTTTCTTTGTTTTTGGGTAATGTTTCTTTTTTTTAATGTTTCCTTCCTATTTTACATTCGTTCATCAATGTGTAAAATAAATATTTTGACCTAATTCAGATAAATCACGGAGAATATGAGTGTAGCAAGGAAAATGCAGCATAACTTTTGAAAAAAAATATGCTTTTGTTAGGCAAAACTCACTTTTACTTTGCTTAACCTTAGGCCCCAGAAAATTCAGTTAGAGGCACTAAGCATTGAAAACAATGTTAATTTCCAATATAAAGGGTGATCATGTAAAATATAGCTAATTAAAAACTCCTGTATATATATATATGTAGTCGTTAAAACGCTACCAAATGCAAATATTCAGATACGACTTCACAAAAATGTAGTTCAATAAATACCCACCAGGGATAATTTGTCGCTGAAAGGTTAAAAATCTGATGTGGGCAGCACACCATTTTTCCTGCAGACTCATATTTACGTTCTTTTTGTTTCTTCAGTAATTCATTATATTGAGTTTAATAGCACAAACTGAATTTGCACATTTAATTCAAATTTCGTTCTCAGTTGGTAACTGGACTTTTTTCAATGGTGGCGTAGCGAAAATGCAAAAAAAAAAAAAAACTAAAATATCTCGAGAACGTCTAGCCTAGTGTAATGGGGTTGGTCTTATTCTTTTCATTTTATAAATTACGTATAAAATAAGCATTTAATTGATATATTAAGGCAGACTATTTTTTTCCGAATCGTTCCAAAATCTATTCAGCACCAGGGTAATCCACAAGTGACTTACCTACCAAATTTTATTAAAATCGGTCCATTTGTTTTTTGAGTTGAGTGGATACATACATTGCACAGACAAACAAACACACTCAGACAGACAGACAGACAGACGGACACACAGACAGACACACAGACAGACAGGCAGACACACACACACAGATGTCACGCTAATAATAGTGTTTTCGTGTTCTTGAGGTCCCTAAAAGTGTAGCTCCGTTGATAACTTGAGTTGCGATTTACAACATGATTCCAACGCTTTCCCTATATAGTGCAATGTATTGCAGGGAAAGTAAAAAGCACAACAAATGTGTGATGTCTAAGAACAAAATTTTGAGGAAATAAACTAGAAATTTTATTGTAATATGCAATTAATGATTTGTATTGTGATACTATCTGGCTTTATAATGGTAGAATTTAAATGATTTTATGGGAAAGCTTTACGAACTAATCGCGTTAAAAATGTTGGATCTCAACTTATTTATTTTCCCTGCAATACATAGTAATGTATAGGGAAATTATTGGAATCATGCCGAAAATCGCAACTCCAGTTTTCGACGGATCTACAAGTTTTGCCGACTTCAAGAGCTCGAAAGAACTGTTTTTAGCATGACGTCTGTGTGTGTGTCTCTCTGTGTGTCTGTCTGTCTGTGCAATGTATGTATCCCCTCTAATTCACAAGTTAATAGAACAAATTTCATAAAATTAGGTAGGTAAGTCGCTTATGGGTGTCCTTGATGCTGATTAGATTTTAGATTTTGGTACGATTCTTGATAAAATAACCTGCTTTTTGTTTGCGAAATGGCCCTTAAAAATTGCCAGTATCCACTTTAGTTGAATAACTAATAGACCAAATTTCCCCAAATTTGGTAGATAAGTCACTTGTGGGCTACCCTGGTTCTGCTTCGATTTTGATACGATTCGTAAATAAAAGAACCTTCCTTTATTGAGAAATGATCAGCAGAAAATGGCAAAATCTAAAATAAAAGACTGCGTATGCTCAAATATACATATTAAATGCTTGTTTTATACGTAATTTTTAACGATAAAAAGAATAAGATCAACCCCATTACTCCAGGACTAGCTGATCTCGAGATATCTTAGTTTTTTTGCATTGTCGCAATGCCATGTTTAAAAATAAGTCCAGTTACCTAATGAAAATGAAAATGGAATTAAGTGTGTTAATTCTATGTAATTTAAAATAATTATTTGGGCAATAAAACTCAATTTAATGAATAATTGAAGAAATAAAGCGAACGTGAATATGACTTTGCAGGAAGGGTCATTTGATGCCCACATCAGATTATTTTTTGAAAAACGTACTTTGTTGCCTATTTCTTATTTTCACCAACTCTCTCATTAGAAATTGTACTGTATGTAAGAATTTTTGCATGTTGCTTCAATTTAATATTTATAGACGTCTTAAATAACAGCAATTAATCCTATCTAACGTGTTCAATAGCCTTGCCAGGAAAAAAAATGTGGGAGACTTTATCGGTAGCCAAATATTTTGCTGCCTGTTTTCTCAAATGTCTTTTCTCAGATCTTCAATGGGTTTCGGAGGATGTCATGATTCTCAAAGCCCTGGTCCACTGGCAACGCCACTGAAAGTGTTTGCAAATTTTATGACTCTCCGGCCCTCGCTGACCCTGAAAGCGAAATCTTTGCACACTTATATGATGTCAACTTCTGGGCAATACCAAAAGAAGCCGCCTTTTTTTATTTCTTCCCAGTTGACAGGTAAAATGGTAGAAGGTGTCAAAAAGTATTTTCAGACTCCACCATAAACGTTTATCGGTCACTTAGACTGCTTTAACTTTGTGCACATAGTATCGCCCGCAGGACAGAACCTAAATGAGCAGAGTTTTAATTAGAACGATTATTTTTGTCACTAAGTGTCATACACTGCTGAACGAAATATAGCTTATTAAAACAAAAGTAGCAACATTGTTCTTTAAGAGTGTTGGTTTCCTGGGTTACGAAAAGTTCAACTATTAGTGTTTTATATAATTAATAATGCATCTGTTATCCATAGAGCAAAAAGAATGAAAATTGAAATTTTAAATTTATTTATTACAGACTAACGTGTAAAGTTTTTCTGATCTGTCCTCGGTTACTTAAATTTTTACTTCCAGAGAAAAAAAATCTGATGTAGGCAGCACAAGACTTTCCATACCGATTCAAATTTTTGTTATTTTTTTATAACGCTTTAAATTGAGCTTAATTGCAGAAAATAACGAGGATAACGAGGTTATACGAAATTACACTAAATGTGGAGTTTTATTTAAATTTTCATTCACATTTGGTGACGACTTACTTTTGCGACATTGCAAAAATATGAAAAAAATAGAACATGTCGAAAACGGTCAGCTTTAGAGTTTAGAAGATTGGTCTTATTATTTTCGCTGTCTAAAATTATCTATAAATCGAGCATGTAAGTGACACATCAGAGCATATTTTATTTCAGATTTTGACAATTTTTGCGAGCCATTTCACAAAAAATGGCAGATTCTGTTTTCCCCCGAATAATACCGAAATCTAATCAGGTGACTTCTGGGTTACACTAGTGCTATCTACTCGATTTTGTAATATTTGGTCAGATACTGTTTCAACTAGAGTGGATACATACATTGCACAGACAGACAGACACAGATGTCTTGCTAAATTTTTTTTTCGGATTCTAGAGTGCTCGGAGTGATTAGATCGATCGAAAACTCGAGTTGCGAATTTCGACACGATTCCAATGCTTTCCCTATACATTACCATGTATATTAGGGAAAGTAAACAGAAGAAAAGAGAGAGAGAGAGAGAGAGAGAGAAAATGCAGGAGGCACTCTTGTAATATTAAAGTGGTTCACAACAGGATTGAAAGGCGAACTCATTGTAAACAAGTGTTTATAAAATTTTAATATATTAGTTTTTATAAAATAAAATATTTTAAACAATGTGAAAAGCTATGAATTTATTTCACCTTTAGTTCAAAACTTTTAAGATATCTAAAATATATTTCTTTTACATTGACTTTAAATATGTCAAACATTTATAAATGTTTTTAAAGTTTTGGTGCCTCCTGCTTGGGTGAAAAGACAATGTTGTTAGCGTGATTACAGGTAATCAAGCCTGAACAATGTCATACTAAATATCCCAATAAATATAACTATTGCATTTATTTGAATTGTTGAACTCAACTAAAAGAAATACTATTTCTGAAATACATAGTTTTTTATTAAGTGTATAAGTATTGAACTTTACATGGGTACATAGTTTTTACATTAATTCTCAATTCCTTATTATTTAGTGGTAGAAATCAGTACATGATATTATTTCAAATTATATTGAATAAACAGTATGCTCTTCATCTTGTAAATAGTCATCATGTAATATTTGGTCGAATAATATTATGTACTGATACTATGTTTTAGTTTCATTTCATATAAAAAACGGATTTTTCGACATTTTTATTTCAATGCAATCATCAGAAATTCGAGTGAAAAAATTTGTTTTTAACTTCTCTTCTTTAAATAACATATGCTACGAAATTTTTATTTTACTAACTAAAGGGAATTAACACTTTATGTAAAGCATTATTATATCATTCTTCTACTCAGAAATTTTCATCAAATTTTATTAACTCACGAGATATAACATATAATGCGTGAAAAAGCAATTTGTTACACTACAAACTGATGTGAAAATTATAAAATTAAAAATTTTTTTTTTCAAAAGTTAAAGGTATATTCTATAAAGGGAGATTTACTTGAGGGAGTAGAATTG
The DNA here is from genome assembly GCA_951213105.1 of Amaurobius ferox. Lineage (NCBI taxonomy): Eukaryota > Metazoa > Arthropoda > Arachnida > Araneae > Amaurobiidae > Amaurobius > Amaurobius ferox. Next base: position 29,361,737 of record OX578149.1, read on the forward strand.
AAATAAAAAAAATTCATAAAATTTTATATTCCTTATTATGAAGATTTAAAATCACCGTTTTTTTAAGGTTACTTATTTTTGCAGTAATCCTTAATTCATTAGGAGTAGAACTCATTACGTGCTATATTTTCAATTATATTAGATGAATAGTATGCTCCAAACATTGTACACAATAAACGTGTTTAATTTTTTTTTAATTTCATTTTTAAAATTCAAAAAATCTAACTGCGTCGGCCGGGAGTCGAACCCGGGTCAACTGCTTGGAAGGCAGCTATGCTAACCGTTATACCACCGACGCTTCAGAACGAAATATCATTTTTTACTTTATGAATATGAAATCTAGGCCAATGCACTCAATCGTTTCAACACGCGTTGGTGTTTGGCAGGGAAAATACTGCCAGGAAGAATAAGTTGTCTTACTCAAGAGACCAGAAATGAACATATAAAACTCATCAAAGCATTATATGCATTGAACTTCCAAACGCATTCACTACATTTGATTGTTGTTCATCTAATCAAAAGAACACCTTTAACTGGGCAGTAAATTTCATGTAATAGGCATAAAATTATGTACACAAATCATAGATAAAAAGGTCATTTATAGGGATGGATGTTGAAATTTTCTTATTTATTTATTGACTTAGAAGCGTGAAAATTTGTATAAATATTCCTCTTAACATCACTATATACAGTCATTATATGCATCAAAGCATTATATGCATCGAACTTCCATACACATTCACTACTTTTGATTGTTGTTCATCTAATCAAAACATTTTACTGGGCAATAAATTTCATACAATTTTTTATATAATTTCTTACCAAAAAATGGATATATAGTTTTATGTAACGAACAAACGTATTAAATGAAACATAATTTAATTGAGTGGATAATAAAGTTTACATGGGTTCTGAATTTAAAGACATAAGATATTGTCTTTCAGAAAAATCGATTTACATTTTTATATGATTTTACAAAAACTGGAAAGACGCAATAAATTTTGGTGGAACTGCGTTAGAAATAAAGCGAAAAAATTTTATAGCGTCGATTATAGATATCTTTCCTAAATTTCTCAACAGACTCAAATTTTGTTTTTTTTTCATAATCCCAAATTTTTTCATTTTCTCTTTCTTTTTTGCATAATTCAATAAACTGAATTGAATTGCACCTAATAACAAGGATAATTAGTTAACAGTACAATTAATTTGAAATTTTAAATTCAGTTATTTAATTCAGGTTTATATACAATATTTTCGGGACATTTTCGCAAATAAGGCAGGTTCTTCTTTCTGAATCGTACCAAAATCTAATCAACACCAGGGAAACTCATAACTACAAGTGACTTACCTACCAAATTTTGTGAAATTCGGTCAATTAGTTTTTATGTTAGAGTTAATGCGTATATTGCACAGTCAGACAGACAGAGAGATTCAGACATGCACTCACACACAGATGTCACTCTAAAATGTTTCTTTGTTTTTGGGTAATGTTTCTTTTTTTTAATGTTTTTTCCTTTTTTACATTCATTCATCAATGTGTAAAATAAATATGTCGACCCAATTCAGATAAATCACGGAGAATATGAGTGTAGCAAGGAAAATGCAGCATAACTTTTGAAAAAAAAAATGCTTTTGTTAGGCAAAACTTACTTTTGCTTTGCTTAACCTTAGGCCCCAGGAGATCCAGCTAGAGGCACTAAGCATTGAAAACATTGTTAATTTCCAATATAAAGGGTGATCATATAAAATATAGATTATTAAAAATACCTGTATATATTATATATGTACTCGTTAAAACTCTACCAAATGCAAATATTCAGATACGACTTGACAAAAATGTAGTTTAATAAATATCTACTAGGGATAATTTGTCGCTGAAAGGTTAAAAAATGTGATGTGGGCAGCACACGACTTTTCATGCTGACTCATATTTACGTACTCTTGTTTCTTCAATAATTAATTATATTGAGTTTAATAGCACAAAAGAACGTATATAATTATTTAAAATGACACTGAATTTCCACATTTAATTCAATTTTCGTTCTCAGTTGGTAACTGGACATTTTTCAATGGTGGCGTAGCGAAAATGCAATATATATATATATATATATATATATATATATATATATATTTAAAACGAAATCTCAAATTATGTATACAATTCTACATCAAATTACCAGGATACTACCTAGGATATGGCGAATTGCAGCTCTATAATCCGAAGCAGGAAATAACTAAGAAAAAGTAAAAATATGTAAAGGGGGGATGCCTGATAAATTGCATATAAATGGCTGAGAGGGATGGCGACCTCTCATTCCCGTTTAAAGTACTCTTATGCCTAGACAACGCTCACGGAAACCAATGCAATATAATGACAGATCCCCGATATATGCAAAATCGAAGGCATTAGAACGAAGACAGAAAGGGAATATCGAGAGGCAGAAATTTATAATGTCAATCTGACAACCATACAATCCGGAATGCACAAAACTCTTCCTAAAGTAAACATTTTAACGCATGCGTACATCGTTATACACTGTTATGATGTCATATTACCGATGTCTTGTCTAAATGAGTATTCTTCTTCTTTAAAGAAGGAATTATAATGATGTTTAAGAAAATTTAACGGGTAATATTTTTATGTACTTCTTGCATGATTCCTCTGTTACTTATGATACAATCATTTTTGAAAGTATTATTGTGAAGTTTTCTTCTGAGGTGTCGTGTGATGATATTACGGAAAAGATTCTTAGTCAAATTTGAATTCCTTTCTATGATTTGGTTAATCTTCATATCAAAATTGTCACGTTTATTGTACAATACCGTATGAATTCCTTTTATATTGTTGTATCTTATGGTGATGTCTAGGAAATTAACTTCGTCTTTTTTAGTATTAAGGTTCTTTATCAGTTCCAGTTCCTGGGGATAAAAGCTAAAATCGAATTCAGGTGTATGCAAGTATTGTCCTAATAGCATATCGTCCACGAATCTATAATATGGTAATTCATATAATATATGATTACCTCTTTCAAAATATGATAAATATATGTCTGCTAAGATTGAAGAGCAACCCCCTCCCATAGGGATGCCTTTAATTTGTTGATAAAAAATTTTTCCGTTATAGAGCACGTTTTCGTATAAAACCAATTCAATAAGATCCAAATACCTACGTTAAGTGATTACATTTTTGAGATTGTATTCCTCGTGCACCAATAGAAGTATGTCATGTTGTTTTGAAAGGTCGATGTTGTTAAAAAGGTCACGGAAGTCATAACTTGCAAACTGTATATCTTTATTGCAGAATTTTAGACCTTTTATGACTTCATTGCTGTTTTTTATCATAATAGAGTTTTGTAGTAATAAAGCTTTAAATACAGGTTTAAGGATATACAGTAGTTTCCTGTTAGCTAACGTTAAATATGAATTACATCCCATTGTTACAGTACGGAATTTAACAGGTTTTTTATGCAGTTTTGGGATGAGGACCAGATATGGGAAAGACACTGATTTTAAATTAATGCCGGAAATGCAATTAAGCGAAAATGCAATATATATATATATATATATATATATCTCGAGAACGGCTAGCCCTAGTGTAATGGGCTTGGTCTTATTCTTTTCATATTATAAATTACGTATTAAATAAGCATTTAATTGATATATTAAGGCAGACTATTTTTTCCGATTCGTACCAAAATCTATTCAGTACCAGGGTAATCCACAAGTGACTTATCTACCAAATTTTGTAAAATTTGATATATTAGTTTTTCAGCTAGTGTGGATACAGGCAATTTTTGCGGGTCATTTCGCAAAAAAAGGCGGGTTGTTTTATCCCAAATCGCACCAAATATAAATCAACCCCAGGGTCACACACAAGTGACTTACGTACCAAAATTTTTGAAAATCCGTCCATTAGTTTTTGAGTTGAGTGGATACATACATTGCACAGACAGACACACACACTCAGACAGACAGACAGACAGACAGACAGATACACAGACAGACACACAGACAGACAGGCAGACACAAACACATAGACGTCACGCTAAAAATAGTGTTTTCGTGCTCTGAAGGTCCCAAAAAGTATAGCTCCGTTGAAAACTTGAGTTGCGATTTTCATCATGATTCCAATACTTTCCTTATATAGTGCAATGTATTGCGGGGAAAGTAAAAAGCACAACAAATGTGTGATGTCTAAGAACAAAATTTTGAGGAAATAAATTAGAAAATTAATTGTGATATGCAATTAATAATTTGTATTGTGATACTATCTGGCTTTATAATGGTTGAATTTAAATGATTTTATGGGCAAGCTTTATGAACTAATCGC